>OZ016501.1:24275227-24590227 GCA_963966595.1 Physocephala rufipes
ATAATTTTGATTAGGAGTAAAAAGCAGTTCGAATCTTCGGATAGTCTGCTGGCAGTTCGAATCTTCGGATAGTCTGTCACTCATAACCACAATTATTTCGATTTTGTTTCGCGCAATAATATTGGAAATAAATTTAAATCGCGGGTAATATAATTTTGATTAGGAGTAAAGAGCAGTTCGGATCTTCGGATAGTCTGTCACTCATAATCACAATTATTTCGATTTTGTTTCGCGCAATAATATTGGAAATAAATTTAATTTGCGGGTAATATAATTTTGATTAGGAGTAAAGAGCAGTTCGAATCTTCGGATAGTCTGCTGGCAGTTCGAATCTTCGGATAGTCTGTCACTCATAACCACAATTATTTCGATTTTGTTTCGCGCAATAATATTGGAAATAAATTTAAATCGCGGGTAATATAATTTTGATTAGGAGTAAAGAGCAGTTCGGATCTTCGGATAGTCTGTCACTCATAATCACAATTATTTCGATTTTGTTTCGCGCAATAATATTGGAAATAAATTTAAGTCGCGGGTAATATAATTTTGATTAGGAGTAAAGAGCAGTTCGAATCTTCGGATAGTCTGCTGGCAGTTCGGATCTTCGGATAGTCCGTCACTCATAATCACAATTATTTCGATTTTTGTGTCGCGCACTATCCGTCGGGAAACACATATAAATCGCGCTAAGATTATTCAGCTAAGGCATAACACCGGTAGCTAATGCGACAAATGGGTAGGAATTGAGAGGCAGCTAGGTAGGACATAGGATATATGACTATAGACAGACGACAGCCGCAGTCAAGAGTATAGCGGATCCGAGCCATACGATTTAAGGCCAGCAAAGAGTACGCGTAAAACGACCGAAAGAGGCAAGGCATATATTATCCAAAATTTCGACCTCTCTGGCTAGTACCACGTAATTTGAGAAAGATAGTTGATGAAGGATATTTGAATAGAGGATATTTGATAAAGGATATCCCCTGCGCGATATAAATTTTTGTTTGCGAACCCTGGACAGCTGGCGAGCTTACCCCAGCTTCAAGAAGCTTCGTTACAGTGGCGCCAGAGCAGGGACCCTTTCAAATATCAGTGAAATAAAACATACAGCTATCGTGAGAAATACTACTTTAAAAGCCGAGAGAAAGCGAACAATATGGTTAAAACGACGTGGATCCATTCTTTGCGTAAGGACGCGGCAATGGAATACCTCAAAGAATTCGGTCTAGAGACAGAAGGGTCGGTAGAGGAATTGCGTAAGAGATTCGCAACTTTTGTCGGCGAGTCGACCCTGTCCTCTGAAGCTACAACACGTTTACAACAACTTGCCGAACAACATAGCCGAAGTGCCTCCCCAGGAACCAGTGCCAGCTTAGAATTGCCACCCCAAATTGTAACGGCGACTACGTCGAAACACGTAATCACACAAAAGATGAGAGAATCGCAAATACATCCTGGGTCATCACCAGAAACTTACGGGCAGTATTATATGCCAATTGACATGCCACCGAATCTGACAGGGAGTTATTGTGCCATTCTCGATCGAGTGAAGAAATGGGCAGTATGTTACGACGGACAAGAAAATCCACTAATGTTTGTAGAGAGAGTGGAAGAGCTTGCGGAGGTGTACAGCGTAAACATAGACCTTTTGCCGAAAGCAATACCAGAACTGCTGCAGAAACGAGCCTTGCAATGGTTTCGCAGCAATAATAAAAGGTGGAATTCCTGGTTGACCTTTAAACAATATTTTCTAGACTTTTTCCTTCCGCCACGTTTCTTTGAGCGATTGGACGACGATATCCGCCAGAGAAAACAAAGGGCTGGAGAGAAATTTAAAGATTATGTGGTATGTATACAGAATCTAATGCGCCACACCAATCTAGATGAAACCCAACGTCTTGAGAGAATTTATCGCAACAGCAAGTATGAGTTACAGCTGTACATTAGGCGACGAGAGTTTCAAGGATTAAGCGAATTAATTGCGCTCGCAGGCGATTGGGAGAATTTACAGTCGGATGCTAGGCCAAAACAACTATCGTCAGGTCATAGTAATCAGCCCGCTACACACCGACAGATAACGAACAGAAACGAAGAATTTATCATCAACCCACGCTCCGCATGCCGACGTTGTGGACAAGCTGGTCATTTCGCTCGCAACTGTCGCAACGAGAAGATCATATTTTGCTGGCAATGTGGTCGCAAAGAGAAAAGAACGAAAAAATGTTGTCAGACACAGACGGGAAACGCGCAAGGCCAACATCCGATTCGAGGGGATGTTTAGATGGCGAAAAATCCTCGAACACACTGGAAAACCTACGCACTGAAGGCAAGCGTATAGTGGCAACCGTTGCCTTAGATTACGAACTTGTTGATGCAACCATAGACACGGGGGCAACACGAAGTTTCATCAGCAAAGGTCTGGCGAGTAAATTAGAGATTGCAAATAGAATTCACAATGTCGAGACTCAAATGTGTATGGCAAATGGCATAGTGGCAGGTATAACCGAAGCACTGAAAACACGAGTAACGCTAGGAGAGGAATACTGCATTATCACCCTGTTAGTTTTACCAGAGGTGGTGGACGACCTAATTCTAGGTTATGATTTTCTGGCTCGCATTGGTACCAAGTTAACATGTGGCGGCTTACAGGTCGTCATTACAGAACAAGAAGAGAGGGCCGTGGAGCAAAGGCTTAAACGAACGACCTTGGTTCAAAAGGAGCAAAAGTTGATTGACGATTTTTTGACAGAAGAACTACGGAAATTCGAAGACATCAAAGGAAATTCAGATATCGCTAAGCATCGAATCATTATGCGAGATGAGCGTCCCATTAAGCAACGATACTTTCCCAAAAACCCGGCCATGGGTGACGACGTTGAGATGCGGGCAGCAGAGAGCGACGATGGCCCCGATGATGAATCGCCCCAAGCTGGCGACGATGTCGGGCGAGATTATATCCACACCGAGAGTAAGGTGGACATCGAAGAAGGACCGGGATATATCCAGAGGACCTATACCCATATTCTTACCCATACGACCTTGAACCCAAATATCTGGACCGATGAACATTTGCGAAACAACACCTGGCCAAATAAAGCCCCGCCCCCCATAGAGCAGGCCAGTGAAGAGGAAAAAGAGACGATGCCATCACACAATCCGGCCCAAGTCACCTGGCCATCCTCATCGAAGGTCGCCGAACCAAAGGCGGAGATAAGTGGCGCCGATCTAAAATCAATCATCGACGCCCTAGCAAACGAAGATATCGCCGATGCACTACCCGTGAACCCAGAATTCTGGGAACAGCTCGACCTGGAGTCCATCGATACCACGACCCAACACGAAGCTCACCTACCCCAGACAGAGCCGGATCTACGACAGGAGAAGACTTGCGAAGAGGTGGCCCAAGAAGTCTTTCGCGGTTGGCGACGAGGTCGACAGATATCCACCAGAAGAATTGTCGGCCAAGAGTGGTACCGGTTCCGTGTCACCAGGACCGGAAAAGTTTATTTTCATCGAGAGGATAAGTAAGGGGGAAATGTAACGCAGCAAAATTTTCAGAAATTTTGCTGTGTCACATGATACTAATTATTTGCTTTGGTCCTTTTTTTATCATTTACAATGACATGATAAACTTTGAATTGTATTCTCTTAGTGGAATTAATAAAATACCCTCTCTAATTGTGTTAATTCACATTCATATAAAAGGGGAACTAGTTTTAAGATTATAGACAAAGTGTGCTCACTCACACTTTGCTGTTTGAATTATTCTCTTATACTTACTCTCTTGTAAAACGTAAATAAGATAAGTAGTTTTAAGCAAATGTCGTGACATGCTCTCGGAGATTTGTAAGCATGTTACGAACGATAATAGCCAGAGATGAAGAAGCACGCTAGGAGACGAAACGTTGAAACGTTTTTGCAAAAGTCAGTAGCTGAGCAACGACGAGTAGAAGAGGACGTACTTTGGTGGACGGTAGGATTTTTTTTATTTTTCTTTTGATATCAACTGTACTAGTATACAAACGAAAGGGCAAGCGGACAATAGAACTAGGTAGAATTGTGTTAAGAAAACGCGTGTGTTTAGATTTCCTAATAAAGAAAAATATAAAAATGAATTTAAATCGCGGTAATTATAATTTTGATTAAGAGTAAAAAGCAGTTCGAATCTTCGGATAGTCTGCTGGCAGTTCGAATCTTCGGATAGTCTGTCACTCATAATCACAATTATTTCGATTTTGTCTCGCGCAATAATATTCGAAATAAATTTAAATCGCGGGTAATATAATTTTGATTAGGAGTAAAGAGCAGTTCGAACCTTCGGATAGTCTGCTGGCAGTTCGAATCTTCGGATAGTCTGTCACTCATAATCACAATTATTTCGATTTTGTCTCGCGCAATAATATTGGAAATAAATTTAAATCACGGGTAATATAATTTTGATTAGGAGTAAAGAGCAGTTCGAATCTTCGGATAGTCTGCTGGCAGTTTAAATCTTCGGATAGTCTGTCACTCATAATCACAATTATTTCGATTTTGTCTCGCGCAATAATATTGGAAATAAATTTAAATCGCGGGTAATATAATTTTGATTAAGAGTAAAAAGCAGTTCGAATCTTCGGATAGTCTGCTGGCAGTTCGAATCTTCGGATAGTCTGTCACTCATAATCACAATTTTTTCGATTTTGTTTCGCGCAATAATATTGGAAATAAATTTAAATCGCGGGTAATATAATTTTGATTAGGAGTAAAGAGCAGTTCGGATCTTCGGATAGTCTGCTGGCAGTTCGAATCTTCGGATAGTCTGTCACTCATAATCACAATTATTTCGATTTTGTCTCGCGTAATAATATTGGAAATAAATTTAAATCGCGGGTAATATAATTTTGATTAGGAGTAAAGAGCAGTTCGAATCTTCGGATAGTCTGCTGGCAGTTCAAATCTTCGGATAATCTGTCACTCATAATCACAATTATTTCGATTTTGTCTCGCGCAATAATATTGGAAATAAATTTAAATCGCGGGTAATATAATTTTGATTAGGAGTAAAAAGCAGTTCGAATCTTCGGATAGTCTGCTGGCAGTTCGAATCTTCGGATAGTCTGTCACTCATAACCACAATTATTTCGATTTTGTTTCGCGCAATAATATTGGAAATAAATTTAAATCGCGGGTAATATAATTTTCATTAGGAGTAAAGAGCAGTTCGGATCTTCGGATAATCTCTCACTCATAATCACAATTATTTCGATTTTGTCTCGCGCAATAATATTGGAAATAAATTTAAGTCGCGGGTAATATAATTTTGATTAGGAGTAAAGAGCAGTTCGAATCTTCGGATAGTCTGCTGGCAGTTCGGATCTTCGGATAGTCCGTCACTCATAATCACAATTATTTCGATTTTTGTGTCGCGCACTATCCGTCGGGAAACACATATAAATCGCGCTAAGATTATTCAGCTAAGGCATAACACCGGTAGCTAATGCGACAAATGGGTAGGAATTGAGAGGCAGCTAGGTAGGACATAGGATATATGACTATAGACAGACGACAGCCGCAGTCAAGAGTATAGCGGATCCGAGCCATAAGATTTAAGGCCAGCAAAGAGTACGCGTAAAACGACCGAAAGAGGCAAGGCATATATTATCCAAAATTTCGACCTCTCTGGCTAGTACCACGTAATTTGAGAAAGATAGTTGATGAAGGATATTTGAATAGAGGATATTTGATAAAGGATATCCCCTGCGTGATATAAATTTTTGTTTGCGAACCCTGGACAGCTGGCGAGCTTACCCCAGCTTCAAGAAGCTTCGTTACAGTGGCGCCCGAGCAGGGACCCTTTCAAATATCAGTGAAATAAAACATACAGCTATCGTGAGAAATACTACTTTAAAAGCCGAGAGAAAGCGAACAATATGGTTAAAACGACGTGGATCCATTCTTTGCGTAAGGACGCGGCAATGGAATACCTCAAAGAATTCGGTCTAGAGACAGAAGGGTCGGTAGAGGAATTGCGTAAGAGATTCGCAACTTTTGTCGGCGAGTCGACCCTGTCCTCTGAAGCTACAACACGCTTACAACAACTTGCCGAACAACATAACCGAAGTGCCTCCCAAGAAACCAGTGCCAGCTTAGAATTGCCACCCCAAATTGTAACGGCGACTACTTCGAAACACGTAATCACACAAAAGATGAGAGAATCGCAAATACATCCTGGGTCATCACCAGAAACTTACGGGCAGTATTATATGCCAATTGACATGCCACCGAATCTGACAGGGAGTTATTGTGCCATTCTCGATCGAGTGAAGAAATGGGCAGTATGTTACGACGGACAAGAAAATCCACTAATGTTTGAAGAGAGAGTGGAAGAGCTTGCGGAGGTGTACAGCGTAAACATAGACCTTTTGCCGAAAGCAATACCAGAACTGCTGCAGAAACGAGCCTTGCAATGGTTTCGCAGCAATAATAAAAGGTGGAATTCCTGGTTGACCTTTAAACAAGATTTTCTAGACTTTTTCCTTCCGCCACGTTTCTTTGAGCGATTGGACGACGATATCCGCCAGAGAAAACAAAGGGCTGGAGAGAAATTTAAAGATTATGTGGTATGTATACAGAATCTAATGCGCCACACCAATCTAGATGAAACCCAACGTCTTGAGAGAATTTATCGCAACAGCAAGTATGAGTTACAGCTGTACATTAAGCGACGAGAGTTTCAAGGATTAAGCGAATTAATTGCGCTCGCAGGCGATTGGGAGAATTTACAGTCGGATGCTAGGCCAAACTAACTATCGTCAGGTCATAGTAATCAGCCCGCTACACACCGACAGATAACGAACAGAAACGAAGAATTTATCATCAACCCACGCTCCGCATGCCGACGTTGTGGACAAGCTGTTTTTCGCTCGCAACTGTCGCAACGAGAAGATCATATTTTGCTGGCAATGTGGTCGCAAAGAGAAAAGAACGAAAGAATGTTGTCAGACACAGACGGGAAACGCGCAAGGCCAACATCCGATTCGAGGGGATGTTTAGATGGCGAAAAATCCTCGAACACACTGGAAAACCTACGCACTGATGGCGAGCGTATAGTGGCAACCGTTGCCTTAGATTACGAACTTGTTGATGCAACCATAGACACGGGGGCAAAACGAAGTTTCATCAGCAAAGGTCTGGCGAGTAAATTAGAGATTGCAAATAGAATTCACAATGTCGAGACTCAAATGTGTATGACAAATGGCATAGTGGCAGGTATAACCGAAGCACTGAAAACACGAGTAACGCTAGGAGAGGAATACTGCATTATCACCCTGTTAGTTTTACCAGAGGTGGTGGACGACCTAATTCTAGGTTATGATTTTCTGGCTCGCATTGGTACCAAGTTAACATGTGGCGGCTTACAGGTCGTCATTACAGAACAAGAAGAGAGGGCCGTGGAGCAAAGGCTTAAACGAACGACCTTGGTTCAAAAGGAGCAAAAGTTGATTGACGATTTTTTGACAGAAGAACTACGGAAATTCGAAGACATCAAAGGAATATCAGATATCGCTGAGCATCGAATCATTATGCGAGATGAGCGTCCCATTAAGCAACGCTACTTTCCCAAAAACCCGGCCATGGGTGACGACGTTGAGATGCGGGCAGCAGAGAGCGACGATGGCCCCGATGATTATATCCACACCGAGAGTAAGGTGGACATCGAAGAAGGACCAGGATATATCCAGAGGACCTATACCCATATTCTTACCCATACGACCTTGAACCCAAATATCTGGACCGATGAATATTTGCGAAACAACACCTGGCCAAATAAAGCCCCGCCCCCCCATAGAGCAGGCCAGTGAAGAGGAAAAAGAGACGATGCCATCACACAATCCGGCCCAAGTCACCTGGCCATCCTCATCGAAGGTCGCCGAACCAAAGGCGGAGATAAGTGGCGCCGATCTAAAATCAATCATCGACGCCGAACACGAAGCTCACCTACCCCAGACAGAGCCGGATCTACGACAGGAGAAGACTTGCGAAGAGGTGGCCCAAGAAGTCTTTCGCGGTTGGCGACGAGGTCGACAGATATCCACCAGAAGAATTGTCGGCCAAGAGTGGTACCGGTTCCGTGTCACCAGGACCGGAAAAGTTTATTTTCATCGAGAGGATAAGTAAGGGGGAAATGTAACGCAGCAAAATTTTCAGAAATTTTGCTGTGTCACATGATACTAATTATTTGCTTTGGTCCTTTTTTTATCATTTACAATGACATGATAAACTTTGAATTGTATTCTCTTAGTGGAATTAATAAAATACCCTCTCTAATTGTGTTAATTCACATTCATATAGAAGGGGAACTAGTTTTAAGATTATAGACAAAGTGTGCTCACTCACACTTTGCTGTTTGAATTATTCTCTTATACTTCCTCTCTTGTAAAACGTAAATAAGATAAGTAGTTTTAAGCAAATGTCGTGACATGCTCTCGGAGATTTGTAAGCATGTTACGAACGATAATAGCCAGAGAAGAAGAAGCACGCTAGGAGACGAAACGTTGAAACGTTTTTGCAAAAGTCAGTAGCTGAGCAACGACGAGTAGAAGAGGACGTACTTTGGTGGACGGTAGGATTTTTTTTATTTTTCTTTTGATATCAACTGTACTAGTATACAAACGAAAGGGCAAGCGGACAATAGAACTAGGTAGAATTGTGTTAAGAAAACGCGTGTGTTTAGATTTCCTAATAAAGAAAAATATAAAAATGAATTTAAATCGCGGTAATTATAATTTTGATTAAGAGTAAAAAGCAGTTCGAATCTTCGGATAGTCTGCTGGCAGTTCGAATCTTCGGATAGTCTGCAACTCATAATCACAATTATTTCGATTTTGTCTCGCGCAATAATATTGGAAATAAATTTAAATCGCGGGTAATATAATTTTGATTAGGAGTAAAGAGCAGTTCGAATCTTCGGATAGTCTGCTGGCAGTTCGAATCTTCGGATAGTCTGTCACTCATAATCACAATTATTTCGATTTTGTCTCGCGCAATAATATTGGAAATAAATTTAAATCGCGGGTAATATAATTTTGATTAGGAGTAAAGAGCAGTTCGAATCTTCGGATAGTCTGCTGGCAGTTCGAATCTTCGGATAGTCTGTCACTCATAACCACAATTATTTCGATTTTGTTTCGCGCAATAATATTGGAAATAAATTTAAATCGCGGGTAATATAATTTTGATTAGGAGTAAAGAGCAGTTCGAATCTTCGGATAGTCTGTCACTCATAATCACAATTATTTTGATTTTGTTTCGCGCAATAATATTGGAAATAAATTTAAGTCGCGGGTAATATAATTTTGATTAGGAGTAAAGAGCAGTTCGAATCTTCGGATAGTCTGCTGGCAGTTCGAATCTTCGGATAGTCTGTCACTCATAATCACAATTATTTCGATTTTTGTGTCGCGCACTATGCGTCGGGAAACACATATAAATCGCGCTAAGATTATTCAGCTATGGCATAACACCGGTAGCTAATGCGACAAATGGGTAGGAATTGAGAGGCAGCTAGGTAGGACATAGGATATATGACTATAGACAGACGACAGCCGCAGTCAAGAGTATAGCGGATCCGAGCCATAAGATTTAAGGCCAGCAAAGAGTACGCGTAAAACGACCGAAAGAGGCAAGGCATATATTATCCAAAATTTCGACCTCTCCGGCTAGTACCACGTAATTTAAGAAAGATAGTTGATGAAGGATATTTGAATAAAGGATATTTGATAAAGGATATCCCCTGCGCAATATAAATTTGTTTGCGAACCCTGGACAGCTGGCGAGCTTACCCCAGCTTCAAGAAGCTTCGTTACAATATATATATATATATATATATATATATATATATATATATATATATATATATATATATATATATATATATATATATATATATATATATATATATATATATATATATATATATATATATATATATATATATATATATATATATATATATATATATATATATATATATATATATATATATATATATATATATATATATATATATATATATATATATATATATATATATATATATATATATATATATATATATATATATATATATATATATATATATATATATATATATATATATATATATATATATATATATATATATATATATATATATATATATATATATATATATATATATATATATATATATATATATATATATATATATATATATATATATATATATATATATATATATATATATATATATATATATATATATATATATATATATATATATATATATATATATATATATATATATATATATATATATATATATATATATATATATATATATATATATATATATATATATATATATATATATATATATATATATATATATATATATATATATATATATATATATATATATATATATATATATATATATATATATATATATATATATATATATATATATATATATATATATATATATATATATATATATATATATATATATATATATATATATATATATATATATATATATATATATATATATATATATATATATATATATATATATATATATATATATATATATATATATATATATATATATATATATATATATATATATATATATATATATATATATATATATATATATATATATATATATATATATATATATATATATATATATATATATATATATATATATATATATATATATATATATATATATATATATATATATATATATATATATATATATATATATATATATATATATATATATATATATATATATATATATATATATATATATATATATATATATTTGTCCAAATATTGTCCTAATTGTCCAAATATTTCTATGAAATTTCTATGTTTTTCGTGAAAAGTGTTTTATTCCTTTAGGAGACGAAAAAGATCCCAACGTATTTCCGCTTCGCTTACACAAAAAATAATCCAGCCTTCAATTTCGTCAGTTATTTAAAGAGTTTACAATTAAGAGGCTTCAAATAAAAAGAAATAAATACCGAATAATTGAATTGGATTTGGATAAATTGTGACTAACCACCGTCTGCAGAAAAGAGTAATCCTACAATACTGGATTAGGGTTTGTTGAAACAGCTCATATATTACTACTGATATTTTTCATGTTTGAGATTTAAGACTCCTTTAAAATTCCTTTAAATAATTAGGTTGAATTTTGTGTATTTTCCATATTTCCATTTTTAAATAGATTTAACATTAATAGTATTAAAAGTATTTGAAAAGTATTTGAATATTGGAAGTATTTGAAGTATGAAGAAATTCGTCTTCTTTAAATTTCTCGATTAATCGATCTAGTAATTAATTTGCCTTTTAGTGGACTTATAGTTATAGAAACTGAGCTAGGGTCGTAAATAGGTCTGTAGGTTTAGCACCGTTTGGCATAATTTGTATCTGTTGCCATTCATTCCTTTTGCATTATTTTTTTATTTTTGTCATAAGTCTTGCATTACTTGGTTTGGTGTTTTAGATTCTTGCAGATAAATTTATATCAGTCACTGCATCCTATTGTATATTGCTTTATTAAAAGTTTCATCTTAGTGAACATTTCAAAAGAATTTAAAGGACCATTTTACGATAAAATTAAAAGAAGAATAACAATAATATTTAATTCTACGAAACATCTCAAGAAGATTCTTAATGGGAGTTCATAAAATTACTCATTAATTGGATGTTTATTTGCACATAATTTGAAATTAATCTTCTCCAAAGGAATGCGGGGGTGCTTTAAATTTCCTCTTATAATTTTCAAAATATTTCAAACAATTCAAAATATTTAAAACAGTTCATAATTTTTTGGAATTCTGTGAATTAACTAGAAGTTTTTACAGAAAATCCTTCTACAAATTTTTGAAAATATTCGTAGGTTCAAAATTTATTACAAATTATTGAAAACTATTTATTTTTAAGAAAGCAATTAGATGAGGTTGCAGTTTATTATTACCCTTATTCACAAGTTCACTTTTTCAGAGACGACGTCGTCAAGAACTAGTTTTTTCGGCAATTTTTTTTTGATTAGTATTCACAAGTTCACTTTTTAAGACGACGCCGTCCAAACAAATGTGTTTGTTTACATTTTTAAAGACGACGCCGTCGAGCTCTGAGGAACGATGTGAGATTGATTATTCACAAGTACGTCATCATTGACGACGACGTCCAAAAATTGGACGACACCTAGGTAGGTGTCGTCTTCTCATAAAAATGAAATTTTTAAAGCAAAATATTTTATAATATTGCATATTTTCAAAATGTATTTATTATTTACATCTATTTATTACTAATTACATATTATAATGTTAGTATTAAAATAATTCAATACTTAAAATACAAATTAATGATATTGTCAATTTTACTCATATAATTAATAAAAAGAGAAAGAAAAACAAGATTGCTTTCTTTTAAACGAAAAATGCGTAAGTATAGTGGAATCACTTTTTTTCAAAATTTCAACAAGAGTGAAAAGTAACGAATCAATAATTCAAATGGTATCACTTTTTTTCAAAATTTCAACAAGAGTGAAAAATAACGAATCAATAATTCAAATGGCTGTTAGTGATCAATCAGTTAAGCGCAGAAATGGAGTTGAAAAAATAGGTAATTATTAATTATTTCATTATCAGTTTTTATTTATTTTTATTGAAATTATTTCTTTTAGTGCAAAATTTACAAATTCGAAACAGTTCGAGCTCTTGGTGCAGGAGATGGAGAACTCTCCTGAGCTGGCTAGAGGCGCACCTCAGTTTCAAAAAAATCGCCTCAAATGTGAGCAAGAGTGGGAGAGGATACGAGCAATTTTAAATTGCAATGGTCCTCTAGCTCGTTCCACTTTCGAATGGAAAAAGGTTATATTTAATTTTTTCGTGAAAATATTTGCAAGTTTTATTAATGCTAAGTATTGAAGATTTGGCGTGACATGAAGGCTCGCGTAAAAAAAAATTGGCGATAATTCGGCTGGGTTTGTGACAACAGGTGGTGGGCCCAACACATACCACCCGTTGACGCCTATGGAGGAGTCTATTGCGCTCCTGTTGCGCCTCCATAGGTCGGCCGCACCATCGGGTACCTCGTTTGGACCTGGCAAAGTGGCAGTGAAGAGAAGGGCAATGGAGCAACTCTCTTCTCCACCAAAACGTGCCCTTCTAGACGAGGAACCGTCCACCAGCACTGTGTGCAATCGATTTGAGGAAGGTGAGTGATAGGTTTGGCATTTTTAGCATTTTTAATAAAACATAAAATAGCAATAATAATAATAATATGCAAATTATAAATTACAATAAAATACAACACATTATTTTTATTATTGCTATTATTATAATTATTATTAAGTATTAATTATTAAAATAATAAAAATAATATAAATTCATATCTTAGATCAGCAGTTGGACTTCCTCCTAGAGGATTCCGACAGTACACCGCAGCAGCCAGTGGAACAGGCAACACCGCAAAATGTAACGAACGCGCCGCAGAATTCGTTTCACGAAGAGCAATTAAGCCTACTTCGTCAACAGGTAAAATTACTGTTTTCACTTCAATGTTTGTAAATTCATCATACAATTCTGCTTTTACACTATTTTTCGGTTGCGGTTTGAAAGTAATCACTGTGTAAGAACAGAATTATATATACTCCTTTAATTTAAACTTTTTGTTATATACTACTATTATAATACTATCATAAACTATTTGAAAAAGCATATAATTGTATTAAATTTAATCAAATTCATTTCAAGTTTTATTTTTCTTTAATAATTAAAACTACGTATATACTTTTTCAGATTTCTAATTATGCAGACACGCAAAAAACCTTAACGAGCATTGATTCAAGCTTAATTCAGTTAAACGTCTCTATTAAGCTTTTGACGTCTGCCGTTGTTTCCTTGAGCTTCACTGCGCTGGAGCTTTTAAAGTTGAAGCAACGAGAAGAAGAAGAGAGGCGAAGAGCAGCGGCGGAAGCCTTGCTTATGTTGCGGAAAAATTAGTGATTGGACTGGAAGGACCATTGCAATTTAAGATTGCTTGTATCCTCTCCCACTCTTGCTCACATTTGAGGCCTTTTTTTAAATTGAGGTGCACCTCTAGCCAGCTCAGGAGAGTTCTCCATCTCCTGCACTAAAATAAGGAAAAAATAAAATATAAAAGAAGAAAAAAATATGAATAGATAAAATAAACAATATGTATAAATAATAAAGTAAATGTAATTTGTAATATATATAAATTTAAAATATTTATCTCTTTATTATTATCGGTGGTCCTAAAAAGGACCGATTGTTTTACTCTAGAGCATACTGCGCGCGATTCGGTCACGCGTACTCAAGGCGGCCTCTGGTGGTTGGTTGGCAGCGAAATGACCAGCGGTTTCTTCGAAGCTTACTACTTCAAGCTGCTCATATGGCCACTCATTTTTGTAAAATATACAAATGTTGTGAAGAGCACAGCAAGCATTTATAATTTTGGTGCTCTTCTCAGCCGAATAATGAAGGCCTCGTTCCCCAATTATGCACCGAAATCGGTTTTTTAAAAAACCAAAACATCGCTCAACCACATTGCGTGCACTGCAATGGTTTTCGTTGAACAATGTTTCGTGGCGTTGTGTCGGGCTTCGGAACGGGGTCAACAAATATGGCTGTAGTGGGTATCCAGAATCACCTGAAAAATATAAGAACTACATAAAATATATTACAGTATAAATTTCTGGCACACTCACCAATCAACCACGTATTCCTTTTACCAGAAATATGTAAAGAATTGAAATAATTCTTTGCCGCGCATATGTTCCACACGTAAGAATCGTGGTTCGCCCCAGGGTGCGTGGCATCTACGCATTTGATAACCATATTCTGGTCACATATCTGTAAGAGTTGTAAATTTGTAGAAAAGCAACAAATTAGTTTAATTAATTTAAATTTACTATCATAGCGTTGATGCTATAAAATCCCTTCCGGTTATAAAACAGGTGCTTGTCGCGTGATTCCGGGAGGCGGATTTTGACGTGGGTACCATCCACGCACCCAATCACACCTGGGATTTTATACCGGGAATAAAAATGCGCCTTAGTTGCCACCTCTTGATCTGCGGTGCTTTCTAATGAAATCCATTTCGCGCAGGCGTAATCTTCGAAAATTTGCAAGCATTCCGTCAGTATTCGTGAAAACGTTGCTTGCGACATAACAGAAATGCAAGAATTTGATACGCTTTTCTGATAACTGCCGCAAGCAAGGAATCTTAGGAATGCTGCGAATTTTACTTCTGGCGAAATGGATGACACATAATGCGACGTTTTCATCTTTGGTTTGAGGTCTCTGAGGATCTCACGGAAACAGTCCTTATTCATCCGGAAGTTCATTTTGAACCTATTTGTTCAAACAAATTATATTTGCGAGCAGCAATTATTATTATTGCGAGCAGCAATGCTAATACCAGCTTCAGGCTGGTTATCGCCCTCATCTTCCATAGCAAATTCCACTGTCGAGAACATTGAATTTCAGTCAAAATTTTCAATTCACAAACGCAAATTTTCAATTCACAAAACACAAAAGATCACTGAATTAAAAACCACTCAATTGAAATGATTTGAGTGCGAAACTCAGAGTTGCAAAACCAATTTGCAAATAATTTTGAATAAAATTATTTGCATCAATATGACCACAAAAATAAATAAAACACGAAATAGTGATTCTTTCTTTCTAATTTTCACACTTTATTTTTCGTTATTGATGTATTTATTAGTAGGATTTTGGAAAAAAGACAAATTTACAAATATTTTAAAAATTCATTTATAACATAAAATAAAACTCGTGTAAATCACACTGAATATGACAATATGATAAATGAAATGAAACACATGTATTGCGCATGCGCTGGAACAAAATAAGAATAGAGACGACGACGTCTCGAGATTCACCTTTTTAAAAGTGAACTTGTGAATAATAAAATTTTCACTTTGGTGAACCTCGAAGGTGGACGGCGTCGTCTTAAAAAGTGAACTTGTGAATAACGATGTATGTTTTGTTATTTTCACAAGCCCAGGAGGATATGCTCGTAATAGCGGGTTCATATCCGTTAAATCTTCTTTAATTCGTTCGCGGTAATATACGAAGGACAAACAAGTCACACGGGCTTGACTCTTTGCTTTAATCATAGAGTAAGAAATAACTCTATGGTTTAAGTAAAATATCCGTAATATCCAAAAATATTGAGTAATTCTGCCTGGCTTTTAATTGAGACCTTCATGGCTGAAACGCGTTTGGTGGGGCAATTATTACAAAATTAGTATTAAGAATATTACAGTACAATCATGAATACTGCCGCAAAATTGTGTTGGTAATTTTTAACAATCTCCAGAAACTGTTGAATTGTAAATTTCATTACGACATAAAGACAACTACTTATAGTTTACCAAATCCGAGATTTCTCTAGGTTATCCTTCAGATTTCCTTTTTAAAGTTATTCACTGTTATTATTTATGTATCGTATCACATATATCAAAAATTTAAGAGATAATATACAATTCTTCAATAATTTTCAAAATATCGAATTTCATCGAATAATATAATTTAATAATTAACAACATTATTAGGAAAAGAGAAAAGGTAGTTTGAGACCCAATTAAATCCATCAGCATATACTTGAACAAAAAATAATAATTAAAATAATAATTCAATAATAATTCAATAAGCAATAAAAATTGATGAAAATTTGAAAAATAAAAAATTAACATTATTTTGAAATTCAGTGAATAATAAAATTTGATAAATAGCAATGTGTTAAATGAAAAAATTACTTAAATATTAGTTTAGTAAATAATTCATTCAATAAATAAATCAAATTATATAGAAGAAATTCCTCAAATAATAAAAGTCAATAAGTAGTAAAATTCAATGAAAAATAACTACACAAAAAATTTGGCAATTTTATAAATAAAAATTTAATTAATAATAAAATGAATAAATATAAAACTTTTGAATTTGATATACAATAAAATATATAGATAATTTTGGTGAGATACACATAGAATATACTTAATTAGTTTTTACTTAAAACTGAAATCGTTTAAATCCACAATTTTTGTTTGACATCACCAAATTCCTTTGACATAAAAACTTATACAGGAAAGTATAAATAGTTAACGACGGACACCATTTGATTGATTGTCAGTAGATTTTATAAAACTAATAGAAACTATAAAATAATTAATATATTTTGCCTTGCGCTGGGAGTTATATTCCTGAAATATCCTTCTTATTACTTTGTGGTTATTTTTTTTGAAAAGTTATTCCATCTTATATTCTTTTGAAAAACTTTAAATACATTCTCTCGCTCGCTAAAGATTAAGAATCTTTTATTAGAATGAAATATTAGTTTTTTATGTTAACTTATTAGATACATTTTTGGTTTAACATAATTCTTGTAGTCGATTTATGTAATTTTCTTTTCACATTAAATTGTAATGAAATATTGACAGTTTACATTATATAAATTTCGCAATAAAGCGAAAAGCAAATTATATAAATCGACTACAAGAATTATAAAATAATTAATATATTTTGCTTTGCGCTGGGAGTTATATTCCAGAAATATCCTTCTTATTATTTTGTGGTTATTTTTTTTGAAAAGTTATTCCATCTTATATTCTTTTGAAAAACTTTAAATACATTCTCTCGCTCGCTAAAGATTAAGAATCTTTTATCAGAATGAAATATTAGTTTTTTATGTTAACTTATTAGATACATTTTTGGTTTAACATAATTCTTGTAGTCGATTTATGTAACTTTTTTTCACATTAAATTGTAATGAAATATTGACAGTTTGCATTATATAAATTTCGCAATAAAGCGAAAAGCAAATTATATAAATCGACTACAAGAATTATATTAAACCAAAAATGTATTAAATTTCATCACAAGAATTTTGAATTGCTTACTTTCGGAAGCCAAAGTCTAGGAAGTTATCGATAATAATAACTGTTAATTTTGATGATAGGACAATTACGTGATGTCCGTCATTGTTGTTGTTGTTGTTTGTAGTATTTATGTTAAAACTTTAGTATTTATGCTAACTGTTGTTCAGTCGGTTTGTTTTTGGAAATGTTCGAATTTTACCCCCTTAATCAAAGGAAATGAACGTTCTTGTTGTTTTCAGTTTTAGTCTTGGAAGCCAAAGAAATATGGGTTAATGGGCTATAATGCTTCATATAAGCTAAGGAAAAGGATTTGTTTTTAACATTATTTGTTTATTTTTCTTTTTTGTTATTTTTATTTAACAAATTTAATTGTATAATTGTTAAATAACTCAGCTCTTTCCACGAATACCAAGGTCATTGTTATCGCTGTTTATGTTGATACTCATAGCGTTCAAAAGGGCTAAGTTGTAATTATTATTTTCTCTTATTATCAATTGCCATTATTATTTAATACGTTAAGGGAAATGCAAGAGCCATTAATTGTAAAAAATGACCAAAGCAGACTGCAACAAATTTCATATTTAATGCCAAACCCCTTTCGCCTTTTGCAAAACCGAATGCTCTGTAATTTCTTAAGCTCTGCAATTTATCGTTTTCATTGCAACTTTGCTAAGGTGGTTTGGTTTGGTTCTTTAAATCCATATACATTAATCATTATTGTTTCCACTAGTAGCCATTTTTCATTTAACAAAATTTGCTTACAGATAAAGCAAAATATAAGAAGATGAAATTGTGTAAGGATCGATTAAGCACGTTTCAGATAAATTCATAATGATTTAAGAGAATTCTATTTTTACGACCGTTGGAAACTATTATTATTCTTTAAAGACATTTGAGCCATTATTAATCAATTCTGTTATCGGCGCCCACTCTAGCGATTACATTGCTCCCCTTAAACAAAAAGAAATCAATGACCTTAATGAATTCCTTACTCTTATTAATTAATTTTTGTTTTCTTTTAAGAGAAAAAAATGATAAAAAAATTAAAATGTTTTGAAAATAATTTAATTTTGGTAAATTTTTGATTCCGTAGACAATTTTACAGTATTTCAGCAATTTTAGCTTAACAAATATTTGGAAGAAACGAATTTCTTTTTTAATTTTCAGATTTTAAGAGACAAAATGGTTTGACCCCTAAGTTTGACTCCTAAATAGTTCCCCTTCCTAAATTTGTGCGTGAATTTCGTTCTCTTCATCTTTTTTTCCCTTACTCTTCCTGCCCTAACACAACGAAGCGACGAATATTCATAATTTCCTTTAACTTTGATGCATATTTTGTTTGTTTGATGAATTTTTAATAAATTCTGTTTGACCCCTTTCACTGCACTGGCACAGAAAAAACAGTCAAAAAAAGCTAAAGTGATTCACAAGATATTTAATTAACATTTACGGAGGTATAAAAACCCAGCATAACCGAGGGCATAACCCAAGGGGTGGTGCTTAAATTAGAACAGCTAGTGACAAAATGGTATCGGATTATTAAAAGATAGAAGGAATGAATAGGGAAAATATTTTCAATAGAGTATAATTATAAACTTCAGACAATTAAAATTGTAATACCGTTTGAAAATTGGAAGGAAAAAGGATGTGGGCGTGAAGCAATAGGAGAAAAGTCGCCAATAAATGAAGAATTTAAAAACTAATAAATACATAAAAAATTGTAATAAATTAAAAATAAGTAATAAATTGAAAATTATAAATTCTTAATGATTTATCTACGGGATTCGAAATAAAAAAGAATATGTTAGATGAGGACATTTTTCCCCGGTGTGGGAATGGCATTCAATGGAAACCAAAATAAGAATACTTAGGAAACACCGAAACAAACACGTTGGGATATTGTTGTCCCAATCCTTGTATTCTCAAGGATTTTTGCTGTCCCCTTCTTTGCTTCCCCTTTTTTTGCTTCCCCTTCTTGGGAAGTAGTTGTCAAAAGACTTCGCGATTAATCATTAAAAATATCGCCCCACATTGCGATGGAATTGACCGAGGTCTCAGAAACAGAAATTAAGTTGGGAGTTAAATTTATAATACTAAGAAAATCTTCGCTATCATTGAAAATCCTCAAATACAAAACTCTTAAAATTCACCCAGAGAATATTTCAATATTTTTAGCCTTCCAATTAGACATTATCCGATTAGACATTATCCGAATTGACAGAAAGCTATCACCCCATCTACAAGAAAGCTATCACTTCATTTTACTAGGATTAAATTTTATCCTACTTAAAATTGAGAGAAAATCAAGTAGAAAATAGATCCAGAATTAAGTAGATTAGAGCTTTAGAAACTATGCCTTTCGACAATTCTTCTTATAAACAATGTCATAAGATGACCGTGTACGGTACTGACCAAGCGCTTAGGGAACTGTCCCTTCAAACTTATTATTATTGAACCGAAATATTATATATAACAAATGTGTGTATATATTTTAAAAACACGCCAAACTCGGTTTGTGGTCCAATAGCCCTCAAGAATTTAAAGAGCAATTCTGGGCGGTTGCAATTTTTAATTTGTTCACTAAATTTGTATCTAGTACCAGAAATTCCTAGTAGTGGAAAAAATATCTTGCGAAAAATGCATTACGTGAAATTCTTTTTTAATTTTAAACCAATATTTGGCGAAATTTATTCGATAAATTCTTGTTCAGCCAAACTGTATGTACTATATTATAAACTTCAATATTAATCAGCTCAAACTCTGAAATTCATTTCTAATCACAAAATGAGTAAAGGAGTAAATTAGGAGTAAATAAACGAATTTCAAGGTTCTAAGTGATTAATATAAATTCAATTTTCATTTTTAGCTCTCACAAGCAATCGATCAAAAAGACTTAAGCAAAAGTTAATTAAAAGAACAACAATTAAGAAAGCTAACTTTGGCCTGCGCAAAACTAATCTCGGAATCGCAAGGCGAATACAACTTTTCCTGATAGTAGGGTATAAAAGGAGACGTGACGGTGGTCAGGTCGTACCCTTTTTCAACACCACCCTGCTTGTAATACCAGAGAATATTTACGCAAATTTTCATTCCGATGACTCCATTCGTTCTCCTGCAATCGTGAATTCCACCGACAGACAGAAAGAGCAGACATTATAATATTATTCATTGCTCAAACTCAAAACGTAGTCAAAATGTATTCATAAATACATCGTTAAAATATGATTATTAGAAAAATATTCTATCTGTTCTGACTTAAATCGCAAAAACCGAAGTCTGTTTTTGAATCATTGGTCTTAAAGACAAATAATTTAAACCCTTTCGCTGAAATGAATTATCTTCAAAAACTCTGGATTTTAAAGATTTGTCGAAGTGTTAGTAGAGAGTGTTCCAACGCTCGTAATTCCTCGAACAAATATCAATTTATTGAAATCTTTTAATGAAATACTGACAAAATAGAAAAGCGAAATAAAATTAAATTGGTATAAAAGAGATTGCATGAATTTGTTTTAGTCCAAACGTGAGGAATGAGTTACAAATTAATTTAACCATGTTTTTTTTTTCAACTAAAGTCCGTTGACTTTATCGCCATATTCATGGGAGGGGTTATCTTAATCAAGTTTTCATTGCAATGTAATTTTTCTCCGTAGTTGTTTGATTTTGTCTTTGGATTATCAGGATCAAATGGGGATTTACTCCCTCTCAGGCTATACATGCAATCATACACGGTATCCATTATGCCAAAGCCTGACACCGTCGCGTTTGTGTGTGTGTGTGTTGGGATGAAGGGTTGTGTGTATGTATGTGGATGGGTGTCTGCGTGAGTGTGCGTCTGTGTATACGTGGTTTTTAGGTTTTTGTGTGTGTTTGCATGTTGTGTGGAGGAGGTTGTGTGTC
The DNA here is from genome assembly GCA_963966595.1 of Physocephala rufipes. Lineage (NCBI taxonomy): Eukaryota > Metazoa > Arthropoda > Insecta > Diptera > Conopidae > Physocephala > Physocephala rufipes. The sequence goes on from OZ016501.1 coordinate 24,297,093, forward strand.
TGTGTCAGTGTGTGTGTGCTTGTGTGTGCGTGTATGTGTACAGATGCGTGTATATGTGTGCGTGTGCGTGTTTAGAGTTCGCTTACATCGCAGTTGAAACATTTTGCAGAGTTCAGGAGTTTCATTCGTATCAATGACCGATTTATTTATGTGGTAACTTTCATATAAGTTGACACTTTTCCCAGAGGAATCAACAACATCATACCGATAGCGATAAGAGAAACAACAACGACCATGACTACAATGACTTCAGAATGTTTACTCATATATTATTAATTTTGCGTTGAGTTAAAATTGTAGAAGTTCTGACCCAACGGGGGTCAAAATTCGCTTAATTGAAAATCCAAAAAATCAAAGGAAATATTGATAAAAAATTAAGGGAATAAATAAAGATATATATAATTTAATAAAACAAGTAAAATTTTCCATATCCGAGGTTAAATCTTTTGGAAAGTTTTGATTGAAATTGATGGGCGTAGATTAATTAAAGAATTTTTTGAAGAGTATTTTAAGAAATTTGCTCACTTTAGAAACAGATGCTTAAATTAAAACTTCAAGATGTCAAAATGACAACATTTTAATTTACTTTACCTAGCAAAAAACTTCTTTTAAACACCTGGGAAGTTAGGATTACAATATGGATTCTTCTTTAGTAAATGACTATACTGGAATAGTTGGATTTTTATTTAAATCTGAGTTTCGTGGGGAATCTTTTCAATAACAGCCTCGATATTGGCTGATCTAACACACTTCCTGTGATGCTATTGTTGTTGCTAAAGTGGTTGTTTAGCCCTTTATTTGCTTACTGTTGTTGTCCAATTAGCACATTCTTGTTGTTCCAATAATTTCACTACTATTGCCATCAATGTTGCCTTTTTGCCTTCAGCACGTAACAGACTGTTTTACTAACACCAATCACATCACAAATACCACTCGAGGGGTTATTGCAATTTTAGCCATTTCGTATATATTTTTTGGACTCTCGTATAGCTCAGGGAAGGAGTTGGAAAAAATTAGGGATAAACCTAAAAGTCAATCTGAAAACTAAGAATGAGTGAGATTTTGATTACGGTTTTGGATTTTCGATCGCAGCATTGACTGCTAGTAAAGTTCAGACGAAATTATTTCAAACAAAGCCGGAGTCAACACAACATGAGGCTAAAAATAATGATTTTGATTTAGAATAGTTTATTAAAAAATTTTATTTTATCTTACCAAATGATAATTTCAGACTGTGTTAAATTCAATTCAATTCCTGAGTGTTAAGTTCGTGAGTTCTTTAGTTCAATTCGCTTCACTTGAATTATTGAACCATCAATAATCTTTTTGGATAAATGGAACAAATGAGACAATACATGAAAATTGAGAAATAAAATGCAAAAGGAATATTGGGACACTACGGCACTCCTTAATTTAAATCTTCCTTTTTGTAAAAATCTATTCTCGTGATTTCTCCTACTGTGAAAAAATTTTAATTGAAAAATGCCTGCATTATAGTTTTTACCATTCCCTTTTCCTCACTCTCTTATTCCATTTTGCTATACGTTTTTTTCATTTCAGTTTACTAAATTGACCGCAGGATAGTTAGCAACCGTTCCCAAGCTCATTTCCGTCATCAAGGCAGTTTCAATGGCGGCACTTCATTTCCGCTTTTTCTAATGAGTGGGCTACGTTTAATTTCCTTTCCCTCTCTCCTCTTTCCGCACTCCTTCTCGTTATCCAACTCTAGCTCTTTTTCTGCTTCGTGCGTTCTATTTCGACTTTATTTCCGAGAGCATTTGACATATATTTTTGTAGCTTTTTTCATTATTGGAACAATTTTTTATAATTTGGTCATCTCTAAATTACAAAAGGCTTACAAAAAGCTAACCCAAATGGATTGAAAAATGTACGGATTTTAACATTAAAAATGTAATAAAGGATTTTGTAAGGAATTACTATGAATTCTTATTTAGAGGCTTAACAAATTAGAGACGAACAACATATAATTGAAAATATATAATAGAAATTAAAAAGTCTACTATTTTTAATCGTCATCATCAATATTGTCACAATCGTTATTTTATCACACCCATAGTCCTTAATTATATTAATAATATAGTGAAACTTTACTCGTTACCAAACGTACAACAAACAAGAACAACAACAACATATCACAAAAAACCGGCAACATAAAGAAATTTCAATTTGCAGCAACGAGTAACCTACCTTTAAAGGTGTCCCAACTCTGTTTAGCTCGAACAAAGCATAAGGAAACCTAATAAGCAAAATATAGCTTTCAATAATTTTTCATTTTTCGTAAATTTAAATTTATTAAAAATTTCTGTGAAAATATAATATTTAAACTGTTTTCACATTTAAACAGTTCTTGACATTAGGATCGTTCAAAACATGCAATGAAATTATGTAAATAAATTATTATTATACGAAATTAATAAAAATGCATTCTTCAGTTTTTCAGTATTGTAAATATTTCCATTATAAATCTGTTTCATAAATATTTCCACAAATAGCTGCAAAAATTTAATTAAAAGGAAAGAAAAACAATCACATATAAAACCGTAAACGCAACAAAATCAGCGCATTTGTAAATGAAACAATGCTTCAATGAATGCGTAAACAAGTGCGCTCCAACAAATACATATGTGCATGTGTTTACACATCATTTATAAATAATTGACAAGAGCCCACACCTCATGCACACGCATTGCGACCTTGAAATTAATTTTGCAATCTCCTCTTGTTTTCAAAAAATGTTAGCATTGATTTAAAATTTAGATTACATTCATACATTCATAAAAAAACTAAATTATTAGTTAATGTTTCATTTTTCTCTCCCACCGTCTTTGTTTTTATTATTTCCCACATTTCGAGAAAATTAAAAATAATAATTTCTAGAAGAGATAAAGAATGACGCTAATTTCGACCCGACCGAAGCTCGTAAAAGTAATTTTGATGTCGAATGAAATTCTGCAGATGTTTGGCCGATTTTGTGAGTGCATGCTACATAACCTTATGGAGAATTGTGAATGTCCTATGTCTCTACCTGTGGTTTCTTACGCCTTTATTTAAGCTCAATAGCCCCGAAGATGCATGCTGAACAGCTATCCTCCCTCTGATAAAATTATATGTCTTAACTATAATCAGAGTTATAAATCACATACTCATACTTTGCCATGCACATTTTTGGCATGCACTAACAAAATCGGCCAACTTTCTTAAGAAAGTCGGAGATATTTTGTTCTTTTGTTGAATAACACGAAAATATTTGTTTGAATTTACTGAGCATTTAAATTGCCACATTTTATTTCGCAACTATTTGATAAATAAAAAATTGTGATGATGTAAATGAAAATTTAAAATTAATGTAGTTAGAATTTGTTTCATTAGAACAAAATGGGACCCAAATTTTGAATGACATTTGTGACAAATGACGAAACTCTGATTCTCCAAAGTTTTAAAAATTATATAAATCGCATACATTTTGGGACTTCTACCTCCGTTGTGACATACTGAGTGGAGTAAATAGAAACCACCACATTAGCGGTGAATCATGTGTATGGTGAAAATTATATAGAAACACAGTAAGACTCCACTTAATTTGGGGATACGTTCCATTGGGTTCTAGCGCTAAACAAAACACTGTTAAATAGGCGACATAACGCATACATATGTGAACATGAAATGCGTATCAGTGAGAAAAAACAGAACAAAAAATTTTATCAGTTCTTTTTTGTTTTATGTATTTTATAACATATGAAAATTTTTTTTTCTTTGAAATTTTTAACAAAAATCCGTTTTGTTTAAATCGATAAACTTAATGCGGTGACGACATAAGATTGCAGTTGGCATGAATATAAAGCGTCTTAATATTTTACTTTTAGTTTCCTGCGTTTTAGTTTAGTTTGTTGCTTTACTGTAATTTTGTGCGATCATTATTTCAACTGAAAATCGTCGGCTACCACCATAAAATATATGTTCTGTTCATATCTTTATAGACCTATTAAAGTAGGTGACAATTAATGAATCAAATGTGATTTAGTAAAAATTTGCATCAACTGTGATTGCGATTTCGTAGAACGCAGTTGAAACCTTTATTTTATATCTTTACTTTCTACCTGTTTCATGCATTAGATTTGAACTTCTTGCATTAAACATGATCATGCGTCACCATAATCCCTAGCATAATACGCCTAAATTCTAAGCAGCTAGACGTTGCCGTAACCATCATTCTCATATATGTCTCTGACGTCGTCTACTTCGCCATCGTCCGATTTTGGACTTGACGGGAATAAATTAAATAAAATTGTTCGACTGATTCAGATATCTCAACAAAATATTTAAACATTCTATGAATTCCCAAGATCTAGGCGTCGGAAGCTTGATAACCATAGAAAACCCAAAGCTGACGGTAATGATAAATCTCGCCGAGAGGTCAAAACGTTTGGCTAAGAACTTCATAAATTGCCTAAATAAAAAAAGATTACCTAATAGTTGCAATTTCATTTGCCAACAATCTCTAAAAAGCAAACATGCAGATTTACTTGACTTTGAGATGCCCGTAAAAATTTTCCACCACTCTTCGCATCATTGACAAATTATAACTATGTGTTCGTTCAGCCTCGTTATTGTTAATCGTAAATGTGTATGGCTTTCGCGACATTGATAATATGCGGAATGCAGATTGGCCAATTATGGAACGTCAATTGAATTCCATTTATGACGATATTTTTGTCCTTATTGAGATTCGATTGCAGTTCCTCTTTTAAGAACGATGACTTAAGTATTTGGGAAACAGTGCATCTTCCTGGAATCCCAGCGTTGATACATTTATAAATGTAAATCAGTTAATAATCTGAATATGTTTAACTTTAGGTTTTTGTGGATGTACACATAGACATACTTTGCATCAATTGAATCCATCAAAAACGTGGAAGACATCCTTGTACTTATAATAGTCCGCCACGTCGAAAATCATTCATTACTCCTCTGGCAATCAATCTCCCATAACAGACTGCTTACATCCTGCAATTGAAGTCAAAGCATTGTACAGGATTAAATAATCATCTTCTCCGTCATCATTAAAGCAGCATTGTGTTCATAACCATTTTTTTGGGATATATGTTTATTAAGAGGCAATGATTAAATCATTAAAGATGACAAGGTAAAAGCCTGAAAAGCCAGAGAATTTGATTTCAGAGGAAAACTTGAAGGAAATCCTGATGTATATATTTCAGACATTCGGATATTTCTAGAAAAGTAGCGTATAAAATCTCGAAATTCTTTTAAAATTCTATTAATTTAGGATTTATTTAATATCAAAAATCCAAAGAAAATAGCTATTTTATTAGCTCCTGAATTAATTTGGTTGCGCCCTGAAGAGCACTTCTGTGGCTGATGAAATTATCGGGAGTTAGATATTTTCTTGGACCGCAGTCTGATTGCAAGAATCAATCAACCAAGAAAAAGCGTACACGACCGAAGAAATTTATAGGAGAGTGTATAATTTTGGTAGGAGAGTTGTGGAAAAGGGCATGTGCATGATTTTATGAATGCGTGAATGTTAAAGTATTCTTAGGCAACTAAATGCAAATCTTTCGAACATGATTATTATTTATGTTCTTTTCTTCCTTCCATTTTTTCTTTCCATTCATTGGTTGCCCTTAATTCTTTTCATTGTTTTCTGTTTTTGTTTTTGTTTAAACTTCTTCAATTTGATTTAAAGAGAAGCAAAGTGAGAGCAAAAATAAAAAAAATTGCACAGAATTAATTCAGATTTTCTATTAAAAAAACCTGAGTTTGACCTACTTTGATTTATCATAAATATTTGGCATTACCAGATGAAAATGCCTATAGTATAAGTCTTTTCCTGGCGGGCTTCAGATTATCGACGTCGGACAAAGTTTATCTCCTAATAAAATTTTCATGAAAGTTTTTATTAAAATTATAGTCCCTTGCATGGACTCCTTTGTGGTATTAGTTACAATATTTATAAACTCCAGTTTATGAGAGTTATTAATAATGCACAAAATGTTCTTCACCATGAAGACTTCATGTTAATTACTTTAATTGCTTATAAATGAATTTATCACTCTACTAGCTCAGAATTAAGGAAGTTTTCGTAAAGATTTTAATCCCTTGAAGAAAAGTTTATGAAGGAAGCTTCGGAAATTTCTAGTTTTTGAAAAGAAGCCTTTTTCTCAGAAAAAGATTTTTTATTTTTGATGTGTAAGCAATGAAAATTTTATTAGGAATGATGTGAAAAATATTAGATAGAATGATTGAAATTCTAAAAATTTCTATAGCAATATAAATGTTGATTTCAATATAAACAAGTGTAGTTTTAACAAGTATTTTTCCAACAGTTTATTGTTCTTTTTATTATTCTTTTATAATCTACCGTTGAACTTGCGTCTTGCGGTTTCGAAGAAGGTAAAAATTATTACATCAATTTTTTAGGAAAAAAAATTATTACATTATTTTTTTTAGGGAAACCCCAAATTTAAATTTAAATTGTTATTTGGATGACTTTTATATATTCTTATTTTTCACTTTCCATGTGTAGGAAAGAATTGCCCACTTCAAATAAAGTCCGCATTTTTAATTTACAGTTCATGACATCATAAAAGGGACTTACTTCATTATTACCCCTTATATTCAATAAATGTAATTAATTATGTATGAAATTTCTAATATCGAAATTTCTAACATATCAATAAAGTTTCATTTTATAAAATAAATCCAACCTTTAACCCTCCCCGATTGTACACAAATTTGACCCAAAAATGATCTCAAGCAAGCACTGAATTTAAGTCGTTTAATTGGTTTTTAATTTGAGGTTTTCAGATCACAGACTTCGTTTAATTGGTTTAATTGATTTTTAATTCGGCGTCTCCAGTAAACCCAATTCCTCATAAAGGACATAAATAGCCCAAAAATTTAATGTACTTCCTTCAAACACTTTCAAATTTAAAAACATAGGAAAACTAATTTCCTTATTCCAAAAGTTACTTTAGGACGAAGCTTATTCTTTCGCAGATACAATTTTTTATTTTGTTTTTTTTTGTCTATTTTATTGTCTGTTTTTAGAATAAGTTTATTAGGTATTGAAACCTTTTCGGTATGGTCTCTTAAAGAATAATTTTATAAATACATAAATCTTTTTGACCCTTCTTGATCTTAGTATATAAACGATATTAAACTTTACCTTAAAAATTATGAACAGCTTAAAAAATACTGACAAACTGATTATGTTTCAATTACCCTTCGCATACTTTTCAGAGCCTTTGTCGTAGAAATGTCTTCCATGCAATGAAATACCCCCTTGCTCAGAATCATCTCTTAAGTCGATTTAGCACGTCTTGTGTTCGGCGTGAAATTTAGCGCCAACATTCCACTCCACTCTTTTCCATGATGCTTGGGGTTGAAAATAGACAAAATCTGTTCAATATAACGCCTTCATATTTTAAGAAATAAAATTGTAAAACTTATTTTTTCAGCCTCGTTTGAAATTTTAAGGCTAAAATTGTATGGTCGAGATGACAGTATCGAATTTTATCAATTGACAAAGAAGTGGGAGGGTCATTCGCGTTACCATAATTTAACTCTTTGTAAAGATTATTATCTTTGCGTTGAAAATGATTAGGCAGATTTAAATCTTAAATTTAAACCATTAATTTAATTTATGTGTGTAGGGTGTATGAACTTTAAACTAGAAATTAGCGTTATTTACTTGTTGTTGTTTACTTGTTGTTGTTTACTTGTTATTTGTTTGCATTTAATCTGTTTTTATAATTATTATTTTTATCCTTACCGAGCAGATCACTCTATATTTTATTGTCTTACCCAATATTTTGTGAGGAAGGTATTGCAATTTCGGCAAAGGCTTTACGGTTTCAAAAGTATAGACATAAATAACAACAGGGTAAGTAAAGGTCCTTTTAAAAGTTTTGAAAGAAATAATTGAAAGAAGTTATATTTTACAGTTAAGGTTTATTATTTTGAATATAAAGTATCCGAATTTTTTCCTTTGTATTTATTTCGTATCAAATCATTAAAATTAAATTGTCTGATGTCCTAAATCATAATTATGCAATGATATGAATAATATTGGAGAAAAAACTTGCATATTCTTTGACCTAAACAAGTAAATAGAACAAAAAAGAGCCACCAAAAAGCCGGGAGAGAAGACGAGGTAGAGAATAAAAACATGCAACAGAATTCTCAAAGAAAAGGAGGATAGAATATCGCTTCTCCGAATGATACTAAACGGGCACTTTGCAAGGAATAGAAGCGGATTAAATGAAACAAAGGGAGGATTAGGAAACAGAGAAAACAGAGGCATAAAGAAAGAGATAAGGAGAGAGAGAGCGATATAAATAGTTCCAAAAAATTAGAAAAAGCGACTACGGCTATTAAACTTAAAGGAAAACGGCTATTATTTATAACCGAAAAAATCCTAAGCTCTCTCGGCTTACGCGGTGTACTAATCTTTTCATTATAATTTAAATTTTTCCTGTATTTCGTAGAAAATTATCGAAAGAGTTACGTGTGTATGAATTACTACTAGCGGTATTGCTACTAGTAGTATTACTTCTAGTATTACTATTAATATTACTACTATAGTAGTAGTATTTCGAATAAAAACAGATTAGAAACACATAAATTGAGAATTATAAATACCTCTGGGAATCCTGACTTAATGAATAGCATACGAAATGATTATAAAGAGACCAGAAAACACTACGAGCCAGGAGGTTGGTAGGGTCAACACCAGGAGCGTTATTTTTACTTAGATCAAGGTGATTCTTATTTTTAAACCTCCCACCCAGAGGGAATGTTAATTTTCTTCCTTCATATGCAATGAATTAAAACAGAAATGACATGTCATGGTGAGAAAAAATATGTAGGCTCTGGTTCAAAATTATTCAGATTCGATTTATCCATGAATTTTTGTCCGCGGAAATCACGATTACAAGAGAACAAATGATTCAAAATAGCCAAAATTATGACTGTTTGAAATTGAAAATGGGCAAAATAAAAAAAAAGATAGCGCGAGTTTTTCAATCTCACAAACCTTAGGGCAGTTTTAAGGATAATTTCGCTTTTCCGAACATAAAATTTTAGTTAGAAACATATTTCTATAAATGGGTATGCATTATAGTGCGCATTATAAAGAAGGTTACTATATTTTTTATTGATTGATTACCTCCAAAAGTAATTTTCCGTATGAAAACTGCGAAAAGAAAACGAAAGGAAGCAAAGGAAAACTATACAAATAATGGCAAAAAATGGCGTGAAAAATTAAAAAGAGGAACTAGTAAAATTGAAAAAAACTGAATTTATGGGGCTTGAAAAAACTGAAGAAGCTCATTAGAGAGCTGGCGATGTTGAGAAGCATGCGAAAAACTAATAAAAAAATTTCAAATATTTAAAAGGAAAACAAAGTAATAAAAAGTGGAAGAAAAATGTTTGCGAGAGTCGGTTTATGGAATATTGGTGAAAAAAAAATTCGAGGGTAATGGCGCCAATACATACATACACATATTTCATAAGCCACATTTTCACACATACACGCGCTCTTACATAATTCTGTCTATGGTTATTCCCATCGATAACACCCACTCGAACATACGAACGACTGAAAATGCTTGAATGTAAACCAATGTGTTTGAAGAAGATGACAGAAAATTTTAATATTTGTTGTTTTTAATTGACTTCAAAACATTTCCTAATGAAGAGAAAATCGTACTGATGGATTTTAGACAGCTTATAATATAGTTCAATTATATATTATTACAATTCCAAATTTATAGCCCATAGAAGGGAAACTAAGTAAATAAAGCAGCGAAAGTAACTTTCTTCTACACAAAGATTTCCATTTTCACTTCTCTTCTCTTGTGCATCTACAGAAAAAAATAACATGTTTCTTCATCGAAGGAAAGAAGAAAGAAGATCGCGCAGAACCATGCAAAACAGCTCAAAATAGTCACGTGGGAAAGGGCGAAAAGCGCCTGGAGAAATTTCGAATTGATAACAATTAAATATTTTATAGCATACGAAATTCGATCAAAAGGAAGAATTCAAATTATTTATTTCGTGCCATCTTGATAATTACATGGAAATAATACCTACAATAGATATAGACCAACGCACAAACACATACACACACATGCACGTACACCAACACAAATCCGCCTACCTACAAAACCTAAATGAAAACAGAAAAATCGGCTCTAAAAGTGGACTTTATATAAAATATTGGCTGGGTACCGATTTACCCCACTTTCATTCCAAAACAGACCATGATGATTATATATATTTGTGTCAAATTTCATATCTCCCTCCGTTCAATTGCAATCGCGATTTCCACAGGCAGAAAGACAGACAGACACACCAAAGAGCATGGCTAGATCGGCTGAGGTGGTTAGGAATATATATATACCTTACTATACCAGCCACGCCTCCTTTAATGCGTTGCAAACGGATGGAGTAAGTGAATATACCCCATCCCCTCGGGTGTAGGGTGTAAAACTGCTAACTTAATTGACTGATATTTCACATGATTTCGAGAGGTGCGAGAATTGAGTGTTTTACATCAATAAAATTTCAATGGAAACCCACAATGTAAACTCATCACACCCTTCGAGATACGCAGACAAAAACTTTTTTACTTTCTTATAAAATTACTAAAATTACTGCCCTTAAGAGTAGGGCAGAAAAGTAACGTGATAAATTGAATTTCATCATTTGTGTTCTCCTTTATATTCATTCTCAGTGGATTACTGAAGTGTGTATTAGAAGATTCATTGCGTTTTCACTTCTCAGTCTCAGAGGACCCCAACCATTAATTGAATTAACTGTGGCTGAACATACTTTCACCATTTAAAATAATTACGCCCTCTGCGGGTGACTATCCATCAAATCCCGATTCTTGACAACGTCTTATTCATCATTCTTTCGCGTAATATGCAATGTACGTCATATCAATCTGGGACTAATGGAGTAAAAGTGCTCACTTTTCACAGTAATTTGTCAGGTAATAGAAAATAGAAGCAACGAAGGAGGAAACGGGTGGGGCATTTCCCTTTTGGATTTTTTGAAAACTAACTGCTTGCTTGATCTCAAACTGTATTTCTAAGAGCAAATTTTATAATTCGTAATTGTTTACATTTTTGTTTAACAAAAACTCTGTGTTAATAACGTTGATTATCGATTAATGAGAAAAATTATCACTTTTCTCAGGACGATAACGAACAAAACAAAACAAGGATTACTCATATTCGTCGATCAAATCGTACATTTACTCGATGGATTTCAAGTCTCCCCGGATAAGGCGCCCGATCCGAGTTGTCATAGGCATTATTTCTGCAGTTCCGCATGGTTCCGTCCTATCACCTACACTCCTTTTGATTTTTGTCATCGACATTCTGGGGGTTAACCTGTAACCCTGTCTATTCGTTTGCTAATGACATCTGCCTTTGCCATTCATATTTGTTTTCTAGACGATCATTGATGTCGACTAAACGACCGGAGCTTTAATAGTTCGAGAGTTTAGCCTCGGTTGGCAGAGGTCAACAAGACATACTTCCGCTTCTCTTTCAGAGATTCATTTGTGAAATAATTTTTTAATTTGTTTTTGACTTATTATGTTGGACTATTTTCTTATAATCACTGTTTGGTTAGGGATTTTCCGGGGTTTCGCAGTTTACTCAGGTTTTATTTTTGTGAGACTTGAGAATTTTCAGTCTTCAATACTTATACGTTTTTTCAGATTGTTAACCTCATGATTAGGTACATTTTATGGATAATTTGTAAGCAAAAAACAGGCTACATCCAAATATATTTACTTGAAGTCCTTCGAGATGAGCATTGCTTTTAATATCCTTATAAATCTTGCCCATGTACTTCAACACTTGAATTTTTATATAGAGGCATAATAGATGTTAAACGCAATGTGGATTGACGTAATTAATTATATTCTTTTCATATGCCGCACCCGAAAATACATAAAACTTCTTCTTTTCACCCGAAAATACATACTTCTTTTTTCAAATAATTAATCATCAATATCGAGGATGGCCGTCGAATAAGTCAGTAAAAAACTATTATTGAGGGCGTCTCGTTCTTCAATTGATTATTGTTCTTCTTCAAACGAAGGACTTTTAATTCCTTATTCTTACTCATCTTCAGTAATTTCGGAGTAGTCATGTTTTGAGCAATCAAACCTCAAGTAAAATGAGTTAAAAAAGGAATAAAATAATAGAAAAATAACTTTATCCTCCAGAGGACCTATTTCCGAGGAGACCCGTCACAATTCAGAGATGGGATTACTGCTACTCTTACTTTTATTGCTATTGCTATTATACGCAATTTGTTAAGCTAGTGAAATAATTGAAATTATATTAGACACGAATTTCAAGCTAAAATAAACCGCAGGGCGCTCTTGAAACGAAAACTGAATGGCGAAGAAAATGAAGAACGAAAATAATTAAAGAGTACTCAAAAACACTGTTTGTGAACAAACTTAAAGACTGTGGTCAAATTGCTAAAGTAATACCTAGATTGCTCTAGAAAAATATTTTATTTTATATTTTTTAAGATTACTTCTCAATTCTTTTTTTGTATAAAAATTAATTAATGTTTTTACCGATTTTCCAGAAATGCACCGTAATAGGAAATTAAAGGAACAAGCAAGAATTGCTTTAAAAAATTTCCATTAATTATATATTGCGGCATTTTCCCGTATTACCTGCATTCACTCTCCCTCCTATTTACCACTCATAAGTCGTCCTTCTGTTCTTAATTCCTAAAGGAAAAACGGCGGCGACTGTTGCTAATGGCTTTCACAGTACTTAGTATTTGATCGAAATCGTTTAAGGAATTCTTTTAACAGGTTTTTTATAAAATCATAGTGATAAATTTATTCAATCGTTTTGAAAAGAATAAAAGCAAAAATAACGTAAACCTTTTAATGAGTCATAACTTCCCTAAACGTGCGAGAAGGTTGAATGTTTAATGATATAATGACACTTATGGAATCTCAAACGAGTTCCAACTCTTCATAAAGAGAATGAAGGGAGATAATATTGATAAGTTGGCAACTGTACTTCCACAAAACATGCTCACCTTATACATTTTAAACGCAATAAAAGACGCATGTGGTACTTCTGCGTTCATCAGGGTGACGAAACAAAGGGATAATTAGAAGTGGTCTTCTCCTGATCATCTGAAGAATAAATAAAGCCATATTCGTGTGGAAGGGTACAGAGAAGTTGTACCACTAGAAAGTTACGTCACGATGACATAACTTAAACGGCACTGGAGTTAATCATCCCCGCTATACCTCAGGACAATTCTCAGTTTCAAAATCATGCTCATCATGATATCCGAAAGCATCATTATATCCGAAACTTGAGAAAGGCGGTAAGTGGTGTGAATTATTTGTTTGGGATTGAATTCATGTAGTGCATTATTCAAATATTTGCATATGTCTTGCAAGTTTTGAAATTAATTGAATTCTTCGACATTGTTATTGATATTGATTAAATTCAATTAATTGAATTCAAAGGTCTCTTATTGAAATGTAATATAAAAATGAGAAATTTCGATTAATGTTGTCTTCAAAGTGACATTTATTCGAAAAATATAAAAAATATAATTTTCCGAAACGAAAATTCTCTCGGTGTGTGATTATATTAGTATCTTATAAAGGTTTTTATTTTCAAAGTAAAGTTATAGGAGGTGCATTCAAAGCCATTTGCAGATACACATACGAAACTCTTATTTCCCTCTTTATATATGTATAATAGCTAGTATGTATGATTGCATATGTATGATTGTATTCATTTGTCCATTTCATTTTCGAATAGTTAAATGTACTTTCATTTCAAACAGAATAAATTAAAACCAAAAAATGAAATAATTAAAAGTCTTGCAAACATCTTGCAAACAATTGAAAATACAAGCAATGAATCATAGACGATACCTTATGGTAAATGATTTCTTCTTAGTTATACCTTTAAATTTCTTATTCCGTTTATTCGTTTCTGTTACTTTTATCCTTTCTGGTGCTTCTTTTGGAACATCAGCGATACTTTTATGCACCGACAACAATAACGACCAGCAATTTTCTTCATTATTCAGTAAAGTCAATACAACGAAATTCAATTTAATATTTCATGAGGAGATAGAAGGATTGATTTCAAAGCTAGGCTCGAGGGATTTTTAAGTGGTGTTGCCCCTACACCAATCTTCAAAACATATTTTACACATTGATTAAATATTGACAAAGAAAAAATATTATGTAAAATTATGGAAATAATTATTCAGAATTCTTCAAATTCTTTTATTTCATGAAGCTGTAAACCTTTAAATTACTTGAAAATGGAATCATTTAACAACCTATCGAAATAACCTTTACGCATTTACCTTTTATTGTAAGTGAAAAATGGTTGTTTGCCTAATCAAATATATTTGTCATTCTGTCAACAAATTAAAAATATTATTATGACTAAGGCAATTTATACGTATACGTACATTATCAGTCCGCAGACCCGAAATTATGGTCATAAAATTCTGTTGGTTTTCCCAAACATTATCTTTTAATCGTGAAACTTACGCTACTTTAAGGTCGTCTCATATCAAGTGGATTTCATAAATTCATTTTAATCTGGACACATGAAATAAGATTACAAATTAATTTAACCGTGTCCTTTCTAACTAAAGCCGCTTACTTTATCGCTTTATCCTTTGACGTGATGTCCTCAAAAAGTCTTCATCGCAGTGTATTTTTCTGTCACAGATATTCGTTGGCTGTCTCTTGAGTATCAGGATTATACATTTACTTAAATACAGTGCACGGTACCCCCGTCATATATTTCGTCGGTGTTCCCGTGTGTTCAAATTTGTTACTTCTAAGTTGAAATATTTTGCAAAGTTCAGGACTTCAATTGTTTGAATCTGCGGCTAAGTTTTTTACACGGTATCTCTCATATGGCTGACAACATTCCCAGAGGAAGCAGCAGTACCACACGGACAACGACAGTGTACATCAATTGCAATGATGCAGGTATCGTAACGCCAAAAGCACCAAATATAAAGTGTACTGGGTTTTACTTTCTGCTTTCAGTGATAAAATATTAATTTTAGTGTTGGGCTTAAATTGTCAAAGTGTTGACCCAGCGAGAACTTTGCACTTAATTCAAAATTCAACCAACGATATATATTCAGTGCTATTTTTATACAGTAAATTGCACGAATGGCAAAGGAATAGCATAAACGTATACACACACACACACACACACACACACACTTTTCTCTAGAACGAACAGAAAGCGCAGGATTCGAATAGGGTTTTCAACAGTATCCACATCTCAATTTCGAGCGCTAAGAAAAAATTATAAAATTATTGCAATCTCTTATAATTTTCTGGACTCACGTGGCGTGCTATGGAAAAGGGTTACGCAAAAAAAATTTAGAAACATTGTGACTTTAAAGAGAAATGGTCCAGAATTATTACAATTTAATGTAATCAATTTTAATAATTCTGGACTGCCTTTAAAAGCAAGCGTTATGTACGCCAATTTATTAACTTTAATCGGCAATAAATATTGGTGCTCTAGTTAATTCATAATTTTCTTGCGTTTTTCCATAAGTTTTGCTTTGGACTGACTGTTGTCACAATTATCATTTGACAAAGAAAGGATGAATGTAAGTGAAGGAAAGGTGATGAAAGGTGCTGACATAAATTCTCCGAGGAAAATCGAATTATATATTTTATATTCATCATTATTTAAAATAAATTATTTTAATTTGTGAACGAAAATGTTTTTTGAGAAAAATTTTTCTACACTAAATATTTTTATATTTATACTATATATTTCTATATTTTTTTATAGCAAAAAAAATCCTAGTTACTATATACAGATGCTGTATACTGTAGCAAAATGTTAGGAAAGCTAAAGAAGAAGCAAACGCGACGTTGAAGCCAGGCCAAGAAACTGTCTTGACCCCAGCTTCAACGCAAGAAATCCTTTCAAATGGTTCTGCTGGTGATGGCTTCAAAACAAGAATCCCATCGGACATTTTGGTACGTTTAGTATTTGATATTTAATTGTAATTAAGATCAATAAAATTCGAAATGAAAATCGATACAAACTGGTACCGTTTAAACAAGCCAGCGAGGATAAATTTCTAGACTTCTAGTTTTCTATTAATAAGAATAAATATTCCTTCGTATATCAATAAATAATTTCTAAAATTATATCGGAAATGTATTTTACATAGATCTTCGTGAAGTTGGTCAATCAACCGAAACCTGTTGTGCAATTGGTTTTATGCATAAACCAATTGAGACATTATGTCGCACGTGCATAAAGTTATTCATGTATTTAGTCATGTTCGCGGCGTGATATTTTCACATAAAGGAGAGAAGAAGTATCATCATTTCACCTCTATAATCATTATCGTCGTAATCATCATCATCATCGTCACCTTCATTCTCAACCGAGTTCATCAACAACGATATTGCAAGGAACGAAAAGAAAAAGCAGAGAATAAATCAAAACAAAAGCTTGATATTAGTTTAAGTGTATGAAGTAACTTTGTAGAAGGAGAGGATGAACGAATGTGTGTGAAGCAAAAATGGTTGCTGACGTTCGGTTGGCGAAATCTGGCCGATATGTTGTTAGTTGCTATTGTTGTTGTTGGTTTCATTATTACTTCTGTTGTTGATGTTGGTATCATGGTAACATTTTGTTGTTGTCATTGTTGCTGCTGTTTTTAGCAGTTACTCATAATTACTGATTACTCGTTACTCGATATTAAAGAGAAATATCATTCCTAAGAGCGATGATGTCTATAACGATGAGGAGAAAAGTTGTGATAATGATGCTTAAAGTAATAAAAGTAAAAGTAAGACAAATTCGTCTCATTTAGTTTCATTAATGGTCAAGAAGTTATGAATTTTAAACTCTCAAATTAAGAAATACTACGCCTTCGTAGTAATTCACTTTGTCAATCAGGACGGGTTTTGAGAAAAGAATGATTAAGTTAATGAAGAAATAAACAATGGTCCCATTGATATTGTTGGGTTTTCTCGGTTGGAATTTAACAGATTAGGAAGTAAACTCTTTGTAACTCGAGTAAGAGCATTCCTTAAAATTATGTTCACACAAATAAAATGATTACGTTAATTATTTGATTAATGATAAGAAATAGTTGATCTTATTTATTTAACTTAATTTGATTTTATACGAATAGGGAAGGATTTATGTTTGTTATGATGATATTTGTCACTTTGTAATTAACAGCTGGCAATAAACATTATTTATTCAAACAAATAAAACCATTTTTCAAAATTCTTTAAATATCAAAGCAGTTTGTTATGAAAACTATTTATCCATTTAGGGTGAAGTAATTAAACACATACACAGACAACGCCTACCAACACATACAACTGCCTTAGAAAGATCAAATAAATCTAATTATTTATTTGGGTTATTCGTAATAAAACCTTCATAAAAAATGTCCGCCTTATTCATCAAACTTTCCCCTTTCTGACCACTATTTCTTAAGATCGGTTGTATCAAACCTAGTTGGTCAAACATTTTCATGTTACGAGACACTAAGAAAATGTAAATCGTCAGGACCGCAAATCGCAATTATCAGAATAAATCATTCTCGTCAGGTGAGATTCGAAAATTCCATAAAGGCAGTGAGAGAGAGGGGGCCAACTTGCAATGAAATTGACTATAATTAATATTATTTTGACTTCATCTTGAATAAAATTTCATATACACAGAAATTTATTTTTACTATGAAAGTTAACATTTTCCGAATAACTAGGGGTGGTTTCCTGCTTCAGAAGATTGTGCTAAAGCCGAAAAGCATTTCAATCTTTAAAGTTATTTTCCATGCAATCGTTCACCTCCGTCAACTTTAAAAGTATCTCTACTTCTCGTATGTGCATGAGTGGCGGGTGGACGCAGCGTTTGCGTGAAATATGTTACACTCACCTTACTAACACTTAACTCGTAGAGACCAACGTTAAGAAATATTTTAAGTAACTCCAACTTAAATTAAAAAAAAAGAATGAAGCGGGTGTGAAACTTAAACCTAAATGAATATATATTTAAAGCCGACTCGCACTCAGATAACTGAAAGGTTAGAATAATTTACTCGTAAGTGTGATTGTAGGTTCAAAGCCTCAATTCAGTTGAGCTCGAAAATGCTGTTTGCGGCTCTTTAACACTAACAAAAGCAGTATTTATCGTGTCCAAAATAAGGACAATCTGGTAAATTTGTATTTTGTATTTTACTGATTGTATAAAAAAGAACCTACAAAAAATATAAAGAATGTATTAAAAAAGATATGGAACCAACAACAATGTCCACAAAATAAAAAACATAATAAGAAATATGTTTAATGGCTGGCAAACGGAATTTTTAAAACGGAACTGGAACCGCACTCTATACGCCTCACACCAGAACTTGTTTGAATTCACATCAAATTAATTGAAAGAATTTCTTTCGAAATTTTATCATTTAGCTCTAAATTAATTAGCTTCTTTTACTTCGGTTATCATCGTTATCTCCACCATTGATTATTTCTGTACATATTTGTATATATGTAGATGGATATGTGCAGTAGATGTATGTGTGTCCATTTTCATTTCCGTGATAATAAATATTTAAATCGTTGAAATTGCTATCGTTGAAATACTGGTACTTAAAGAAGAGAGAAAATCACCATCGAAAAAAATTGAAACAATAACAAACTTAAATGAAACTTAAGGTTTTTCTCTCGAACTAGTTTCAACATTTTTTTATGTATTGGTTGCGCAGATAGATGTATGTATATCACACGCAGGATATATGCATGCATTCGCGGTTAAGCGCGAGAGCGAGAATATGTACATTCGTCTGTACATGCCTGTATGTGCGTGTATTGTACTGTATGCAGGCATGTGTGTTTGGCTGTGCAAAAGCAGGGCGTGTGCCACATTGTGGCTTTTATGGCATTGTGCCGCGGCGTTCCAAATCCGTCAAATTTTGGTTGTCGGTATCGTTTAAATACAGTTAAAGTAATTTTATACGTGGGAGAGGAAAACGAATTCATAAATGCAATTATTTTCGTAACGCAATTCGAAATTTAATAATATTTTATTATTGTTTACTTATCGTTTATAGTTTTGATTTTTATTTGTCATAATTTTAAATGGATTTCATTGATAGATTTTACTTATTCTTCCAGTTAATTCTTTTCTGTGATTATACAATTTTATATGATTATAATGGTAAGCCGGATAATCATATTTAGGAAGCTTTTGCATTGTATTTAAGAGAAAATTATTCTTAGATTTAACTAAGCGTTCTGGAACATAATATTGTTTGACAAATCTATTAGACAGTAGTATGTAGACAATTTGGAAAATCAAACTGAATTTTATACGTCTCTGTTAATCGAGAATTTGAAATACTTATGACCATTTAATAGAAGCGTCTCTAAAAAACGATATAAAATTCCTTTTCGTGCGAAAAGTTTTGAGCTTGTCCTAATATTCAGTAAACAACTAGATAACAACCAGTCTGTTACACGAATGTGCTATTGCATCATGAATCACAATATGTAAATAATCGATTAACGAGCGCCTTCAACGCCAATCCATCCATTAATAAAAGGCCTTTTGAATAAAATTAAAAGTAATTACTTTAAACACGAATATTGCATTTGCAGCAAAGAAGGTTATATTTGATAGTTACTCAACAATTACTATTTTATATTGCCCAATTACTTCGTAACAATCCAAAATGTGATAAAAAGTCGTATTCTTGCAATGCGGTACAATATTATTGCATGCATGTTGAAAGAATTGGTAGTAGCCTTTTATTTGAAATTGAAAGTAATTTATTAGATATTTGGGGAGCCAAATCGATATTTTAGGTTCTTTTTATCTAATTAGAATTAATGTCGAATCTGCCAATGTTACGTCACGAAGTCTACAGATAAGCAGAAAGTGTCAGATTAGTTGATCAAACTGATACGGCTGAGTATGCATAATCACATATCTTCAGTTAGGTTGTCGAGTTTTTATTATAAAGTCAGTCCATTGTACTCTACAGGTTCCAACAACTGAACTTTTTGTATGAGCGTACTAAGAAACACAATTAGAGGATTGAATAGTTTTAAATACAATTTATTGAATGCAATCATTTTAAAATATTGATAGCTAATGTTGTTTTACGTCTTGATCTTCAATCATAAAATCGTAAGATCTTTTTGATGGTCCTATATGTTTTATTCCCTTTTTTCTTTCTTGTTTTTAAAAAAATTGGCTTCAAAGATTTAAGATTTACTTTCCAATAATAAATACTTTATTTGGTTTTTGAGTACTTTTTTGTTTGTAGTGTAAGTGTAATTTATTTGCTACAGTGCTGCCATTTAAAAAAGAAACTAAAATAGATTGAACTGCTTTGCGAAGAATTATATTTGAATATTCTTCAATGTGTTGTTATCAATTGTTAACAGTGGTTTAACACAATCTCTTCCGAGGGTTTTTTAATACCAATTCTTTATCATGCAAGACTTGAGAACTGGTTAAGGTTATGCATGCAGTGAGAGAAGCGTTAATACATAAAACATAATGGTTCGCTTAAGGAAAGGTCGTTGGAAATATTTATTATATGCGAATTTGTATCAAGATTAGAACCGAGGGTGAGACAAGGCATTAAATTCAGAAAAGAAAATTTGGAAAGATGAGAAATTGTTTGGACGACTGAGAACTAGGAATGTGTTCTTAGTTCTTAGAATGATCTCCGTCGGGTATTTTCAGTCGCGAAGTGGCATGCAAATGAAAAAGATAGAGGGAAGATAGATAAGAAGAGATTTAATATTTATTTTGGAAATAAGGCACAAATACAAGGAAAAATATGAAGACGTTGAGGCACCCATTAGTTTGTATCTTTTTTTGCAATAAATATATTTATGAGGGAAAGTGAAACTTTTGAGGGAAAGTGCTTTCATTCCTATCTTTTTTTGCAATAGACATATTTATGTCTACGCATCCTATGAAAAACTTTTGAGGGAAAGTGCTTTCATTCCTATATTTTTCCTTCTGTTTCTCTTGCTCCTTTGCTCCATTTTTCCATCTTTTAATTTTTCTAAATTGACCGCAAGAGAGTTTGAAATGAAACCCCAGATTATCTTTCCCTTCAAAGTGGTTTCTCTGGCGACATCTCATTTCCGCGTCATCCCTTTTTATCTCCAACTGTCTCTGACACTGTTGTCCACTTTATCTCCTCATTTTTATTTTTGATTAATCTATTTCCGGAAGGATTTGACACACATTTTTTAAATATTTTTCTATTGTCGAAAGCATTTTTCATAAATATTTCATTCCAATTTACCAGAAAGGAACCCAAAATGGATTGGGAACTTAATGGATTTTAATATTAAATGTATTGAAAGTTTATAAAACATAATTATTATAACAAAACATTATACATAATAAAACATGTTAGAGGAAGGAATATTTATCAAATAACGAAAAACTTTTAGTTGAGAATGAAATGATTCAAATTATTGTACAGAAATCAAAACATTCATTATTTTTTAATTATCATCATCATAATCATCACAAATGTGATCTAATAATCTCTGTCATCCCTAATCCTATCCATAATCCATTAGTCTGAAGAATGTACCTCAGTATACCGCAATATATCGTAGCTCATTACCATTAGTTTGCTTCAAAACTGTTTAACAACGAAAGAAAAATAATAAAAATGAAATATAGAAATAAATAAATAATTGATTAGAAATATATCTTGAATGAAAGAATTAATGATTAACTACGTCTGGCGAAATAATAAGAAGGCTTGAATGGTATTAAGCGTGCAGAAATAATAATAATGTGCAGATGGTCTCACTTATGCATACGCTCATACACACAGACACATCAAACTCAATTCACGGCAATTTCAAAGAGAACGTTAAGTGCTAAGATCTGTAAATAATCTCCCAATAGATCTATGGTATTTGTCATGTGTGCACGCGTGTGTGTTTTATGCGCGTGTTTAATGAGAAATGGTACTCGTGTTTTAGGGATACTTTTACCCTTTTTACCTGGAATAAAAACAGAAACACCTTAAGATCTACACAGTTTTTATTTATTCAACTTTACACAAAAAAAAAAAACACCTCAGTGCATACCCCACAAATCGTCCATCTGGCGAATTTTATAAATTGAAATGAAATGAAATTATAAAATGAAATTATATTGATTTTCCAAAAATTAGAATTGAGTTTACAATTGTCGTTGTTTTCCACTAAATATGCTTTAATTTTATTAATTTAATTTTGATTCAGATTTTGAAACGAAAGAATTCGCTGAAATAGTTTCGTCTTTTAGCTTAGAAAGCGTTACCTTTTATTCATTATAATTTAAGTATTAAGACGCTGCCACGTATACTCCATCGAAGTTATATGTCTACCATGAAATTGTCTTCCCAGAAAAACCAAGAAATTTAAAAGACTATAAAAAATAAAAAGCAATTTTACGATTACTTACAATTACTTACGAAATTTTAGTAGCATTCTAACTAAATAGTTCCACTAAAAGTTTGCCAAATTGCTAATCAGTTGGGAATATATCAAATGATTTACTCCATGCAAATCGATTTAAACATATAAACATTTAAACATATTAACGATTTACCGAATAACTCCTCTTCCAAAGGCTTCTACAAGGTCTGTAACAACAACATAAATCGCAGTAATAATGATAACAATAGTAGTAATTAGCACCAATTCAATGTTTTGGTGACAAATTTTTAGTGTACGATTAACTATATGAAGTGAATTAGATATAATATAATTTGTATCATAATTATCGCTTTTCGTTATATCATTCCGTCTGAATATGTCTAAATGTTCATTTAGAATCAAATTGTTAGTTCAACGTATTTTGTTATAATAATAATAATAATAATAATAATAATAATAATAATAATAAATACGTTGATAGTGTAATTGCGAAAAAAGTTCCTGGCATTCAGAGACTGGAAGACTTACACACACTAATCTACTCGGCAGCGGTCACAATCGCAATAAGAATGGGATACAAGATTAAACACATATGTAATAGCAGAATGAGTAGGGAATCCATAAAAAGTAAGACGATTCAAAGAATTGAATTTAATATTATGAACCTA
The DNA here is from genome assembly GCA_963966595.1 of Physocephala rufipes. Taxonomy (NCBI): domain Eukaryota; kingdom Metazoa; phylum Arthropoda; class Insecta; order Diptera; family Conopidae; genus Physocephala; species Physocephala rufipes. Next base: position 24,320,307 of record OZ016501.1, read on the forward strand.
AGAAGAGATTTAAATAGGGTGAATGATTATATAGCAGGGAATAAAAGTAGGCGGCTTAAAAATAAAATTCTAAAAATATACAAAAAGCACAATAGGCACTCAAGATACGAAGAAAATAATTCAAACGCAATACTAACAAGAGATACGATTTTACAGAAATTGAATGTACAAATAGTAAGGCAACGAAAGTATAAATTGTCTGATAAAAGGCGTGAGAATAATAAAAAATTTATTGCAAACGAAAAAAATTCTACAGAGGTCTTAGGAAAACAACGACAATAGACAGTAAAGAAGATATATATCCTAATAAAGAAGATCTCGAAAAATACTGGTCGTCTATATGGTCCAATCAAGTAAACCACAACTCTACCGCAAAGTGGATCATTGATGAAAAAAACCGATACCGCCAGATTCAGGAGATGTCAACGAACTGCCTTACATGCCTTACATGTAAAGAAATTATCGCGAAAACACACAATTGTAAATCGCCAGGGCCAGATAGAATTCAAAATTTCTGGTTTAAAAGACTACCTGCAGTGCACCATAAGCTCACAGAACTACTGAATGGATGTATTCAGGAGCCTAGTAAGTTCCCAAAAATATTTACTAATGGTGTCACATATCTTGTGCCGAAAGGGAAATATTTCAACGGGAACCCTTCAAACGGGCGACCATTTACCTGCCTGCCTACTATTTATAAGATTATGACAGCTTGCCTCAGTCTCGTAATATATAATCATTTAACACAAAATAACATCCTTTGCGAAGAACAAAAGGGCTGTAGCAAGTTTGGTAAAGGATGCAAAGAACAGCTAACCATTGACCAAACTATTTTGGAACAGTCGGTCACCCGCAAACGCAATCTAAATGTATGTTATATAGACTATCAAAAAGCATTTGATAGTATACCGCACAGTTGGCTAATAGAAGTTTTGAAAATCTATAAGGAAAACTCAAACATAGTCAATTTTTTACAATACAATATGAGTCAATGGCGATCCAGCATCCAAATCTATACACATGCGGGGATAGTGAAAACTTCAGACATAAAGATAAAATGTGGGATTTTCCAAGGTGACTGTTTATCTGCTCTTTGGTTCTGTGTTGCACTCAACCCGCTTAGTAATCTCCTGAGAAAGACTAAATATGGATACAAAATAAAAGGACATTCCGGCCAAGAAATACTGAGTCACCTTTTTTATATAGATGACCTAAAAATTTACGCGTCAACACGTGAGAGTTTGAACCAGCTTATACAAATCGCTGCGATGTTCAGTAAAGGTATAAATATGAAATTTGGACTGGAAAAATGCAAACGAATATCTATTAATAAAGGAAAAATAACAACATTTGAAGAACGAAGTGCAGACGCTTTAAATATTGAACAAATGGAGGAAAACAATGTGTACAAATATCTAGGCATGGTCCAAAACAAGCGCATTGACAAGCAGTGTTTCTTTCAGACACCTGCTCTTCGGGGGGGCCATACGGAGATTCGCGGGGCAGACTGAATAAAATGATAGTTTAAAAAATTTAAATAATGGGTTCGGGTTTCTTCGGGGGGGCGCTAGGTCCTCTCCGGGGGAGCTGAGCCCCTCCGGAGAAGTACCTGAAAGAAGCAAGAAAGCAGTAAAAGCCATTTTAACGCGGGAATTTAAAGCACGTATGCACAAATTATGTAAACTAATCTAAATGGCAAGAACTTAATCAAAGCCATAAATGCATATGCAGTCAATGTCCTTTCGTACAGCTTCGGAATTATCAAATGGACATTTTCAGAAATAGAGTCACTACAACGAAAAATCAGAACGATGCTGACAAGTTACAAATTTCATCATCCTAAGTCATGTTGTGAGAGAATGATAACTCCAAGAAGGTATGGTGGAAGAGGACTAGTCGATCTCCAAACACTTCATGACAACCAAATAGAGTCTCTACGTCAATTTTTTCATATGAAATCAGATATATCTCGACTTTTTAAAATAGTGACCGAAGCAGACACAAATTTAACTCCTTTGAACCTAAATGGAACTTTCATCCGACAAGCAGAACACAGAATTGAAAGAGAACTGAAATGGTCAATAAAACCTATCCACGGTCGGTATTACAGATCCATGAATGCTGATAATGTTGATAAGCTATTGTCAAACAAATGGTTATTGAATGGAAACTTGTATGCTGAAACCGAGGCTTATATAATTGCCATACAAGACCAAGTAATCCCAACGAAAAACTACAGAAAGGTTGTCATGAAAGATCCAAATGTCACTAATGATATATGTAGAAGATGTATGAGTCAAACTGAAACAATTGACCATATAATATCAGGATGCACGAGTCTAGCCCAAATTGATTACACACGAAGACACAACAACGTCGTTAAGATCCTTCATAAGAATCTTTTAGGCAAATATAAATTCCCAACGGATGGATTGCCTTATTATAGGTATAGTCCACAACCAGTTGCGGAGAACGAGGACGTGAAGATCTATTATGATAGAACAATATACTCGGATCACACGAGACTCCATAACCGACCTGATATCACGATACTTAACAAAAAAGAATGTAAAGGGTTCTTCATAGATGTTGCAGTCCCGGCTACGAGGAATACTAACCGCACATATACTGAAAAAATTAGCAAATATACTGAGCTAGCAGTTGAAACAAAACGAAACTGGAACCTTAAGGGAATTGTCCCAATAATAATAAGCGCTGAAGGTGTGATTAACAAACATCTCTCTACAAGTATAGACACCCTTGGACTCTGGAAAAATACGATCGTTACTCTGCAGAAGTCTGTTATCATTGATACCTGCCACATCACCAGAAAATTTTTGAATTGAATTTACGTATAAATACATAAATAGAATACATTCTATTTTGCTCTAGGCTAAGGCTTCCAAAATGTATTTGTGTACCCATGAAGGAGGAAAAATAGAATAATAATAATAATAATAAAACTGCTATGAAAATGCTTCAACAATTGCATAGAAAATTGTGTTATTTTTTAATGACATTTCTGTTATGACTATTTTTTCCGCCGTTTCGTTGTTCTTGGTGTTGTTTCTGTTACGTTCTCCTTTGTTCTTGTCATTGCCGTTATTGTGGTTACTGCTGCTTCGGTTAACAATATAAACCGAAAGTGTGATAAATTGCCAACTAAATTGGTTCAAACGGTTGCAGCAACAGTTCAGCGTAAACACCACTTCCAACAAAGAAGAACAATAGCTGCATTCCTGACGCCACTGATCTTGATTCGAGTTTAGGTTATCTATGAATAATGAAGAATAATAACAACAAATTAGACCCAGCAAAATTTCTGGTTCTAATTGGATCCAAAAGTGATGCCAGTTCAAACGTAATTTTGCCTTCTGAATCACCCTCTAAATGCGACTATTCTTATTTTATTTCGTGCAAGTTGTTTGCTTATGTTTATGTTTCCCAGCTGACTAAAATTATAAATAATAAGCTGTGTTGCCAAGTTCCGTTATTATGCTATCAATTGATCTGTTGCGTTCTCGTGACCAAAAGTGATTCTGATCAGGATCAGTGGCGAGGGGAATGCAGCTTATGTTACAAAAAATGACGTGCTTATGTGCCCTCGTAATGTAAATTTATAGTTTAATTCCTACAACTAGTATAGACTAGGGCAGTATAGACTCAAGATGTAAGTACTGAAAATGAAATGCGTATAGTTCTTTCATTTGTGTGGCATAATTTTTTCTTTGTGGTTTTACTATAACAGCACAATTCAACAGATTATTGGAGCACGTGGATGCAATGCCAAATAATTAAGGACGGGAATAAGGTTGGAGATGACATAAATTCCTTGGGACCTCCAATTAGGCCCACCATCGAATGGAATAAAATTAAGATACATGCTTCATATTTAACACATAATATTTGTATATATATGTTTGATTAAATTAGCATCATCTTGATGATATGGACATATTTGAAGGGCCGAACAAAGAAAAAGCTTGGGCGTGTCGAACTGATTGCAACAGGGGGTGAGCCTCACAAATGTAATGCATTGACGTCGTTGGGGGTACATTTTCAGTTCGAGTCAAATTTACAATTGTATTCCATACTGTACCTAGATAACACGTAAGCATGTGCATTTTAAAGTATTTAATTTTTTATTGAACTATATTTAATGAAAACAGAGACCTGAAAATAAATTCAATTTAATTTAATTTGAATTGTAAAACATGCACATAATGTGCAAATATTATTTAAACACTAATAAACATTATTTAATTTTTATTTGACGATTTTCATGTTATATGTTTAATTTAAAAAAGGGAGACCTGAAAATGAGAAAATAAAATATCTATAAATATAGAACATGTCTATGGTAGGCTCAGCTTAAGCCGCTTCCGGATAGTTAAAACTATATCCGATGAAGGAAGATCTGTTGTGGGATTTCGCATCTAAACCACTTCGGACACGCAAAAGAAGTCGTTTCCATGATCCGGCCAATCGTTTTTATAAAAAGTTCTTTCGTCCTTCACTTCCCAGCCTCTTCATGTCTTAAAATTTTTTTTGGTGTTTTATTATTTCATCCTCGAGAGACGAGCAGCAGCGAAAAGCAAAACCAATAACTAACTCAAAATTAAATTTAAGGAAATTTTTCTCAACCTTCTTTTATGTGTTTATTAAGTGGAAAATGAACCCTTTAGGATATGTGTATGTATGGTTAAACGGAAATGTGTATATGTTGGAGATTAAACATATACACATTCCTAAGCCTTTGTACATACGTTCTTGTCTGTGTATAAGCAGCTCGTGCGTCGCAGCAGAAATCGATACATGTAAAAACAATAAGTTGTTAAGTGCAACAAAATGCACTTAAGGGCTTTTGGTATAAAAGCCATATTATAGAAAGTGACTGAATGCCGGAACAGACATATACGTACCTCTTCCCGCAAGAGCTCTCCTATCAGCGTCTCAGCTGGCTTCTTTAACACCTAAAATATGCAAAGTGTGCTTAAGAGAATACTTAATAGAATACTTAATAGAGCGCTTAATAAAGTACTTAATACTCAATAGTGCTTAAGAGAAAATAGAGAACGACTAAATTCAGCCAGAAATGTTTGCGCAGCAACATCTATAAAGATACCATTTATCACAACAGACTCAGAGCTTGCGAGAAACGCTAATTAATTATCTCATCGGCGAAGCAAGCGAATATTTTCTTATGAAGAATTTTATTTCATAATATAAATCATATCAAGCTGAATAAAATAAATAATATCAAATTGAAAGGTGCTATTTTTGGAAAATAAGGTCTGAATCGAGCCTCCAGATTAGAAGTTTGGAGACTTGTAGATATTAGCTGGTACATATGCAATGGGTTTTTTTAATGCAAATATTACTCCTCGTGTTTTCATTATGCAAGCTCGGTAGTTTGATCAAATGCGCCTTCATACTCGGAAGGTTTTAATAATCTACCATTTAGGCTACATACATCGTTGAATCTGGTAAATATCATTAGAAAATTCCTCCTGATGTACCTTATCTACATTGTATAATTATTCCAAAAAATACCCAAGAATTAATCTGTCTCATTTAATGAATCCGAATGTGTGAGATTTTGTGACACCTAAACTTGACTTGTTGAGAGTATTCGCACATTGAGAGCGACTAACGTTAGGAACAAAAACCAAATTTGGACAACAACATCTACAGCTCTCATTGGGAAGAGAAAAGTGAGGGAAAGGCACATAACATGTGTTGTAGCGGAACAGAAGGAAACGATAAAGAATGAAGGCATTCAAAACCAACAACGATGAATTATATGTGCCATAAAAATAAGGATTAACAGCGGTGAAGCCATAAATCCTGGCTATGTCGACCACGGATCATTTCCCCCTCCTTAATCATACAGGCCTTTCCCTATTAACTAAATTTTATTTATTGGGCGTGATCCAAAATTTGCAAACAATCCGTCTCTAAAGGTCTCAAAAAATTTGCAATAAAAATTGAAATTAAGTTCTTAAACATTAAATTTTAACACATTTATAATATCAAATACTACAACACACGACTGAAATTTACTTTTTAACTATCCAGCATAATATTTCGTTTGTGCTTGTCTATACATTTTTTGTTTATCCTGGATTGATGCCATATAAAAATATATACAGATGACTGAAATCATTAAAGTGTTACGTGCTCGTACGAGCTGAAGTTGGTCAAGTGCTTCAATAGAATATTAAACATAAATTTCTTTCCAGCACAGTCATGAAATCATCAAGACTATCAAGTCAAAAGATGAAGAAGAATATTAAAAGGAATTGCAAAAGGAAACTGAAGAAGAGTTCCGCATAATTTGTAGTATATTTAAGTATTCTTGTGGTTACTTTTATTTATATTTAACCCATATCGAGTTCTGTGTTTATATACTTCAAATCATTTGAATTGAAAAGTTTATAAAAACCAAAATTAAGGAATTTTTCTAATATAAAATTCGTATATATTTGACATTTTATTTGAAGTTTGTGGCATTATTTGTTCATGAGCCTTTCTTGTAGAAATTTTCTATTACCCATTTTTTTAATAAAATAAACTCAATTAATCTAAGCAGGTGTTTTATTTAATTTATTGATTTTAATTAGCTTATTTATTTTGATTAATTTATGTTGTTAGGCATTTCTGTTAAGGATTTTTGGTAAACGGTTTAATGTTCGACACAATGTTCTCGCTTCTAATTCTGGCCTAACTTAAACAGATTCTAGCATTAAAATAAATTTTGAAGAATCGGCTGCTTGAAGATTTTTAAAAACTTAAAAAATAAACTTTTCTGTTACAAGATTTATTTTATAGATAAAATTCACGCTGGATTTATTTGCATCCTCTGGATAATAAATATTTTTCTCTGGATAATAAATATTAATACACAAATCCACTGTGGAAATTACTACATGCAACGTTATTTGAGTCTTTATTTAGAAAGAGTTTTAAAATTATTGCAATTTCTTGAAATAAAATCATAAAAATTATCATTATATATATACAAAATTAAACTATAAGTTATAAATTATATACAACTTTTGTAAACATATTGAGGGAAGGGCTGTATATTAATATGCTTGCGCATTCATTTCAATCTCTTCAAAATAGAAATTCTTTTAAGGAATTAAATCGCCCCCCTTTACACAAGGTAGCATTGCATGTAGTGCTGATTGCGCCTTTAAAACATTATTAATTAGTTAGACCTTTTCATTTTTTCTTCTTCAGGATTTTCTTGCCTCTAAAACCGACTTAAACTTTTTTTGAAATTATTCATTCATTCACAAAACTTCCTTCACTGAGGATAAAAAGGAACTCTTATAAGAATTTCCACTACATTGCATAGATATTGCAGACGCATTACAAAACTTCTACATCTTTTAATTCCGTGGCTTATGTGAATGTTTGCTTAAGTTGTCGATAGGATTGTTTGAGTAGGATGGAAAAGGGAAATTAAATGAAGGAGAAAATGATAAATTGATAAAGATACAACTGAATGTAAAAAATTTTGTCTCTAAAAACTTCTCCAAACTATTTTTGACTTTGTATCCTTTTTTGCATTTGCATTTCGTGAGTTATTTTTATTATTATTACTTTATTATTTTTATTATTATTATACTTTATTAGTTTCATTCTTCATTACTGAGCCTCTGCAATACCGTGCCATTATTGGACACACCCACTATGTCTTCTATTGATCTGGCCACAACAAAGTAAAGGAGAGCTATAATATTTTGTATTTATACAAAACTGTTGCTAATTTTAAATTCATTTCTTAGTCCTGTAAGTATAAATGAACGATTGAGAGATTGGCATAATCTGATGAATATGACGGGCAACGTTCAGATGAATACATAGAATATACATTCCACATTTTATTCAGAAATTTACAATTTCTAAGAAGTAAAGATCATTGCAATTAATTGTCTCAATATTTTATCAATTTTTTTGGACGGAATAAATGTAATGTAAATAAATGTAATAAATGTAATATCAAGTCGAAAAGGGGGTAAAGGAAGCAGAACGCACGCTTTGAAGATTTAAAAATTATCGTTAATAAATAAATAAATAAATAAATGACGAGAAGAAAAGATGAAAATATGCGAATATATTCCCAAAGGAAATTAGAATAAACATTGTATCCATAAAATGCTGAAAATATCCTGTAAGGCCTTTTTGTAAGGAATTTTAGTATATTAAAAAGGCAATAGTTTAGATAAACGAAGGGAAAGGAAGATAGGGAGGCAGAGGTAGAGTAACCTTTAGAAGGGTTCAGGTTTGAAAAATCATCCTAGTAAAACATTTATAAACGACAAAAACGACTAAATTTTTAAAAAATTAACTCAATGGAATTCAGTTCTACTTCAAGCTTCAGGGAAAACAGCGCTTATTTTTATCTACGTAGTGAACTAATTACATATTATGATAATTTTCATATTTAACGCAAATTAAATTAATTAAAAAATGAATTATTTTCATATCTAAAGCAAATATTGTGAGATATAGTTCGTTATCGTATTCATTACTTTTGAGATGTTTAACGCAATTAGGAGCAAACAAGAGGAAATATTTTATTGAATTATTGAGAATTTTCGTCTTATCAATTCATTGAAGATTTTTTTGAACTTAAAAAAAGAAATATGTAAAATAAAGGCTCTAAAAGATTTATTTCTTCCTATTAAAAGCTTCCTTCTCTGTTGATTTGCTGTTAATTTTATTGATTTAGTTCCTTCCCAAAATAGTTTATGGACTGAAACTCCGTGGAGAAAATGAAAGAGAACAACACAAACATTAAGAGAAAAACGACAACAAAAGAATAATAGAATATAGAATGGGAATAATAGAAGTGAAAAAACAAGCAATAGGAAACTTACACACTGCGGAAAAGCATATGAAAAACTACTGAAAAACACGCAACAATTTTCGGAAAAATCATTAATGAGAACAACAAGTAAATCACCAAACCTTTTAAGCATTACAAAACAAAAAACAAAAAAAAAAAAAAAGGAAGGAAAACAAAATGAATAGATGGAGGAGAAATCGTAAAGTGGGTATGTTTAATGAAGCATAGAAGAAAAAATGGAAAGAGGAATTGCGGCGATATACGCTCTCACACACTTTCCCACACATATGAGCCATTATCCACTATCGCATACATACACCCAAACGCTGCACAGTGGCAGATATTTTGAAATAGCGGTCAAAAGTCTATATCTTCTGAACGCGTTAAATTATTTAATTTATTTTTTTTTCTTTGCTACCCTAATCTTTAGCTTTAATTTCATGCTACAACCATTAAAATTGACATGGGGGAACCAAAGATATGACAGATTTTATCAACCTACCTCGTACTTTTACTACAATCTAAATCTTTCTAAGCATATCCGTCATGAATAAAGAACACTGCAAACATACTGCGTTTTTTTATAAATGTTGTGTTTTTTGAATACTTATATTAATTATTTATTATAATAATAAAGGCAAAATACAAAGATATATAATTTAAGATTATAATTCAATAAATAAAGACAAAATATTTACATGTGTATGCAAACTAAGCAATTTTTACAAAATGTTCAGCAAAATATTTTTGTTGGTCGTCTAATAGTAAATTTTTAGCATCATTATCCAATTCAATTGATGAAGACTTCCATTTTTGACGAATATTCGAAATATATGGATCTGATGTGCAGAGCAAAACTGTAAGAAGATCCTCATTCGTACAATATCTTGACATTTTTCTTGTGTTGTGCTCACGAAAAAATCTATAATCCTTATTTCTTTTCTCTTGTGCTTCTTCGGAAAGATCACCTAGTGGAAGCAGACTATGTTCAATTACTTGTTCTCCATGATACAGAACTTTATGTATTGTTGATGGCATATTCCTCCAAGGGTATTTTTCGTTATATATCTCTGCGGTTTTCTTAGCATATATTCCGAATTTCTTCGCATCAATCATTTTGCTGCATGCTATAACTTCTATAATTACTTTAAACCGCCTTATTATTTCAATATCCACTCCTGTTATGAAAGCTGCAGTCTCAGGATCAGAGAAAAACCTTCGAGCAGTGTTTCCATCATTTGTGTTACCCTCTCCTTGTTTTGGTTGGTCAATTATCAGACCTAGTTGACGATATTGCTCCTGTATTTCTCTTTTCCTTATGTTTCTTTTTTCCAGATTCAATTCATTTCTTCTAACTGTTCCTGTAGCTCCGAATTCCAAATCATAAGCCAATTTGAGAATATGTTCCATGAAACGAATTCTAGTGTGAAGAGGGGACAATCCAAATTCGTACGCATCTTTACAGTCATTATCACTTGGTGGTACTTGGTTCAATTTACTCGAGGTTTGGTGACATATAATGCAGCTAGATGATGCCTTAGTATCCGTTAAGGCTTGTCCTACTTTTCCATCAATCATAGTGAGAAGAAGTTTGAAATCTATTTGAATACGATGTCCATAAATCTCAAAAAATACTGGCTGCAGTTCCTGAATTTGGCTTTTTATTTTATCAACTTCTTCGACTATGACATCTTTTGTCTCCTTTTTGAATGCAAATTTAATTGGTCTGCAATATTTTGTTGAAGAAGGTGTTTCATTTCTCCATATATCTTTGCTGGTTGACGGCTCAGGTTCTATTTTATTTTTCCTTAATCGCAAAGGAACAAAAGAAATCATAAACAAGTTGCCGTCATTTGAATTCTCTGCGTTAAATTGTTTATATTGCTTCTGACCAGATGATCCGTCACATCCCCACTTAGAAACAAGAGTAAGATTGCAATCGCCAAGACTTTTTAGACAATTTTCATCTAATGAAAGCAATAATCTCTCGGCAGTGTGCTCTAGAAGATCTTGTAATTTAACCTCTGCTGAGCTTGGAGTAATTTCGATCGCACTTTTCGAAGGTAGGCAGTCTTTTTTTATAGCAATTATTTCGTCGTATGATGGAAAGATGTTGCATTTTTTTCCATTGGCTCGCTTGCGTAATTCTATATACTGATTTTTAGTCAATTTTAAATCTAGGAATAATGCAAATGCTTCATCTGGGGTAAACTTTTTTTCTTCAGTTGGAGTTTTAACGTTGGTCAGTAATCTTTTTATGCGTTTAGGGGTAGCTTCCATTACTTTCTCAATTAGTTCTACCTTGTCCTTTTTATTTTTTGATGGACCTAGTTGATGAAGAAATGATTCCTTTATTATTTCGGTGGATATTTCTTCATTGATGTTGCCAAGTTTGCGCCTTCGAGATCGTTCACTGCACTCATCAATCGATTTCCTTGGTCGACCAGTCTTCTCGCTGCCTTTATCAGTAGTTTCATTTTCAAAGACGAGTTCAGTTTCCATCCAATTTTTATAGCGTTGGTACATCACCTCTTTTTTTCGATGCACATCCTTATATCGCGTTTTCAAATGCGACAAAAAAGTTTTTATTTTATTTGTATATGTTTCAATACGTTCTTCATTACAAGAATCGCAAAAAGTTTTACTGAGAATATACGAAATAACATCTTGGTCCTCTTTTCGTACAAAGTAAATATCGGCCAAAGTCTTATATGTGAACTTCACCATGTTTTTATCAACACTACAGAAATTATATTTTGGCAGCGCTTTAAATACTCTAATCTTCACACATCCTTAACAATATTTGTAGGTAATTATTTGGTCATAAAATTGGTTTTTTTCTTCATAAACACTGCTACCTGATTCATCAAAACGTTTAAACTTTACTTATACCCATACCCTACCATTACCTAATGTTTTAGGTACCTGATAATTAAGTATAGGTACCTAATAACTAAAAATACAACACTTATTTTTCCAACGAAACAATCATTTAAAGAAACAAAATACTCATAATCATTTAACAGCCAAAAAAAAAAACATGAAATAAGAATCCTTTAATTTTGCATTAGATGACTTTGTGTCATAAAAAATACTCCAGGTACCACATCCGCAAGCTTCCGCAAATAAAACTATATACAGAATCTAGAGAAAAGACTCAGCTATGCGATCGTGTAAAATTTGTTCTGGACGACGCTGGCCCTTTTGATTCCCGATCCAATTTACATGAAAATTTATTGAAATTTGGTACATTTTTTAAATACCTGTTACATATTATTAGTAACGCTTATTTAACTTAGTTTAATATTATTTAAATATAAAATAGATTAGAAAAATAAATAAAAAAGACCGGAACTTAATATCAGCAAAACTCGCCGAGTTATAATTATTTAAACTATAAAAAAATTACAGAAAATCAAAAATTTTAGGCCAAAACAGAAAAGGACTAGCTTTGATTGTCCTGTTTTTAGTGAAAGGATCAAATTAGAGCTGTTATTTTTTGGCACCCTAGGTTCTGATGTATTATCTTTCATATAAGCATACTAATTGTAAAATTGGCGACTGTGAAAAAAAAAACTTTTGGCCGCTATTTCAAAATATCTGCCACTGTGTTCTACATCTGTAGATGTAGAAGTGTATCAATCTACCCTAAAGCAGTCTTTACAAGCCGAAGTGCACGGAGAAAAGAAGAAGGAAATAATGAAGAAGGAAAGGGACGTGTGCATTAATTTCTTTTTGTTTTGATTGATTTGAAATAATTTAAAATTATTTTTATTATAATTATAAGATTATACGGTATAAAAAATTAATTAAGAGAATAAATCATTAATTAGTAATTATCTTTCCAATCGTTTTGATTTTCTAATTTTTTGCTTCCCACTTTACTCCCTCTAACATTTTATTAAATTAATTTTGAATATAATTAATTTTATTCTGAATATGTAGACATGATTTTTTAGGAAAATAATTTCGATTAAGCTATCCTTTTTTATTTTTGTTTCGTTTTGGTATTTGGTTATTTATATTCTTTAACTATCAATATGGCAAGGCAATATGCTCATATATGGCTATTAATATGTCTTCAATTGTCAAGGCGCGTAACTTTCGTAACACTACATCGTATACTAAACCCAAACGACCCCAACCGCCGACAAACGAATACGAACTGCTGCTTGGTCAAATTTTCATCATCGACCGAACGCCTAAAGTAAAACCAGCTCTTATCAGTACAGACGTTGCTTTCTTCTCTTATGTCTCTCTCAACGCACAAATTCGTTTCTCTGGGAAGAGTTTTCAACCACAGTTACATCTATTCTTCATAGATGACTTTAAAATATTTAATTACACAATTTAATTGAATACAACCAATAATCATACCAATGGTCACTGACGGTCACCTTAAATATGCAAAGAGACACGAATAAACTCTCATACGTATCTCTTTGAGAATTTAACGTTGATCAAATCTGTTGGGACTTGTTCACTGGTTAGCAAAAGAGTTAAGGATACAGCTGTCAGCTGTTAGTGAGAATTATCAATATTAACTCGCAAAGAAGATTGTAGGGAAACAATTGTTTCTCTGCCAATTTAATCGATTTCCACACATATGTTTTTACATGGCTGTATAAGCTTTTTCAATATTTTGGCATTTTATTAAAAATGAAAGTTTTAGCTAGTGAAATGTATGAAGAGCGCTTCGCGTTCTGTAACGAATTCGATTTGTATATAAGCAGATTTATGACATTTGAGGTCCCTTTCCTGAAATTTATGTTAAATGTATTTATGTTAAAAAATTAAATTTATGTTAAGAAATTTATGTTAAATTTATGCTTAATTTACGTTATAAAAACCGGGTTATTTTCTAGTAATATTAATTTCTATTAATAATAATCACATTTAGATAAACTAAGAAGAAATTGTAATTATTAAACTATTTACGTAATACTGTATTTACTTAATATTATCATTAATTATTTCAGGTTTTGCATAATTGTTTTGCCATGTAATAAAAAATAATAGTTGGCAACTCTTGTGAAAATTTTGTAAAAGTATTTCTCAATCACTGGGAAATGATCAAAATACAAGAGTTTTTCAACGAATAGTCTCTGCACAAAGTCTCTTAAATACAATAATCTCTTAAAATTTGCAAGCAGTCTCTTAAAGCTTAGTTGGCTATAGAGGAAATTTCATTGGGGTATTTTAGAGGAGAAAAGTTATTATTTATTTCGGTGTCTATATGGCATTTAGGAATGATAATAAATTTCAATTTTTTCCATTGTGTTTTTGGGGACTTAACGACTTGTAAACATAATTTAGAAGCAGAGTTACACAAAAGTTACAGTACAAAACTTCTTTATATCATAGATGATTTCCAAAAATGATGGAAAAGATCTTGAGTGACTCGCGAAATCTTATAGGACAGAAGAATAACTCCTTTTTTGATGACGTTTTTAATTCAAAAGTAAAACAATTTTTCATTCGTTTTCAATCGCGTATTAAAATTAAAAAATATGTCCATTAATATAACTAAATTAGACTTTTTACGATATTATTAAAAAGGGTTAGTAAGATTATTTTAAACGCATTCGAGTGCCTTACGGCAAGGTTTATAATATTTCCTGCATATACTGCGTAAACATTTTAAAGTGAAATTAATAGACGAGTTCACTCTATAACCTCTAAGCAGTTGGACTCTGAAAGGAGATGAATTCATGGAATATTTAAAAGGTAGGCGTATGGCCGATTACGTCAATTTTATATCCCAAACATTCTTGGAAGATAGAGAATCTTAATTTCAATATTTGTTACGCCTTCTTTTATTCGTTACAAGCGGAAGCCCACAATGAATGTGCTGTAGTTGCCTTGAATGCATGGCTTAAGAAGTAATTAAATCAAAACGAATGAAAGAATCTATCTTGTTGCTATTTCTCACACCATTAGAAATTTTTAATGTTTACGAGGCTTGACCTCTTCCTCTCGAGAAGTTGAAGTTTATTTTAAACAAAAACTGGTATGATGAAAAAGGTTTTTGTCTGTGCATATAAATTCATCATTATATTGCGCACTTTGATAAAAATTATTTTAATATAATATGCTTAGAAATATATGATGCTTTCCAAGACCATAACCAGCAATACAAAATCAAGATTACTCATACGCCCCGATTAATTCGCGACTTCAAATTAACCCTCATAAAGATCCAGTAAAAAATCCATGAAAATATTGCGATATTTTCTCAAAAATGTATATGCTTTGTAAACAACAAACACATGAATAAAAACGTTTGCTTTAATGTATTACCGCGACGCCTGCATGGTTATCAAAGGAGATACCCATTTCATCAAAGTTATTTAAAGAACTCTTCACGTATTTCAAGTAGAATGAAGTGGTTTCATTATTTGATAAAAAACGAATTTGTCATTTAAGTAACGACAACAGATTCGCTGTTATGGATTACAAAATCAATATTATACATCGGCAAAATAGCAAAACTCAAAAAATTTTAAATTGAATGAAAACTAGGAACAAAATCTTTTTCGACGGGCAACAGAAAAAGAATACATCCACCAACTTCAGCGAAAAATTCAAATTTGAATTCATTTTGATTTATTTATTTAACATTTTCCTGCTCTTGATTACTCATCTTCGGTGAAATACAAAAATTTTGATTCCAATCTCATTCTAAAAGAACAATACCAAACAACCCAGAATAACAAAGGTATTCACAGCAAATATTATGACAACACTCCTATTTATTTTATCAGAAATATTGTTTATTTTCTAATAAGAGTGATTTCTACGTGCAGTCGGAAATGGATAGACAGATAGACAGAGAGATGAACGGACAGGTTTATAAGGAATCAAAGCTATACTTTTCTATATCGGCTAAGTCTTCTTGAATGCATTACAAACGGAAGCAGAAAATACTTACTGTGAGCAATTCAGTTGTAGCATAAGAACAAATGTATCGAAAATGTAAAATAACCAAAACGAACTGAAACCAAAAATAACTGAAAAAGGACAAAATGAGAACAAATATCAAATTTAGACCAAAAAGCCGAATCAAGTGGAACGAATAGAACGAATTATTGACAACAAAAATTAACAAAACATTAACAAAAATTAAAAGCTAAATTCATCATCTTCAAATAAAAAGGAAGAAATAACAAATGTAAACGGAAATCTACCGTCTACCAATCTACCAAACGTATGTGTGATGGTCAAAACCTATATTTGTCTCCAAAACCAAACTTGACAAGGGATGACGGAAACTCTCAGTCATTCAATTTTCACCCGTATGGAATATTGGAATGATAGTCATATGATGCACGATTTTTATTCCATTTTTCAGCCCAATTTTTCTCAATTATGATGACAATTTTTAATACTTAGTTAATTTTTGACCACAATTTATTGCGATTAGCGATTTAGCTCGTCCTGGATTTTTGTCTATTCCAAAAAATGGATCAAAGAATCCGTACCAAATTTTATGTAAAAAGCAATATTAAGTGCTCGGATGAAGTGTTGTATTTTTTGGTGTATGATGCGTGCGGCATATGGTGAAGCTACCCGGACAAAAGCAACGTTAATTGATGGTACAAAATTTCCTCAGATGCCCAAGAAAATGTGAACGATGAAGAGGGATGAAATGAAAAAAGTAGTATAACCCAATCGTTGAATCATCGCTGAAGATGTCGCCGAGGGCTTAAGACCAAACATTGGCTTTTACACCGTGATCACGTCCCTACTCACAAGTCATTGCTTTTTACCAAAGCAACACAATAATGATGCCATCATCACCAAATTCCTCGTATATGGCTCCTTGTAACTCTTTCCTGTTCCCAAAACTGAAAACGTTCAGTAAGAACGACGCTGAGAAGACGAAAACAGCATGAAAAGGGAATCTAAACAAGATCATTAGAAGTAATTTTTTGAAGGGTTAAGGCGATTAGAAAAATATTGGATGAAATGTATGATATTTGATGGGGATTATTTTGAGGCAAAATAGGTGTCTTGTCGCATATGTTGTCGTTTTCTGTTATGAATAAATATATCTTTTAAACAAAAACACAAAGTTCGCGGTACTTTTGGAACAAACCTCGTATACAAAAGAATTTGTTGAAGTATTCATTAGTTTTGTATCATTTTCGTAACACTTGGAATACATACTCTTAATGGTAAGTTCAAATTTTTAGGCACTACCCCTTCCACAATTCCTTTACAGCATTACTCGAAGAGAAAACAAGTAACACGTAGTTAATTGCTTTTTGTTGTTGTGCCACCATTATGTCCCAAAAGTAAGACGCGCAGAGTATCACACCTATTTATAGCCATAAAGGGAACATAAGCGACACACATATAAATTCAAAAATTATACAAGTGAGAAGAAAATTGTGTCATTAACGCAATATAAACGAATAAAGAATGCCTTTCGTATATTTTCCCATGCAGTTGCTTGGTTTATTTAAGCAAATATTTCATGGTGAGATTTCAAGGAAAAGATACTTAATAAATGATCTTTGCATAAAAAAAACTGACTAATAAATTTTCTTAGGAATACATTGACGCATGTATGTATCTCGATTTTTTCATAAAGGTTTGTCGTGCTCGAACTTTAATTCAATTCTCTTCACTTCAACTGATAGAGACGATTCAGTTTTGTGGTTAATTCAATCCTACAAGGCTGAGCTCTGTATGTGAATATATTCATATTAGGTCTCAATAGTACGCGTGGTTCTCATCCGATGTCGTCAATTTTCAAGAGAATGACTTTCGCCTCAACATCAGCAATCTCTTTGAAAACATAAAACCAATTCAAGAGACTTTTCTTATACTTCCGTAGGTTTCAAGACAAAATGTTTTCTATTCGTATTCTTCCTGATATTGTGAAAATTTTTTTAAATTTTAACTTTCAATTCCAAATTAGTGAAAGATTAAAACTTTTGTAGGTTTGTTTGTATTTCGAAATTCTGACATAAAAATCTTATGGTGCCAATAATTTTTTTTCTTTTGAAAGTATCAAAATAAATGTAAAAAATTAAATCGCTTAGATTAATTTTAATCTAAAATTCAAAAAATATTTCGTATATAATGAATAATAACACACAAGAAATAATGAAATTATTTACATGACAATCTAGTAAACAATGAAACTGTTGAAAATTTGAAAAAATTCTCGATTAATTTCTTAATGGAAAATATTTTTATTTTTATAATTTTTTTACTCGCATATCTGATATGTTCTTTAAAGCGTTTATAGCAATATTACAGTATACATGCGTAATTGTATACATGAGCGTGTATGTAGATGTGTGTGTGTATGTGTGTGTGTGAGATTGAAACAGAATTTGAGTGAGATTCCAGCGTAAACCTGGAAATTAGAGTTTTATAGTATTTCAAGTAACAAGAGCTTCCACAGTTTAAACTCCAAATTTTGGCCTAGGCAATTAACTATATTTGCGATGATATTTTCATTTTTCAGTTATTGTAGTATATTAGTATTAGTATTTATACGAAGTATAGTAAATTAGTATTAACAAATTCTAATTAGTATTCAGCAGATATTGAGTCATTGCATTTATTCTCTCTCTTCCTTTCGTAAATCCTTTTTAAAAGTTTTATTTTTGTTCACAAAATCACAAAATCAATTAACTTTCATCAACAGCTGCTACTACTGAGGATCCTAATTGCAACTCGCTGCTGTCATTTATTTATATATTTCTTCTAAGTAAATAATTTTATGTTTCGCAGGATCAAACAAATTCTTTGATTACTACAAAATAATCCGTGTTATTGTTATTTTCATTGTTGTTTTTATTGTTATTTTTATTTTGATTGTATTTGATTGTAATATGCTATTTAGCTCATTCTATCGTTATTAAGTTTACTTTTATAGTTGTTTATATTGTATATCTTTTTTTCTGTTCTTGTTATTTCTTTAGTTGTTAAGTTTTTATTGCTGCCCTTTCTTTCTAGAAGTATCTTCTAGAGGAATTAATGTTGGGCAATGTTCAGGCCCAATAAAAACCGTAATCGCTCTCATGCTTATTCTTCTCTTATTTTTCTTAATTTTAAGTTTAAAGTTTTATTTTTTCTTATTTCTCTCTGGCATTTCGAACATTCTAGGCTCTCTCCTTTTTCACCACCACTCCGAAATGTTACTGTTTTGGCGTGGTCCACCCATCCATTCCTTGGGTTTATGTTATTTGTTATTGTTTGTGAACGTAATAATTGATCATTAATAATGCTAAAAGCATCTCTTTTCCAATTTAACAAAATCTGTTTACATTGAAAGGAAACAAAAATAGAATAAACATAAGGATTCGTAAATTTCTTCCTGTGCTTTGGAATTGATTTTTCGAAAAAAATTAGTACTGTCAATAAAGATTTTCTATATTTATTAAATTTACAAATATTTGTTCATCCTAAATGTCCGGCAGGCTCTTTCCTATTCACCTCTGAATTATTTGCCTATTTTTACTTAAAGTTGTTTATAAATTTTGGTCCCTCGCTCTCCTTCCCCCTCTGTGTTCTTCTCTGGCTGTATCTCTCTCTCCTTTATGGTGATGATCTCACTTTCTAACACGTCAAAGTTTGTTTGATGAATTTTGATTGAGCTCTACTTTACCAATTATTCCATTGCAACCATATCAATATCAAACGGGAAACAAGCGGCAGTAGTTCGAGCAGGTGATTTACAGGATATTTCGACAAAATTTGCATTCTCACTTCACCATTTTATCATGATTTTTAACGTGAATATTCAATTTTGGATCCCATAATCGTTTCTGTAAACATGGTCATTAACAATTAAATTTTGTTTTAAATAAAAACTTACTAAATATATTATCAATTATTGGCGAGATTTCCTGTTATTTCAGTATAGTTAAGTAATTTGATATAAAATTTAAGGTTTCCTATGAAGGTATTCCTCTCGTAAGGTTTTTATTTACGTTACAAGGAGGTTGTTTCTAGTCAGAGAAAGCCCTAAGATTTATAAGAGGAATCGTTTTTTTTCTCTTGAACTCATAAGAATTATCCATATCTCATATTACATTATGGTTTAATTTTCGCTAATGTTATTGTGATGGTTTTTTATTTTTTATTACCCTTACTGAAGCCTTCATCTAAAATACCTTTCTGAGGACATTAACAAAACTGATGTTTCTTAATCTCTGGAGTAAAACCCATAATGGCCCATGCAAATTTACCTGCTTTTTGAATTTTGCCAGCCCACTGCCTTTATGAGATTTGGTAACCTATGGAGGGCTCCCTCTCCACAATCCTTCTCAAGAAGGATATTTTGTGATCTTTCGTGGTTGTTTCGGTGAAAGAACGCGAGTGATAGATGTTTAAAATGAGAATGCGATTAACAAAAACGTTGAGTCAAAAACAATTGTTTACCGCCTCTAAAAAATTGTTTACATAATGTACATTTAAAGGGGATGCGATTTTACTTCTTATTGAAATGTAGTGAAATTAATGGACAACCTCTTAGCTTAGCTTAGCTTATTGAAAAATCAAACCTTCGCTACAAAAGTTATTAATCTCTACTTTGAAATACTGTTCGATTTTTCCATTAAAAAAAGCAAGAAATGGTAAGGGAATTTATGGCAATTTCAAAGAGATAACAGAACGAAAATTACGTTATTCAGCTATAAAACTGGTCAAATAATTGTAATACGATTTGAAACTAATTGAGAGCTTGTGTCAAAAATTCATCGAAAAATGTTTTTAAATGAAACTTAACTGAAGAAAAAAGTGAAAGGGGTAAGGACGCACCAGAGAATTACCCTTTTTTGAAAGTTTTCCTTTAGGATTTCTTCCCAAGATTTTGTTGTCTTTACTATTTATTAAATAAAAATTTAGTAAATTACTAAATACTTTATCGGATTGCATAAATTATTTCGTATCGAAAATTTTTCAGGAAAATTCAGGAAATAATTTTTAAACTAATTAAAAATTTATTCAACTCAATTTTGCTTTATATCTTTTCAGGATATTCGTTTCTTCCTTGTTTGGGAATTTTTAATCAATTATGATGAATATTTATTACCCAACACACAATTTGAAGCAAAATATATTCATTTTATAATCTTACCCTGGTTGGCTGCTTTTTTGGCTGCTTTGATCATTAAAAAGGACAAAAATGTCTTAGAAAAAATAGACCGATAGAAGCTATAGTAATTCGGTTTTTAAGGAGAAGATTAAGAAGGGAGGCAAAGAAGGATTTATAGATAGGTCATCCCAAAATGTACTAAAAAGCAAGAAAATGTTGGGATGACCTATTTACAAATCCTTCTTTTCCTTCCTTCTTAATATTCTCCTTAAGAACTATACATTTAAAGCTTATATCGGTCTATTTTTGCTAAGACTTTTTTGTCCTTTTTAAAATGATCAAAACAGCCAAATATTTTATAATAATATATAATAGTGCTATCTTTACAATACATACTAGTATTGTTTGATAATCATTAAACTCAATAGAATAAATTCACTTACACAATTTCAAGGATTATCTCAGAGTCATCCACGCTACCCGGGAGGGGGGGGAGAGTGGTAATATTGATTCACGTAATTACAAAATTTTAAACAAAAAGGCGCAAAGCATCCCTTCAAATAACAATACGAAGCACACGCGCTGCAGGAAAACTTTAATTGGTTGTCAACAAATAATCAGAAGATTAAATAAATCAGTTTCCGGTAGGATATTGAATAATTGTAACATTGGAAATATACGTGACGATGAGCAAGCAAACAGTTAAGCCGCACCTACCATCTAAGCAACCCATTAATACGATTACAAGTTGCCAATTTGTGAACCTTGTTCGTATGGCTGAAGTTAAAATCATCAATGATATTTATTGATATCCGGGAGCCGGCAATGAGCCGGCAAGTTGTGAAAGATTTCGACAGATAAATATTGGCAAACTTAGGATGGAAGGCAGTGAGAGGAATGAGCTGTTTATTTACAACAAAGTTCAAACAGAGCGTCAAGCGACATATTCTAAGTTTTACAAGATTCAAGGGTAATTAAGCACTTTAACATAGAAGTATTTTTGGTGTATTCGACTTTTTACAACTTTTAATTTGTCAATTTTAAAAGACTTTTACTGAGAAGTCATTCAAAACACAACCTAACAAATAGAAAGACAAAGGCACGAAATAAAAAAATGCACTCAATCTTTCAAACTATGTCAATTCGTTCAAATCATCGATTATTTGTATATTCGATGTGCTATTGCGAAGGCATGATTCTTGACAGTGACGCGCAGAGGAGTAAAGCTCCAATATGTTGCCAACAAAGGAAAAATTTAATAAATGAAAGGAATTTAAGAAATTATAAAGGACAATGAATAAACTCGGGATTCAAACCTACAGACTTCAATGCATATAAGAAAAGGTTTTTATTCGATGGTGACACATTTCTCCGCAGGGCGATAAATAATGATTGCAATTAAACTAAGGAAACTGGGTTAGCACCGGATCAAACGGGAGAGTATTGGGACGAAATTGATGAAAATATCAAAAGTGGAAACGAAATCAAAAGCAAAATTTTTATTTATAAGGAAACTAATGACAGCGGCAAAAGTATTTAGATAAAAGGCTTTATAAATGTGCACAAAAGGGTTTTATCAATTTTTCAAACTTCCATGATTTTACATATTCTCTTTATGATCTTCAAATGAAGAAACTTGAATTGGGTTTTATAATCTTTTATAATTTTTACTGTCTAATTTTTCTATTCGTTTGTTATGCATATGTCTTGTTTGTATGCGTGTTTTCTTATTTTTTGAAAACTTCAATAATACTTTTATGCACTCGCAAAAATAAGAGCAATTTCAATCAGTTTTGAGCACAGGCAGACATATCAAAATTGAAAATTTCATGAAAAGATTTCAAAGATTGGTCGGGGGTTTAATAGGTGTTGAGTCTCCAATCCTTCGATCAATCTCTATTTTTCTTTCCCTTGAGGAAATATTGACAAAAGAAAAAAGTAAAGTAAAATCACTAATGCGAGGCCAAACAGCAATCATCAATCACCAATTCAATTTACCAATACGAAATCAGAATGAAATCATAAATCTTAATAAATGAACTTTCAAAGAAAGTTTCTTTGAAATGGAAAAAGCATTTCACGATTGTAGCTTTTAATGTAATTTTTTTAATTTATGGCATTTGGAAATGGCATTACCAACAAAATCCCTTAAGTGTCTAAAAGTCGTAAAAGTTCATAAAATCAAGGTTTTTATTTATTGAAATTTAATTACTAAAATTTTATATATTGAAATATTGTACATTAAGGCCTTGAAACGCTTGAAGTTAGTAAAAGAAATTATAAAAAATATTATTATATGACGATGTGATATAATTAAGTATTTTTAATGTGATGCGTAATCATAAGTAAATCCATTTTACGATATTTTAATGATCTTATTAATATTATGAAAAATTAATCTTATCATAATTAAGACGGCTTTTTCATCGAGTTACTAAAAGTTAAAGCAATAATTTATTAAAATAACATACACACATACTTAATCAAAATGCGTACCATAAATGGTAACGAATGGAAACGGAAATACGTACGAATGGAAAACCCACTTTTATAAATATCTCTTAATTCGAAAAAAGAGAGATTACAAATTAATTTAAGAATGTAATTTTTTTAACCCCCAACTTTATGACACTCTTCTTTGACGCGCCGCCCTCTTCATCGGACTTTCATGTTAGTGTAATTTTTATTTAAAAATATTTGTTACTGATACAGTTACTGTGTGTATGTGTATATCTGTGTATGTGTATATCTGTGTATGTGTTTAAATTTGTTTATTTCTCAATTGCAGCATTTTGCAGGGTTCAGGATTTTCGCTTGTATGAACAACCAAGTGGATTGTGCGGTATCATTCATATAACTCTGTATAGACAATGACAGTGTCAACACTGGCAACAGCAAATTGATTGACTGCTCCTCAAATACGAATATCAAAATACCAAATCCACATACGCACAATTCTATGGAACACACAGAACGTGTGCGAGCCGCGTTTGAAATTTTTGGTTTGAATTTGAACGAAGTTTTTCACGTAAATTACTTTGGATACGCATGATTTGCTTACAAATGTAAGATTTCGAAATGCAAGGGTTGCAAATAATAAAGCGAAACAATTCTTCTGTTTTTACACTCTCAAAATTTTTTTTAAGAATTAATCGGAATTCTATTTAAAAGTCCTTCAAGGACGTCGTGATTAATACCGATGTTGCGTCTCCAATAGTTGTTTGGATTTTGTTGCATTTCTTTTTATCAACGGTTAGAAATCATTGAAATTATAGCCGTTCCTATACATTCCTTGGTCTATCCTATTTCCCTGGTGGGGAGATAGGGGAGGAGCTCCGTAAAATATATTTGGAATATACAATAAATAACATTTTTAAAAGAAGTGGAAACAAATAACAGATAGGTATAAATTGTAATAGCTCTGGAGTTCCTTGAGGAGCTAACTATTTACCTAACCATCTAATCCTACTCAAATTGTTACTGTAGTTATTTACTGTTTTGTTACTGCCGACGGGGTTCAGTCGCTTGTTTATTTTTCATTGTGGTTTTATATTTTCTAGTGCGATAATTTTTTGTTGGAAACATTTTATTTAGTTTTACCGTAAATGTGTTTTTCATTAATATTTTGAAGTCAATCAATCATACCTAAACTATTATGCAATCGTGTGCATGAACTGTAAAGAGAACAATCACGTAGTTGTGCATTCTGTAATACGAGACGTGTCGTAACCCTGAATTTATGCATGTAGTTATGTTTAATACGTAATATCTCTGCAAAGAATTGAGCAAAAATACACTACCAACATCATCCTCACCATCGTAATCATCACTCTCATCGAAAGCAATGAACAAAGGAATGATGAATGATGATGAAAGATATTCATCGACAACGATGTTGCAGCATTCAGTACGTGAGATGGCGCGCCATCTGCGCTAAAAGAGCGGATGGAAGAGGGACAAAATAAATCGGACTTGATGATGTGAAATGTATGGGCGACTTCATGACAGAGAAGGAAACGGTTATGGGCGAATGATTGCATAACGAAGATGGCTGCAGAAATTTACTTGCCTTATCTAACGTCTTCTTAGTCAGTTCGCGATTGTGTTGTCAATTTCATGGTTGCAGATGCTGCCACTGCTGTTACGACTCTTGTTATTTTTCTTGGTGTAAGTGATGCTGTTTAAATTGTTGGCAATTATGATGTTGTTACAATTCTCGGTAATAAACAAATATTTCATTTGCAACAGCGATAAAATCGATAACGACGAAGGAAAAGTATATGATAATTATGTTTGAAATATTAAAAATAAAATTAGCGCAATCCAGTTTCAATTCATTTTAAGAACAGACGGGAATTGTTAAATACTCAATTCTCAAACGAAAGGATATATCATATTCACAGTAATTCATGCTGTCAATCGAGAGTGGATGATTGAACGAATGAATAAACGCGTTATAGCTTGTTTTCAGAAAATATATTCTTAAGAAAAGTTTTCGTGTATTTCTTTCTTGGTTTTAAAAAGTACTTAAATTGATTGAAGTGTGTTAGGATTGGTGTATGCAGGTCTTCTCAATGAAGACGCTATAATACTATTACTAAGTAAGAAAGAGGGTAATTGGAGTGTCGATCTAAGATTACTATATGTCACGAAAATCGTTGCAAAAATATTAACGATGGCTAACATCTAGTGCCCTCGGGTGGTAACATTTTATGCTTTTTGCAGAACTGCAAAAGCAATCACTTTCTAGATATAAAATAGATTTTCGTAATAAAATATAGAAACTTGAACAAAAATCAAACAAGGAAGATTAATGATAAGAAATTGTGTAACTATTTTTTGCTTTGTTCAATAGGATTTATCTAAAAGCAGTGAAGGATTCATGATTGTGGTGATGGTGTTATTACATAAAAAACACATTTGAAGACAAACATTATTGAGTTTATGAAGCTTGATACTGTGTTGATCAGTTTTGTGCTTCATGGCATTGAGGCAATTTTTTAATGAAAACTATTTATACGATTAAACTATTTACACAAAGGAAATTAAATTTGAACTCGGGCGAACATCCTTGCAGGGATTAATTAGAGTAATTTGTAATGAAATTTATTTTTATAATTAAAAATTAATCTTTCTAATTTAACAGAATCATAATTTATTTTGCAATGCTAAATTTATTATTGATAATATTATTCCAATCTTATTTATAAATACTTATCTTATTAATTTATACAATACTTAATCATACTTATCTCATTAAAATTGTCACCCTTTATGCATACATGTGGCAATATTAAATCCAAGTTTATATTAAAGCTAATTCTAAAATATTGAAGCGTAATTTCCGAAAGATGAAAAACGTATTTTATACCGCCTCAACACTCCGGTCTTCATACCAGAAGAACTTAGGTAAAAGTAAGTTTTTGTGAGACATTTCACCACCTGAGGACAATTATTTGTACCATAAAAATCGAGGACGGCATGAAAAGTGGATAACCCTGCTAACATTTTAAAAGGGAATTATCATTTGAATGATATGAAAAGCCTGGACACGTCTCAACTGCAATAAAAAAGCTCTGAAGTAATAGTCTGTATCAGGTAGGCTCATCTCCAATTGCGTTTTTATGAGGTACTCAAGAGCAATGAGTCTATTATAGGATACTGCTATAGATGAGTTTGAGAAGAATTTTGCAAGCCGATTGACAAAGAATTATAACTTTGAGAAAAAAAGTTTCTTTCTTCAAAAGAGAAAGTTCTTTTGAGGAATGGCTTAAAGTCGTAAATATTGTCAACACATACGTGGAAACTTTCAAATGGGAATTCCCAACACCGTCCGCCTTATTCATCAAACACTGCTCCTTCAATGGACACTTCTTTGAATCGAAGGCATGCGACCTAGCTGATTATTTTTTATTTTATAACAGGGCCAAAGCGTTTGGGCAAAATGAGCATCATCCTTCCTTATCGATTTTGAAAAACAGCCTAAAAGAAAAGTAAAATTATAGGTATAATTTATTTTATATAAAATAAAATTATAGGCGATGGTTTACCTCTACTTTTGATAACTTCAATTCTTGCAATAAAAAGCCTTTAACGATATTTATTTATAAGTAATACAAACTAGTTTATTTCAGTCATTGTAGGGACCTAAAATATTTTCAAATATCATGAAATTTATGTTTAAAAAATGTGCTCTTGAATTTTTTATTAAATATCGCTTTCAGCTGTAGGACAGCATGTATGTATGTGTGTGAATGCATACCCGTAATATATATATCACACCCACATTACTCACATTTAACTCGCGGCGATTTATTTTAATGTAAAATTTTAGTAGCTTCATTAAAAAAAGAATATAAACGCCTGTTTTGTAGAAATATATTTCAATTTGAACTCAAGCAACTGAATGTAGGTTAGAATATATCACTCGTGGGTGAAATTGCAGGTTAAAAACCTCAATTCACTTGGACGCAAACAAGCACAAACAACAACAGAATATTTTTCTGTAGAAAACAAGAACAAACTGTTAAAGTAAACAAAGAAATAAAACATATTTTTTTATTACGAATACTTTAGCATTTGACTACAAGAATATATAAAGAGCAGTGACAAAATTATGCTAACAAGTGCCACAACAAAAACTATGTTCACGACAATGGTAGCGATAACGACGTTGGTGATGACGGCTACGACACAACAAGGACAACAATAACCAGAATGAAAAATCGTTTCAAACAAAACCAGAACCAACCAACAACGACGTCTGCAACATAAAATACCAAACAGAAAGAACGGACATAGAACGCAAGGCCAAATGGAAGAATCCAGCAAAAGAATCCGGAATTACACGCTACGCAACATCACTTTGACACTTAGACGTAACTTAAGAAGTTCAAAAGATCACAAACACAATACGGAAACAAACAGTTTAAAAACAATTGAAATCATATATTATTTATATATAATTGTTATTTTCAATAAAAATTGTTAATTTGTTAAAATATTGTTATTTTCATATGATCCTGTACGCGTAGCTTTCTTTTTGTTATATTTTTCATGAAATTGAATTATTATATTATTTATATTATTATTATATTATTATTATATTATTTTTCATTATTTCCCCACGTCTCGATTAGTTAATTTCTTATAACTATTAGATATCCGGACATGTTTTGGGAAGTGCAGAGTAATAATATATAAAACCTTTAAAATATAGCACAAGACTGATGCCCACAAGTTAACCCTCTTTCTTTCTCTCTCTCTCTCTCTCTCTCTCTCTCCAGGGTGCGACGTGCAGACGTAACGAAAAGTTTTCTTGCTAAAATTAAATAGGATAGGTATAAGAGATTTATGTCGGAAGAGTTGCCACCTATAAAACTATGAGTTTTTAGTTATTCTTCACACTTTTTATTTTAAAATCAGTTCACACTTTTATTTCACGTTCATGGAAATTCTAAATACGTTTTTGATCAACACAAAAACTTATGGCGATTCAAAATTTTAAAATATTCTGAAAATATTGAAGAAAAGCTTATTTATATGAAATAACTAAATTATTTGAAATAATTAATACACTGAATAATGATAACTCTAAATTATAATTATCAGGTTAAATTAACTTTAAAATTGTAATTTATATAATTCGGATTTGACGCGATTATTTAACAATGATTTCAGCCACACTAAATTTTACATACATTGTAATGCATTAATACGTATGGCCATGACCCAAACGTAACGCGCACGCGTACATGTGTTTAACTAAAACGAAGGAAACCTCTAGGAAAGGAATACCGCCGAAGCCGATTTATCTACAACCCAAAGATGGAAATAGTTGATGAAAACTCGCTCAAACATCTAAACATCTCTTTAATTAAAACAGTAATCGTTGAAATTATTGAACTCGTAAATGTTAGTTAAGAAATAGCTTAGAACTAACGGGGCTATTGTACGATTCATGAGGGAGTATTTGTCACTCGTTCTATATTTCTGTCTTTCGTCCATTAAGGCTACAAACGTGTCTTTGGAGTACAAACGAATTCGATTAGCAGAAAATGATTATTTTTCATAAAACTATATACAGTTTATTTCTTCTCCACAAGAGATCATACAAGACTACATACGTACATTTACTCACTCCCAAATCAAATTCAAATTTTGCACAAAAGCCATTTTAGGAGACTATTTACCCTGCAATATTTTATCAGTATCTCGCGAGAAGATACATTTGTTTATTGGATAAGCAGAGTTCTGAATTACGTCTTCTGAGTTACGTCTTTACGTAAACATTACACTAGATACTAACACAAATATTTGTGTCTTAGGTGGTGAAGTGAAATGTAAGAGCTCCTCTAAACGTAAGATTTCCATTGAAATTGAAAATTTATTGAGACCTGCTGAGACAAAATTTTATCCTGGAATTGAACCACGAATATTAAATTACTTTTCAAAAAGTGAGCGTGATCCGAGTCTCTACTAGGAATGCGGATATATACTGCGGGTGTATTTGAACTTCGACCAGGTTAACAATTTTTACCTTTACTTTTAAAATTTTAATAAATTTACCTTTTTTTAAAATTTTTCTTTACTTGCTCTATTTAATTTTTTTTGGTCTGATTGATTGCACAAATAAAAATATATCCCGACAACTGAAATCATTGAAGTGTTACGAGCTCGTATGAGTTAAAATCAGTGCTCGAAAATAACTCTTATTTCCAAAACTTTTATTTAAAAGTAAAAGTTTAACTTTTATTTTTAAAAGTAAAAGTTAAAAGTATACTTTTACTTTTAAAAATAAAAGTAAAAGTTTACTTTTAACTTTTACTTTTATTTTTAAAATTAAAAGTATACTTTTAACTTTTACTTTTATTTTTAAAAGTAAAAGTTTACTTTTAACTTTTACTTTTATTTTTAAAAGTAAAAGTATACTTTTAACTTTTACTTTTATTTATAAAAGTAAAATACTTAAAATAAAAGTAAAGTATACTTTTAACTTTTACTTTTATTTATAAAAGTAAAAGTTTACTTTTAACTTTTACTTTTATAAATAAAAGTTAAAAGTTGACTTTTACTTTAATTTAAAAGTTTTTTTAATAAGAGTTATTTAAGACTTTTTCGTAATATAAGTTTTTTGTTGATGAGGTAGATGATGGTCAATACGAACTAACATTGAGCTACGATATGATGAAAAGAATTGATCTTAGCTGGTGGGTTGGAAGATTCACATATATAGAAAGTATTGTGAAATAGATTTTTTACATAGTGGGAAGTGGGCGGGGGCCACTCAATACCGGTAAAGGGGCGTTTCTTACGAAAAAAATGACTTTGCGTCAATCGGTAGCAAATGTCGCGAAACGCATATAAAATCAGGTGGGAGGGGGAGTGGCCGCCCCAAAAGGGCGTAGTGGGCGGTTTTTGACAAAAAACTACTTTGCGCTAATCGATAGCAAATATCATGAAACGGATTTGGAAGATGGTCTGAAGTAGGCGTGGACACTAAAAAGTGGCAGAAGGCCACGCTTACTTCAGACCATCTTCCAAATCCGTTTCATGATATTTGCTATCGATTAGCGCAAAGTGGTTTTTTGGCAAAAAAACTCCCCTTTCGCCCATTTTGGGGAGTCCACGCCCCGTTTCACTATGTCGCAAATCCGTTTCATGATATTTGCTATCGATTAGCGTAAAGTGGTTTTTTTGGTAAAAAACGCCCCTTTCGCCCCTTTTGGGGAGTCCACGCCCCGTTTCACTATGTCACAAATCCGTTCCATGATATTTCCTATCGATTAGCGCAAAGTAGTTTTTTTGTCAAAAACCGCCCACTACGCCATTTTGGGGCGGCCACTCCCCCTCCCACCTGATTTTATATGCGTTTCGCGACATTTGCTACCGATTGACGCAAAGTCATTTTTTTCGTAAGAAACGCCCCTTTACCGGTATTGAGTGGCCCCCGCCCACTTCCCACTATGTAAAAAATCTATTTCACCATACTTTCTATATATGTGAATCTTCCAACCCACCAGCTAAGATCAGTTATTTTCATTATATCGTAGCTCAATGTTAGTTCGTATTGACCATCATCTACCTCATCAACAAAAAACTTATATTACGAAAAAGTCTTAAATAACTCTTATTAAAAAACTTTTAAAATAAAAGTCATCAAATAACTCTTATTAAAAAACTTTTAAAATAAAAGTCATCGAATAACTCTCATCGAAAAACTTTTAAAATAAAAGTCATCGAATAACTTTTATCGAAAAACTTTTAAAATAAAAGTCATCGAATAACTCTCATCGAAAAACTTTTAAAATAAAAGTCATCGAATAACTCTCATCGAAAAACTTTTAAAATAAAAGTCATCGAATAACTTTTATCGAAAAACTTTTAAAATAAAAGTCATTGAATAACTCTTATTTCATGACTTTTATTATAAAAGTCATAAAAGTTTCGACCTCTGGTTAAAATTGATCAAGTGCTTCAACATAATATCACACATGAACTTCCTTCAAACACTCAGTCATGAATTCATCAAAGCTATCGATTCTGATGATAAAGGAAAATATGAAACTGGTCACAAAACGAAGCTTGAGATCACTTTCACCTAATTTGTAATAAATTTCAGAATTATTTTGGATATTTATGTTTGTATTTAATCCATATGAAGTTATGTGTTCAAAATAATTCGGATTTAACAATTTATTAATAGCGAAATTAACAAACTAATATTAAAAACAATAAAAAATGATTAAGTGTAACTCAAAAATTAAAACTAAAAATTTTATTAACTCTTGAATTTATTTAATCCGGTTCTATAAGCATTTAATGTAAAGTATTCTCATTTGAATTTTTCAGTCTTTAGCAAATGAATTTCATAATTCCTTTTCTTCTCATTAAGTCGTTTGCTTGTTGAAATAAAAAATGTTACGACTATGAATAACGGCATCATTAAATTAATTCCAACCACATGCACGCGGTTTTTATATGAATACTTAAGCAAAAAGGGTTGCAATTTCCTTTTCCCTCTTTTTATCTATCTCCCTCAATCTTTATCTCTTTCTCTCACGATCTTATTCTCTCTAATAAACCTGTAGATGTGTGTGAATGCGATATGGGCAAAGTAGGAATCAAATGAATAAAGTTCGTCCATTTCACGGGGCTAGAATGGAAGTAGGATGTGGTTGAAGAAACACTATTAGTCTTCAACTAGAACTTTTCAAGTTTTTCTCACCATATTATCCTTTTTCTTAATATTAACTGACTTAGAAAGCGCTTTAAAGCGAGAAACTTGTTCAAAACTATTTATTTATTCGCAAAATTTTTCCACTGAGGTTGGAGAACGTAGAAGGAGAATTCTAAGGATATCTTCAGGAGTCTTTTAATTCCTTGTTCATTCGAACGCTTTGACTGGTAAAAGGATTGACTAAAGGAAAGTTTGGCAAGAAAAGGCAAAAAAAAATTAGACTGAAAAAAGAGTGAAAGGGAAAAAACAAGTTATTGAATAAAAGGGGTAAAAATTGTCGGTTCAGGATCAGCTCCTCATTCGATTTAGCGCTGCTCGTCCGACGATCAGAACGTCGGTCTGTCTATTCAAATCACGATCATAAAGGATAAAAAAATATATTGCTCCAAAACTTTGCACAAGTATCCTCCGTCCTCCCAGGCTGTCTAATATTGATAATGGTAGGAAGTGGATTTGTCCTGGAAAATATTTGCACAAAGAGGCGTGATTCTTGTTAGCGCTTGGCGTTATTACTTGTTGTTAACACATACATAATTCCGAATTAGCTTTAAAAAGAAAAGGATATCCCGGGTCCGATATTGGCCAGTTTTGATATCGAACAGCCCAGGAAGACAGAAAATATTCGTAAAAATTTCATGAGTAATTCGTTTTCCTACGATCGTAGTTTAAAACAGACATTAATATCCATGGGCCGAAGGGCTAAATCGAATCAGGGACTGATTCCGAATCGGGGCGTATATACTTTGCTATATGTGTCAATACTTTTTTTAACGCTTTGCAAATAAAAACATTACGCGCATATACCCCTAGCTGTTCGGGTGGAGGTAAAAAAAGAAGAAACAAAAATTAAAAAATCCATAAAAAATTGAATTGATCCATAAATCCCATTTCCGTATTTTGTCGAGGAAATACTGCAATTACAACAAAAGCTTTGTAGCTTTGTTCCACAAATACGACAACATAAATTAAGTTCCTAATTGTTGTTTGTTTAGTTATGTCAATTCTTTAATTGATTGGCAAGCAATATTTAGAACTGAATCAATTAAATTTACCGCAGTGTTAATTAAAGTTAGTCTCTCGAGGTTAGTCTGTTCATCAAGTTCCGTAAAATCAATTTAAAATAAAATCAAATTTCTGCATCCTCAATCTTTTTGCGGTTTGTATTCTCCAACCGCAAAAAGATTGCGGATGCACACATTTTGATTTCGTGAAACTTGATGAACAGACTAACCTGGAGAGACTAGATTTAATTAGCACTGCGGTAGATTTAATTGATTCAGTTCGAAATATTGCTTGTTAAGCAATTAAAAAAACGACACCCTTTTTCCACTTTTTATGTGTGGTCTTTCGAAGTCTTTAAAAAATTAAAGAAAACGTTTTCCAAATAATTGACGCTAAGAAATTTTATATCTTTAATAATGTTTTTGTAATTTTAAGGCCTCTAGCATTTCTAACACTTCGCGTCAACAGGTCATTCACTCACTGACTCTGTTCAAACAAATTATAGGAATAAAAAATTCTAGGAAAAAATTATGGGGATAAGAAGTATAGGAAAACGTGGGTTGACGTTATAGCTTAGGGCAAACCGCGATAGCCATTCTTAAAGACATTTTATTTCGCAGTCAAAATTTTTTAAATTACGTTAAATACTTTTTGTGAAAAGCATTTAAATTAAAGACATCTGGAAGCCAACTTCATAATTGAGCAATATTTTAAATAAAACTATGTTAAAAAATCAGTAATATTTTTTGGTCAAGCCGAAATCTGGAGATATTGTTATATACATTTTCTCTCAAATATTTCACATATTTAAGAGTTCGCAGAAAGAAAAGTTTTTCAGAGGGAGACAAGGCCAATACGTTTAGTTCCACAGCAAATGACTAGGAGTATTTTCCATATTAATGAAGATATTACCATTTTATGAGGATCCGAGTTATGTAAAAATGTTTTAAGATATTTAAAGAAAGCAACAAAACTAAAAAATTGCCACTAAATTAACTTTAATAGAAATCAAATTACAAATTAAAATTAAGATTGAACATTTCCTTTTAGTGGTTTCGTGAAACTTTTGAGAAAGTTATGAAATAAGGTTCACAAAGCAATTTTCCCTCTCCTTTTTATTTACCGTTCAATCTAAAATATTTGATCGATTTCATCACCCTAAAAATAATTTGTGGTTAGACACCCTAAGAAGAAAACGGAGGGAAACAAAACAAATTGAAGAAAACAAAACAACAGCCAAAATTACAAAATATGAGACCAAGAACCGAACTGGTGTGGAATAACAAAATTATGATTTCTATTCAAAAAAGAATATTAAAAGCTCTGCCCGCTGGGAAAAAGCATGCGAAAAACTAGCAAAGAGCACGCAACAGTCTAATAAAAACCATTAATAAAAACTGAACTACCAAAAATTTCAAATATATATTTCAAATATATATAACAAACAAAATATATATAACAAAATGAAAAAGTGGATACAATCCCACCTCTTCTTAAACACACATACTCACAAATTCCAAGGCACACACTCGCGCATGGGAAGTATTTGATATACTTACCAATACTAACTGTAGTGTTTGAAGAAGAGGACGAAGAAGGAAAGGGATATTCGGTTTGCAGTTAAGGAGTTTTTGATTGAATAGAAATTTTCTAATCAAGAAAACAATTTACTCGGGAACTACTTGTAGTTATAAACTTATTGAATTTTATTTGAATTACTATAAATTTCGAATCTTTAAGTTTTCACTTCACTATTCCACATTTTATTAAACTCATTTGAATCCAATTACTTTGGCTACGATAATTAAGGACTTGTTTCTGGTTTAAGAAATAGAATTTTGCCCTTGGTAATCATAAAAGTGTTTAACTATCTAATCGATCAAACAGGAATGGAAGGACTACAATACTTCATTTCATACCACTCTCGTATGAAACTATGACCACTGATGAACGTACATCAATTACCATCGATCGGTGCTGCTCAAATTTTCATTAGAGATCTTTGGTTTTCATCATCGACAAAGAACGCGGAGTAAATAGAGCTCTCTTCTGCCCAGAAGTTTACTCTACCATTATTTTCTCACACTTCCTTACGCCACCCAATTCACTTTTTCTGAAAAAGAGTATTCATACTTTCTTCAAAGTAGATATGATTACCTCTTTATAAAAAAAGTCTACTACTGGTCACTGGCCCATGAAATCCTTAGGTATATGCCAGTAATGGAAACGCCATTAAGGTAATCGAAAGCACACTTTTTTGAAACACCAATTTTACACAACACGGTTATTTGGAGACAGCAGTTTTAAATCTATTTAAAATAAAAGGTGACTTCGTAATAATTTCTGGAACTTGTACTAAATAGTAAACTAAAATCGGTGGTATATATCTAAATGAATAGTTTATATGATACCTATACAATTGAATGGGCTTCAGAAATCTCTGCTTTTATCAGAAGAAAGGTTTACTTGACAAAATGTGAAAACAATCTGATTTCGGGGATAGGACATTTAAAGTATTTCGTCTTAAATATTATTTTACAACTGTTTCATTTTCATCCACATTCAAATGGAAATAATTTAGCTACATGTTTTAATAACAATAATAATATTAGACTAAGCATTTTTTCAACCCTTTTGACCCCATATTGACAACGGAAATAATTTCAGATTATAATTTTTTATTGGGAATACTTATTATTTACTAAATGTCTCGCCAATACTAGACAATTTGAATAAATTGTAATTGTTTAGACCTTCAGAATTTGGAATTAGGGATTTTCCAGGTTTAACCACACGCATTAAGAAGCAGAGCGGTCCAAAAAGAAATTATGTGAAACTTCTTTAAGTCATGGGAAATACTAAAAACCCATGAAATATTTATTGCGAGTCCCGTGACATCTGGCCAAATAATTTTTCATTTGTATTAAACCTCGTTTTTTTTGCTCGAAATTTTTGAAGTAAAATTAAATGGAACATTATCTTTACTTCCCTTCCCCTCCGAAAGGTTAAGGGCTATCATTTTCTCTCTACAGTCCTTACGCCTACATTAATTCAAAATATTACAATGTTTCAACAATTCGCGTGACTTGCATATTATATATTGCAAAGAGATTTTATTCAAAGTTTCCACTTCCGCCAATGTTTCGACATCACCCAATCTCGTTAATTCTCTAATACCAAGATTGATTACTTTATTCGATCCAATCGATCGACTTCGAAAAATTTCTTGAATTAAATATGCATTTTGACACAACTGGGACAGAACAACGTCATATGTCTTCGAAGAAGAAAATTGAAAATATTAAATAATTTAAACCATTTAAAGCAAAACTGTTACCATGTTGAGTCACGTGAATCGCACTTGGAACAATAACCTACAATTGAATTGAATTTTTTAAAAGATTTTTTAAAAGATTTCAATGCGTACGAAGTTTTCGAAGATTTCAATGAATACATCTACTCCCGCAAGACTGTGAATATTAGTCCAAAGATTTTGCGATTTCCCCTAAATCCAGAACTAACAGAGCTTTTGTCCGGATTTGATGCGAATATTATTGAAAAAATTCGGAATAAACTAAAGTGGTAAAGAAGTTAGGTGGGCAAAGTGGCTGAACAATTTGGGGGCAACAAATACGTTTTAGTTTCATACCAATTCATCCATCGGACTGTCCATATATTCTTCTATCCATCCATCCATCTTCCTACGGGCTCATTTAAAACGTAGTAGATCCGCAGAATTGCCTAAATGCAGTGAGACGTAGAATTCAGAGGGGCGGGAAATTAAAATGTAGAGAAGTATAATTAAAATTGATCAAAAGTTGAAAGGATTGATATAAAATACCGCATTCAGACCATAAGGATAGAGTGGTAATATGGATAGGGTGGCATCGTCATCATTTATCATTTCAACTGGAATCACGAACACTCATTTGTTTCTTGCAGTCAAGAATTAAGATCAAATTTCAAAGCAATGAGCTGATTCATGTGATGAGGATTCAGGTTGAAAAAGCGCCATGGCGAAATCGTTATTACGGTTGCTGTGATATATCTTGCAAGGATTTACAACAATATACACAATCGTCCTTCACCGACTTTATACAGCAAAGGAACGATCCTATCGCGCTGAGCAAAATGGTCAATATTATTCATTACAGAGCTTTTAATCATCCTAAAGTTAACATCCCTATAAGATAATTAAACAGTTTTGTTCAGATTTCTGGACATAAAAAAAGTTGGACATAAATCGACTAAAAATAGAAAAGAGCAAAAAATAATATCATGAGAAATTGGAAACGTGCAACAGGAATGGAATAACAAGTACCATAAATGTAACAACGCGTTCTAACAAATTAAATACAATAGAAAGCAAGTTCAACCACAAGCGAACTGAGATTCTATATCCGTATGAAATTGGAAAAGGCCATTTCTGAATGGCTATGAATTCTGAACTCTGGGGAAGAGAAAGAAGAAACAAAGGCCGCATTCGGAATCAATAATCAGTTTACTCTGGTCGTGAACAATGCCCTGATACAACCACGTTGAATAAGCGGAGAGAATTATTGTCAGCATTCTATGCTGGATGGGTGCAGCACTTCTCTTCTCTACTTACCTTTCGATTGGTATTCGGAAGAGACGGCTTCAACTGACATGCAGCAGTGTTCAAGCAGCAAAAACTGATTATGGATTCTGATTACATTCAAAGATTGAAAAAATAGTAAAATCACTGAGACAGAAGGCACAACAAATTCCATGCATGACAATTATGAAATTATGGCAAAAGATCAATCAAATAGCTTCCGGAATACTATGTGAATTGACTTTATTTTTTTGAATCGAACACTTGCGTATGAACGTGATGCGTCCTTGACATGTATGCGTGCGTGGTGGTGAAATGTCGTACACGATTCGTTTATAATTGCAGTGTCATAAATATTTGCAGTATTTGTTTGCAGTGAGATGAAATCATTTTACTCATTTACAAAGCGTAGACGAAGAAGTGAAAGGTTGAGAATAAATGTTGTGTATGAGGTGTTGGATGTAAGTATATTGCATTAATATAAGTCTAACCAAAGGGCCATCACCCATCCTTAACCGATCATAACCCGTCGAGATGCGCAGACAAAGAACTTTCGTATTATACTAATTTAAAAGTAGCATCAACGTCTGAAGGAGGGATAGGTCATGGAAAAGCTGCCTGATGAACCTCAGAAAATGTCCAACATGGTGAAAAGCAGCAACAATATGAGCTCTATTTTCATTATTTTCTTTTTGCTATTCTTTTTTTCTTTTATGTTCGTTTTCAGTGAATAACTCTCGATGGGATGCATAGTTTTTTCTCGTTAGTTGGAAAATCTTCCACCCACGAATTGAGGTTGAGGATTAACTGTGGTTGATCTTACTTTTCACATTTCCAATGATGACAACTTGTAACAACGGCTGCCCGTCAATTCTTAACTACTACTCGTTCGTCGTTGACTCTTTTATTATTTCATGTGATTTTATGATAGACAATGCATTGCACGTCAGTTCGTTCCAGAACCTGACGAGTCACAGCGGTTGGTGCCACGGTTATTTTGCGGATATCCGCAATTCTTCCGCCGTGGGAAATAGAAAAATTGAAGGAGAATAGAGAGGGGATTCGTGACCCTTAGCTTGGATCAATGCGAGCAATTCCCTTATTGTGGCTTTTATCAAAAACGTGGTTGGCAAAAGATTGGTATAGTATTGAGTTGCTTGAGCAGAACTGAATACTCAACGGGTTCTGTATTTTAATACAAAAGGGTTATCCTTTTTAGAAACAAATTTTATATTCCGTTGACGTATGTCCTGATTCTGTTTTAAATACCTCTTTTATAATGAATTTGATTACAGAAAAGGCATTCACGAATTACGACCTTTTCCAGAACTAGAACAACAAACCAAAAACAAGGATTACGAAATAATTAGAAGCTATTTAAATTTCACTCCTCGGGTAAAAGCTATAGAAAAAACTCAATTAACTTCTGCAAAATAATTTAAAGGGCTTCCTATTTGTATTCAGTTCAGTTTAATTATTTATAATTTTCCTGCTCTTAATTATGTAAATTCGTTTGACGGCAAATTATAAAAATCAAGTAGACTGAAGAAGTAAAATACACAAAACAAAATAAAGGCAGTGAATCAATCTTTAATTAATGAAGCAAGATAAAATATTTGCAAAATTAAAACCAAACACGACCAGATCAAAATAAAAAGAAAGAAACAAAAAAGTTTTAATGAAAATCTAGCGCAGAACTATTGAATAAAAGCGACTTCATACTTTGTAAAAGACAAACTGCCGAAGCAACTGTGACGTTAAAGAAGGAGAAAACATTTGATTGATTAAGCTCAAATGCTACATTTTCTATAATTACGAATGAGTCTACTATCGTTGGCATCAAACGTAAATTTATTTATATTTTCTGATTCAATTGTATGCAATTTTAGAAAAATTAATCACGTTTACAACGTTATCTTTACCTTAAGTAAGGAAAGAATATCGTTTTATTACCACTACCACAACCACTGTAATCAATATCGTCAGCAACAGCAACAACAGCAACGAAAATATTATTTAAATAATCAAACAGAAACCTTGTCGGAAAACAAACCTTGTCGGATTTCAGCATATGACCGACTATAGAGAAGAAGGAAAGGATGAAAGAGGGTGAACGATGGATAAAGTGGGTGAAAATTGCTGCCGATGTTCACTTGACGAATTCAACTGGGCGATGCATTTCTACATATTGCAATACCATGATTATTGGCATAATAAAAATACAGTTAGCACAATTAATTTTTATTCCGTTTCAACAATAGGTAACAATTGATGAATTTTCGGCTCGCAAAGAACATTGTAAGAGTATTTTAAAAAACCTTATGCAGCCAATCAAGAATCAAGAAGTTTGTTTTTCTCTAGTCCTCTCTTCATCTCATTTTCATAGAGGACATAACGAAAAACAAGAAAATAAGAACTTTTCAGAAAAGACATACAAATTTTGTACCTAATTGAAAAGCAGATAAAAAAGTAATTGAGATACCGAGGCAAACGAGTACAATCGAACGCGTAAGTACATTGTTTGGATTGTTGATGATTCATTGATTTATGATATTAAAGCTCTTTTAATGAAAATTATTAACACCATAATAGTAGTAAAATGTCCAACACGCACCTGCCACGCCTACACATAATCATTTCCGAAACACTAAACATCAAAAGCGAATATAATTTCAATATTTTTGGTTCACGAAAGAAATAAATTAATTAAAGAAGTTTTGAATAATTTTAATTTTTAATTAGAATGCAATTAAAATAAACCCTATAAGTTTAACACACATTTGTTTAACACACACATATAAGTCTAATACAAATTTTAATTAAAAATCATTTATGTAAATTGTAATTTTTATATCCTACACCCGAATGAATGGTATATTCAGTTTGTGCTCCAGTTTGTAACGTATATAAATACAACTGTCCAACCATGCCACAGAAAGGTATATATACTCCTGATCAAATCCATTCTCTGAGTCGATTCCGCTACGGCCGTCCGTCCGTCCGCTGTCTGTCTGTCTTTCTACCTTTGTGTCTACCTTTCTTTATACGGGTTTGTATGTTGGAGTGTTTGTCTGTTAAAATCACGGCTACCGACAAACGGAAAGCCGTGTAGACATAAAATTTGGCACGAATATTTCTTGTCATAAGAGTTTGTTTGGGATTGAAAGTGGGAAACAATCGTCTTGGCGTCACGCCTACTTCTTATGAAATAAAATTTTAAGAGCCCATTTTGCAGTCTTCGTGGCAATCCAGTGACAGTGTTTGGCATTACAAATCCACAATGACATAGTCGTGTCACTTCCACTTTTACACTACTCCATGTGTGAACTTCTTGATAAAAGTTGTTAGTATATATTATCTAAGCAACATGAGTTAACAAGTACACTGTACGACTACCTCAAAACTCTATTATGCATTGAAATGTTAAGCTACAAAGAGACAGATTTTTATATTGCTCCAAACATGCTGGACATCATAAAAATGCATATACTGACAATTCTATTTTGTTTTTATACTTACGACCTTATAAAGGGAGTTTTCCGCATGGTGACATGACTAGTAATTACAAGTAGATAAGCTACGGAAATTGGACATGAAAATAGTCACGTGGAGAAGACCGTTTGACACCAACAGCAATGTTGGGCAACGCTCCCTTTAAGAGCGTGTACGTGTACGTGTCTGGTGGCCTGATTAGCTCGATTCACTCGTTGGTACACAAAGTCTATTCACAAAGCATCGCGACGACTTTACTTTTTTAAATTTTCCTTCGTGTGCAAGTGCGTGATGCAACATGAGTTGTTTTTACAGGAGACAAGACTTTATGAGATAACAAGACAGTGGTATCACAAAACTAATCAGACATCGTTTCTTGTGTGTGAATGAGTGGCCAAAAAAAACACAAGATTGATGCCACAAGCACCACATTGCCATGATTTGGTCCCTAGTAACTTTATCCTGTTCCGAAAACTAAGTAAATATAAATTCTTGATCTATAATGGCATAGGCAAAAATCGAAGACGAGGGAAATCACGTCCAAGCAAAATATCTGTTAGAATTTAACTGAAAAATTCAAAGAGGTCAAAATGAAGAGGAACTTGAGTGGCTACATAACGCCGCGAAATATTAAAAAAGGAATGTAATTAATCCGCGGAAATTCAAGACACGCAATAAAATTTCAAATAACCTCGCATTATGAGCCATAAATCGCAATGCATATCTTGATAAGACATTACTATAGATTCCAAATGATAGTTCGTCATAATAATCAAAGTTATATGAACCAAAGTTATCTTGCAACATGATAATGGAATAATTTATGCAGCATTGAATATGTTGACTCTATGCTGGCATCCAAATTTTGAATACGAATATATTCCACCGTTAATTTGATTTACAAAATATTGTTGCTTCCGACTAACATTTCTTTAAATCCATAGCATGCGATTTGGCTGTTTAACAATTTTTGTCTTGAAACGACGCCAGGAAATGGCCTTAGAGGACGCATCACGATTCTATCACAAAATTCGAAAATTGGAAGGAGGAAGAGAAGAACTTGGCGTGGTAGAAAATACTTTGGCGGTGGAAAATACTTTGATTAATATAATACTTATCATTTTTCTTGAATATATATTCAACTTTAAGGAAATTTATCTACCCTCACAATAATTTTTAACATAAATATGGATTTGTCTCTTCTGCAAAAAGTGTTGTAAATGTCTTTATTAAACAAAAACTATAGCATTCTGCGTTGACAAGATTTAGAATTTTTTGGATTATTTCTGAACGCCGACCATAAAAAAACGAGCAAACTTATATTTGTTTTTGAAAAACTATTTCGGCTATAGAAAGGCATGGACGAGTGAGTAAGTGAGTGTATGCACGTATGTATGCATCATATATATTACTCTCATATTACACACATTTAGCTCGTGGGTGGAGACGTACGTTTAAGAATATTTTAAGTAGATTAAACTCCACGTCATAATTTTGACATTGTTTTAATGAGAAGCTTGGAAACTTAGGAAAGTGAGGACAATTTGTTAAACGGAAACAAACATGAAAAATTAGGTCAAGCCTCGTTATTGCGAATACTTACGCTTTGCACTAAAGAAAACTATATAAAACAAAGTCAAAATTATGCCAACAAGTGCTATGACGGGGCGGTGACATAAAAACACCAACAATAAATAATTATACGAAAAACACTTATACGAAGAAGAATTATACGAAAAGAGAGAAAACCACATTAGCAAATTAAATACCAAACAACAAAGAGCGAATGTAGAACGCATGCTAAAATAAAACATAAACGAGTAGAAACGATAACTTTGACGTGGTCGGGGCCTATGTGCCCTACGTCCGCAATATAAGCTTACAGTTTGGCGGTAAAGTGGGCGGTACACGTCCCTCTTAAAATTGCATTTCTATTTTCTTGATTAATTTTGCGCCACTAACTAATCTTTAAAACAACTCCTCTCAAAAGAGTCCCCTACTGCCGTATAAAAGTGGGCATGTCACACTCCGTTTTGCAAAATAATGTAATATTGGTGGGTCAGCTCGAGGATAAAATTTGGCGTTTAAAAAGGTAATTGTATATGTAGATAAATTCATACTAGGCATCAAAAGTGGGTGTGATTATCGATCGATTAGATTATTATCAATACCAAAAAGCATATGGTCGTAGAGAACATTTGTGCCAAATTTTATGAGGAAATATCTTTTAATTCCCCAGACGAACAGACATACTAGACATACGGACAGAGTCAATGGACTCATATCGACTCATATCAATCGAATCCATACTTGCCACACCCAATTTAATGAATTGAAACTAAAACTTTCGGGTGTAGGGTACAAAGAGGTCAACAATATTATTAAAAACGGAAACGGAAACGCACACTACGCTCAATCCGCACTCTGACACTGACACATTCTGAAAGGATTAGAAGCTCACAAACACAAAGAGGAAAAGTCACTTAAAAATTTTAAATCAGGTATAATTTAACAATATTTCCATTAAAAGTTTACGGTTTAACGTTTCCACACGTACAAAAGCGAACCCCGAGCGAGCCCATCGCTAAAAGATCTACCTTTTATTTCAACATCTACTTGCTAAATTTTCAAACGGGCGCTGAAATTTACTTCTTGGCAAGAATAAATTAGATTCCCTAATATTTTATTAGTTTTAGTTTAATTTTTCTAAACGAGACGAATATTAGAGATCAGAAGAACCTTTTTAAACACACC
The DNA here is from genome assembly GCA_963966595.1 of Physocephala rufipes. NCBI lineage: Eukaryota > Metazoa > Arthropoda > Insecta > Diptera > Conopidae > Physocephala > Physocephala rufipes. Next base: position 24,364,288 of record OZ016501.1, read on the forward strand.
CGGTATTCATAAACATCGCGGCAAGAGTTAACAATAAATTGCGACATATTTAGCAAAAATGTTGCTTCATATGAAGATTATGAATAAATTCTCAACAATTTATTAATTAAAATTGATTTAAACCTACTTTAATACTTTAATACTTTAATACTTTTGGATCAATAGAAAGAAAGAAAAATAAAACAGATTCAGAAAATTGTAACGCATTACAACATTTTCCGCCGTGAACCGCTCTTTTGTAAAAGCAGCCACCTCAAGGGCTACACGCTTAACCGTCATCTTTTACCCTCTCTCATTTTTTCCACCCTTCTCTATTTCACCATTCTCACCGCATTGACCGCTACTAATTAACCGCTACTAATTGACCGCGAATAATAGTATTGAGCGATACTAATCTTCCCCTCTTCTCTCTCTCTCCCCCTTTCTATGTTTTTCTCTATTTCTTCATCTTTATGTTTTTCTGAATTGACCGCAAGAGTGTTAGCAATAATTCCCAGGCTCTTATCCGTCCTCATTGCCGTAACTTCAGTGGCAATATTTTATTTTCACTTCCTTCTATAGAGTGGACTACAATTAATATATATAGGGTTTTCCAATAAGAGCGGATCGATGCTGAAATGAAATAAAACAAGCTGTGTGTGAGCTGTTAACGAGATTTATGCCATTATGTATGGAACATGACATCGTTCAAATGTTCGCCGTGGCTTCGCACCGTGAAACGGGTCCGAGAGGTTCCATTTTCAATGACTGCCGCTGAATCCGGCTGAATTTGAGTGATGCCTTGGCCGATGTCGACTTTCCAGGGATCGGATCGATTGCGGCTTATTCGAGATAATAAAACCACACAAGAATACGTCTAGCGGGGTCAAATCGTGAAATCGCCGAATCGCAGAATTTCCGCCGTGGCGTTCGCAGTGTGGAGAACATTATGTGTTGGTGTGATGGTGTGTTGGCGAACCTGATGTGGGTTCGCGTCGTCCCATATATGGCAAATTTTCTTGTTCACATAGCCATTCATCCAATAATGTGCCTCGTCCCTAAATATGATTTTTCGTTTGTAACGTTTGCAGTAACGAATACTCATTTTGGTAATAAAGCTTTATCTTTTGATTATAATAAAAAGGTCGATCAGGAAAATGGTTTATCATTAATTATTATAAATTATCACTAAGAAAGAATTAAAAGGGAATATAATTAAAACGAGTTTTTCAAAATTTAAAAAACTGGGTTAAATTGTAAATAATTAAAAATGTTTCTATAGATATTAAAAAGGTTTATTATTTTAAATTATTATTAACGTCATCAAACTTAATCCGCACTAATCCCTAGAAATACACCTCCTACGCTTACGATAGTTTATCGTAAAACTGCTTAACGGCAAAAAAGAAAAAAAGAAAGAAATAGATCGGAAGAGCAAAAATATAAAAGGAACTTAAAAAATGGGGGAAAGTCAAAATTGTTTCCCGGAAAGTTTCTCTATATTGACCTAGTTATTAGCAATTAACCACTCGTCATGGCAATTAGACTTGAATGGTATTTAACTTGCAGCAGCAATAACAAGATGCAGAGACACGCGTACACGACCACACACACAGATGCAGCCTAACAACCCAACTCAAAGAATTATCAAAGCAAATGTGAAGTGCTCTATTTCATAAATAATATTCCAACCATTCTATGGCATTGGTTACGCTTGGTGTGCACGTGTATGCATGTGAGTTATGTGTGAGTATTTGACAAAAATGTATGACTTATGCTCCCGATGAATGCAATCCTTTAAAGCCCCATTTGTTTAATTGAAAAGATTCCCTAATTAATTAAAAGCAGTAATTAGTAATAATAATAAATTTTCTCTCTAATTTAATTAGAGGTAAATTCTTCGAAACTCGTTTGAAAAAATGGCCTATGTATCAATTTGTTCTATGTAGAATAAAATGACTAATTAGTCATTTAGCTTTTGAGTTTTTTCCTCCTTTTTCTGATTTGTCTTAATCTGTAATTAATATTGAGGAATTTATTTGACAATTTGATCATCAACAGTTATGAATGAATCTATTCTCTATTCATTTCCGAAACTAGTATAGTATTATGGCCAGTCATGACCGGCTAATAATTATGTAATATAGTAAACAACATATAATATTGATAAATATATAATATAACACAATTAATATTTTTTATTAGTGAAAACAAATGGACGAACAAAATCCATTTTGAAGAACTTCGGCTATTTTCCATACCAGACTATGGCCGAATATATATATATATATATATATATATATATATATATATATATATATATATATATATATATATATATATATATATATATATATATATATATATATATATATATATATATATATATATATATATATATATATATATATATATATATATATATATATATATATATATATATATATATATATATATATATATATATATATATATATATATATATATATATATATATATATATATATATATATATATATATATATATATATATATATATATATATATATATATATATATATATATATATATATATATATATATATATATATATATATATATATATATATATATATATATATATATATATATATATATATATATATATATATATATATATATATATATATATATATATATATATATATATATATATATATATATATATATATATATATATATATATATATATATATATATATATATATATATATATATATATATATATATATATATATATATATATATATATATATATATATATATATATATATATATATATATATATATATATATATATATATATATATATATATATATATATATATATATATATATATATATATATATATATATATATATATATATATATATATATATATATATATATATATATATATATATATATATATATATATATATATATATATATATATATATATATATATATATATATATATATATATATATATATATATATATATATATATATATATATATATATATATATATATATATATATATATATATATATATATATATATATATATATATATATATATATATATATATATATATATATATATATATATATATATATATATATATATATATATATATATATATATATATATATATATATATATATATATATATATATATATATATATATATATATATATATATATATATATATTTGCATAAGGAAACTTTCAGTCGTTTTCGTTTCAGTAGTTTTTTCGTTTTCTTCAATCGTTAGCGATATTATCTTCTTTATCCACCCCTGCTATTGAGATAATATATACTTACTTTTGATTTCGCATTCCTATGAAAATGATCCCTTTGAATTCGCTCCTCAGTCTGAGAATTTATAACTGTAGGCACAGCTAAGGTCATTAGCTTTTAAATATAGCCCATTGCATGCCGATTTCACCTATTTTTACCGCAAAATAACTTTGTATGGCAAAATGAAGGTGACTCGTCAGATTTTGTCAGAATGGCTTTATTAGCAATCGCGGTATCAAGAGACGTATACAGAGGCAGCTAGATAGGCGACGAATTAGGCACTTATCCTGAGTGAGAAGGTATATACTTTCCTATATCTGTAATGTCAACCTTAATGCGTTACAGCCGATGCACAAAATGAATGTAGTCTACACCATAGCCTCATAAACCTATGTGGTTTGCATTAAAATAAGTCTCTTTTTGCGGGCCGCTATACGTTGCACGTCGATATTGAGACTTAATTTCGGGCTGAACAATCTCATAGGTATTGCGATATAGCAAATATTAATGAGATGGTTGGTCGTAATGAGATGGTTGAAATTGCATAGCAGGTCCGCTTCTATGCTCGGTTTCCAAAACAAAAATATTCTGTTTGGGTTTAAACAAAAGCCAGTGACTGCCGATCATTTTATTCTTTTATATTTGCGCTTGATTAAAATAATAATTCCAATTGTAATTCTAATTGTAATTATGGACAGGCATGATTTCGATTGAAGTAGTTAATTAAATGGAAGGAGTGAGGTATAGATATGCAATAACAGCAGCAACGCCAACAGCAGTGGCTTCGGCTTATCTGAAATTTATATATCCTACATCCCTAGTATAAATTTCTAATTTGATTCTAACAACCAGTAGGCCCACCTAAGACGCCTCTTTTAATACTACGTTTCCCTTTTCTTGGCAAATTTATATCTGCTAATAAATATAATTAATCTTCTTTAAAATTGTGGTTTTGGTAGGCGGAGCACGCATATTCTTTGTAAATTAAATTGATATTGATGAGTGGGTCCGAGGGTACAGTTTGTCATTAAATTCTCTCTACAAACTTTAAAAGTGAACAACACATATAAATGTATTCATAATGGGTACCAGGTAAGTAGGCGTGGTTCCCTTCCGATTTCTAGTGAAACTAGCGTTCTTACATGTCTTTTATTTAAATTCTCTAAAAACTATTTAAATTGTAATACATAATTTAACCAATTATCACATTTATTGCAATTAAAAGAATCCATCGCGTTAGAGAAACTTAGGTTATTATTAGATGAACATAATAATAATATATACCGTTTATAAATGGTCCTCATTTATAACTAAAATTAAATAAAAGCCGCTAATGCAGCAACGTCAGCAATGTTAATAACAAAATGATACCTACAAAAGCTCGCAGTCACAATCCTGCACTCCGACACACATTCACACAGCTAAACATGTTGTATACACAAACTGACGACGAGGACATACACATCATATGAATAAAATAATAAGGTTTTAGTTTCATACAAATACTTTTCTTAAGTCAGTTTGCATTTTGCATTAAATATTTTTTTATATTTTATATAAAATTTTTTTATATTTTTTATATTCGAATTATATTAAATTTTTAATACAAAGAACAATTTGGCTATTTAATATTTATTTTCTGCCCCTCCCCACTCTCCTATATCTATTTTCTATTCTGATATTTCACAAAAAATAAATAAATATATGAGTTTATTTTAGCGAAAAATTTAATAAAGCTTTTAATTTTCTCAGCATTGATGTATTTTTATAAGGAATTATAGAAAGAAATTATTGAGTGAAAAATGTGTTGAAGGTGCTTTTGACTACCGATGATGAGTACTCTTTAATTCCCCACACTCTGTTTAATGTTATTCATGATTTGGTTAATTTAAAATATCACTCAAGGTTAAAATATTTATCAGAAAGCAGCTTACATAAGTACATATTCAATTAATAAAAATTACTATATTACTTGCTGAAACCAATAAAACATGTTCTTATAATTTCAAATCGTCGGTGTAATTTTACATCAATTTTCGACGGATTACACAAGAAGCAGATAGGATCTCTTACGACCACGGTCGCGACGGTTATGTAAAAAATCTTCAGTCGATAAATCCCACGCAGAAAGGGGGAGAGCAAGCTTGTTTGTGTAATGCTGCAAGCCTGTTTTTAATTCCAAGAGAAAAGAACAAGATGAGCGACCACTATAGAAGTAGATAATTTCGCAGCTTCTTCAATGACACCGGCAGAGGATGCACCGGTATTTTATTTTGCTCCGAATTTCTATAAGAGTCTGTGTTTTCTTGATATATCGCCGTAACAGAATCGCCAGAGGTTTCCTATCAGTTTCTAGCATTAATCGGCTCCGTCACGAAGAGTCTGGTGCGTACCATGGATTATTCATATTGGATACTCTATTGGAACTACTAGAACAAACTGGAATTGCTGGAGGTGAATTTATGCAAATAAACCTTTACATCTCCCTTTCGTTCTCTCTCTATCTCTTCTCATTTCATCATACTTCCGGCTGACTAGTAATGTATTCGATCATACGTTTTTATAAAAATTAATAATGAGGAAAAACCAAAAAACTTTTGACAGCACTTTTTTGTATTGAACAAATGTAAGACAATGGAGAACATCTAGGTCATAGTTTCCCAAAGTGGGCGCTACCGCCCCCTGGTGGGCGCTGCAGCGCTATAGGGGGGCGCTGATGGCCACCGGTGCATTTGGGGGGCGATGAATACCTGTAAGGGGGCGGTCATAGTAAAAAAAGAAAGTTTACAAAAAAGCTATTATCATTGAATTTTGCATAAATATTTTCTGTCATCTGGTCAGACCAGTACTTTTTATAGAAAATATGGTTTTAATTGTATTTATCCCTTAACTTATCGCGTCGATTGTGTTTAACCTTTTAATGTGATTAATGAAATCTAAACAGCTGTTTTGTTTTAAAATTCACCATAACTGGTGAATTTTTATTGTTTGAATTCAATGAATCAGAAGATTTACCGTAATTATAACGTTTAGATTTTTGTGGTATTGTGACTTGTGAGTTAAAGTTAGCTAGCAAATAGTGCGCCTGTAATTGGTAAGTATTATTTATTTTAGTTATTCCTGTTTATTTATTATATCTAAATTACTAAATAAGTGTTAAAAAGAACATTAGAAGGAGGTAAAAACATCTCCATCAAAATCTTACTTTTTTCAGATAAGAATGGCTCAACCCAAGAGAAAATGCAGACAATATAATATCGAATATTTAAAATATGGCTTTATTGAGTCGCCTGTAAATAATACATTACCAATGTGATTTGCCAAAAAGGTTTTTCAAATGAATCTATGAAGCCTTCCAGACTACAAGAGCATTTGACTAAGATACATGGTGATAAAAAAAGGATTTATCTTATTTTCGAACACTAAAAGAAACATTTTCCATACAACCGACATTGACGAAACTCTTCTCAACCGCAACTACACAAGGTAACGATGGCTTGCTGGCTTCTTATAATATTTCTTTAATGATTGCGAAATCGGGAAAATCTCATACTATTGGTGAAGAACTAATTATACCAGCTATAAATGAAGTAATACGTACTGTGCTACATAAGCCAGCATTTGATATTATTAAGAAAATTTCGCTGAGCAATAATACAGTTCAAAGAAGAATTGATGAAATGGCTCATGATGTTGAAGATTTATTGTGTGGATATTCGAAGACATCTCGATTTTCTATTCAACTTGATGAGTCAACTTTACCAGGAAATAAAGCTTTACTTTTAGCATACGTGCGGTTCATAAAGGAGGAACAAATTTGCCAAGAATTCATCATCTTTGGCAACACCTAGTTGCCAAAAATTTAAGTGCACGGCTACATAATTCATTACAATATGTAATTAAAGCCATTAACACAATCAGAAGCAAATCGTTGAATGATAGGTTATTTCAACAGCTTTGTATTGAAAATGATTAAGAATTCAATCGTTTGCTGCTACATACAGAAGTTCGTTGGTTGTCGAAGGGTGCCTGTTTAGATAGGTTTTATAAACTCTTTAACTCGGCGCTGGAGTTCTTGAAAGATAAAAATGATGCTTTACGATCCAATTTAATTCAATCAAAAAGTGACATCGCTTACTTGACAGACTTGTTTCAAAAATTTAATGAAAGCAATCTTCAACTCCAAGGTGATGGAATAAATTTAATAAAAACAAAATCTACAATTTCTGCATTTGCGACAAAACTTCTTCTGTACAAACGAAACTTTGGACGAGGAGAATTTAGCCAATTTCCCAATTTGTCAGGAGCAGACAAAAACGACGAAGACATACTTTCTTATTGCGAGCATTTGGGTGCTCTCTATTCACATTTTAATCAACGATTTGATGATATTTTGAAAATGAACATACCGGATTGGATTTTGGATCCTTTTTCAAGTGCAATCACAGAAGAATCTCCACAGTTACAAGAAGAACTGATTGAAGTAACTACAAATGATGAATTGAAATCTAAAGTCAAAAGCGGCTACCAACAATTCTGGCTACAAAAGGAGATCGCTACAGCTTATCCTGAAATATGGGCTGTAGTTCAAAAGTACCTCATTGCATTTCCGTCGTCATATTTGGTGGAACGTGTATTCAGTGCGGTAACCAATTTATTAACAAATAAAAGAAACAATTTGCAAATAGTTAATCGCGGTGATATAAGATTACTGCTAACAAAAATAGAGCCGAGAATCACAAAATTGGTAGAAGCACACCAGATTCATCCTTCTCATTAAAACGATTTCGATTCTGTAACTTTATTTACAATTCAATAAATATATATTATACTTCACAAAAAAATTTGTTCGAGGGGGCGCTGAGAAGAATTTTTTCCTGGAAGGGGGCGGTAGGCCGAAAAAGTTTGGGAAACATTGATCTAGGTTATTGAGCCCTAAATTTCTATACGCTTCTCATTAATTATCTCAATGGACTAGCAGTTTGAGGCAACGCTTAATTAATTTAAGTGATTCATCAACAAAATATTCGAGTATTTCTTTATTACAAAAAATCAGTATCTTTAACAAAGACGAACTTCCTTTTTGGAACCCTCTTCCCGATTCCTATTCTTTTAGCTTTCTCGCATTGTTCAACAATGTCAATAAACGCAGTGAAAATAATTCCAAATGCTATCGCATTGAAAATCTGTTGCGTATCAACATGTCAGTGTGTCACGTTTAATGCACTCACGTGAGTGTGTGATATTATGAGAGATATACTCACGGTTAGTTGGCAATCTTCACGCATTTAGAACAATATTTTACAGAAATAATAATGGCGTTATGAACAAAAACATCTATGGCTCTTGAAGGAGAAGAAGAAGAATGAAGGAGATACATGAAATTTGTACTGATCAAGTAAAAGAAAATGACACTAAAGGTAATGACTCGATTCGAAACCAAACAAGGTAAAATGTATGCGCCGCAAAGCGGAAGCACCAAAAGAGGGTAATCCGCAATTGTTGGTAAATTTTAAAGGCTTAATAGCAATTTTTAGGGAAAAATATTCACCCTTTAAAATCTCAAAATATTTTCAATTGAAAAATTGATGAATGGGAAAATATATAGACATATTTCATATGAATTATAAAGAGGAAGTGATTATTTTGCTTACTCCTTAAATATTTAATTCTATTCCAAAGAGTATTCTCCCTGTTCAACTCCTTCAATTCTCAGGCTATGAAAATTTTTGTGGATGTTCCCATTTGTTTATTCTAAATAAATAAATAATTTATAATCCTGTCATGAACTTTAATTTACATATTCATCACTTTTTTCTTCTTACTAAGTTTTCTGCTTGGTGACAACAAAATTGCATTAAATTCCTTAACACGATGACGTCATTAAATTAATTTGAGACGCATAGACGTTAACGCATAGGATTCTTTAACCAAACATAATTCAAACTTTCTTTTTCCCCTCTCTCTTTCAACCGCTCTTCAACCATAATTCTCTCTCTCCCTCTTACTACCTTCGTTTTACTGTAGGGACGCGGGTAATAAAATTGATTTAACTGCGTGGTTTAGGTAAGAGTATGTGTGTCTATTAGGGTCTAACTTTATCATTTTTCTACTTATGTATGTGTGATCATTTGATTATTCATCCAAAAGACATTTAAATGTGATTGCGATTTTCATTTAAAATTAAAGGAGGAGGAATTAAAATTAAGGAGGCAATTAATTTTCTACTTTTCATCTATTCATTCATTCAATTTCATTTAAATTCAAATAAAATGAGAATAAAGAAATAATTGTATAGAATTAATTTCGATTTTCCAATTTTAAAACAAGGCCATATTTTGCTTTTCTTTGAATTACTATTAATATTTTATTTTGCCAGAAGAAAATACTTAGATTACAATAATATCCGTGTGAGTTCGGGTTACCGTTGTCAGAAAAAAAGTTTCTTTTTCATTCTGATAAATTCTTTTACTTCGATTTTAACCCTTCACATATATATTTTCCCCTTTAGCAATTATGACCAGAATTATGCAATTCTTTTCGTAAGAATTCTAATGAAAGCTATAAATTTTTCTTCATGGCCATTATTTTAACTTGAATAACGCAAAGCTTTTAAACCTTTGAGGAACAGCACCCAATTCGTTTTCTGATCTTTGGCTCTAGAAGAGCAAATAGTTAAGCGTTTGAATATTTTTGATGAAGAAAATTGTTAGGGATGGATTTATAAATATTAGGAGAAGCAAAAATGATAACCATAAACAATTTTTTGAGGAAAGCCACGGGGAACAAAATCAAATTTTTATAGCTTTCCATTTATATTTAAGGCTTAGAAAAATACCTACCTGCACTTTCACTTCATTTATTTTAGTATCGAATGACAGAGAAATTCATATTTCAATAGAAATATACTTTCACACCATTTCACACCAGCAAAACATTTACCTAATGGTCTCCAACTCACCGGGAAACCAGTGTGGCATGAATATTAAAACAAATGATATTTCTGTAATATATAAATTATATAAGGAAAAATATCCGATGGCAACGTTGTGTCAAACATCCGAAACAGTCGGTGGTTAACGTCTAAAGAATTTAAAGCTACTGTACACAATTTTTAATCTGTAGTGAGGGTTAGTTTTCACAAAGGATTTATAGAATTTAGAAGTAAGACAAAGATTGATAGAAATCTGTCACTCTTGAGTAAAACTCAATCAATGAGTTTGAATGATTCATGTGTCACACGAGTTCGGTTTCTCATAAGGAGTTTGAGACAATATCAAATTTACTTTCTTGACGATTTTCTTTCGGAGCAAATGAGGGAGTAATTCTCTCGCACCAATGGTTCCATGATGATAAAATTAAAAAAAATCTGATCACTGTTGAGTCTATTTTTCAAAAAAAAAACCTAAAAGCAACAGGTCCTTTTGAAGGTAAATTTCATAACTTGAAAATTGGCATACATTTTATTGATTATTAGGAAAATACGAAATGGGTGTAGAGCATAAAGCTTCGGCCAGGCCGAAGTTAGCATTCATAGTTGTTTTCATTTCATAAAAAAATTTTAAACTTTGTAAAAAAACATTAGAATATTAAATTAAGTCAGAAATTAGAAAAACCTTCCAAAAGGATTTTGGATGATTGAATTTTATTTTCCTTTCCCGTAGCCTGAAAGGCCTTCCTCCTCCTAAAAGAATCGTTCGCATTTACACGGGGTTGGGTCGTAGCAGGGAATGTCCTAGACCGAGCATCATTAATCCTTCAATTCGAACTCTTATTTTCATTTTCACTTCGCTTTCCACATTTTTTATATTAACTGACACAAAAAGTACATTTGGGAGGGAAGTTGTTCAAAACTGTCCATTTATTCCAAAGATTCTCTCCGCCGAAAAATAAAAATTAAAGAACATTTTAAAGAGACCTTCCACTACATTGCGCATTCATTTAAAAAAATTTCAAGGCATTTCGTTTCCTGCTTGTGAATGCTTGACGTGGCGAAACTTTGCCACGAGTGGCAAAATTGAGAAATTTGGTGGAGAGAAAAGAAAATAAGTAAATAAATAAAAACCATAAAAAACCTGAGATTTTATTTGAATTGAAGGGAAATACAAAATTAATAAAAGAATAACAAAAACGTAAAAAAATTAAATGGTGCTTTAATGCTTTATTAAAAAATAAAGAAAATAAAACTAAAATTTTTATTTAAATAAATAACATCTTATTTTTTCGCACTTTATTGAAATCCTCTTTATTTAACTAAGTCTTACCCTTTTCAGACTTTTGTTAACGAAATACCGCAATTGCAGCAAAAATCTTACGATGTCTTACGATCATCACAAAGCCAGAAACAGTATAAATAAAAGTCCTTGATGCTTGTTTGCTTTAATATGTCAATTCTTTAATTGATCGATTGGCAATATTTACAGCTGAATCAATTAAATCTACCGCAGTGCTAATTAAAATTTGTCTCTCAAGGGTCGTTTGCTCATCAAGTCCCATCATGCGGAAACTTCTGCAACTTCATCTGCAATCGCGTAATTGTACAAAATTGCGCAATCTATGCAATCGTATAATTATACAAAAGTTCCGCGAATTTTTAAAGCGAATTGCATTTCTAGCAGTTCGTTTCAGCAAACCGCTATTCATCTCCTAGTGAATAGCAGTCTTAGCTTAAAGAATAAACTGGAAAAGTAATTTAAGTAATTTAATAAATAGACTTATTCTAGGCCAGCCGAGGCAAACATTTGAAAGAAATAAGACATCACAATTAACTAGGCGGTTTACTCGTTCTAAACATTGGTATTTTTTTTTTGGAATGGAGTATACAATGCGAAACTACTTCGTGAGTCAAGAATATTGTTAACATAATTTAGTGGGGAAAATTGCGGAATTTGTCCTGGCGGAAATGAAAAGTGTCATCCTTTCACATCATCATTTGACAACTACAATTTAATGTCTCTCTAATCGTAAAGGCTTTCCGCCCAAGTCGCTTTATTTGCCCCCAATGCACAAAAAGTGAACTGACATCTAAGAGCCTTACATATATTTTTTTTAAAAAAATACACGTCACTACAACAAAGAGAGGCGGAAACTGAAATGCAGTCAAGTTGTTTGAGGATCGATGCTCGAAGTAAAATGCAAAACCACATTTTAAAGCAGACGAAGAAAAAAATTAAAATGTGCAAAAATGCTCCCGAGGGAAATTAAAGTAAGATATGGTTTCCCCGGAATGCAGACAGAGTATGTTATGGAGACGCTTTCTAAGGAATTGTTGTAGATTCACCAAAAAATGATAGGTAGATAAGGCGTCGGGGGAAGGGGAACAGAGAGAAGGAGCTGTATTAGGAGAGAGTAGAATATAGAATGTTTCCAGAAATTAAAAAAATTAAATAATGTATGAAAAAAAATGTAAAATTAAATAATGTAAACATAGTTCACTTGTTTTAAAAAAACTAAAAAAGAGCTGAGCAACTTCTGTGAAAACTTAATTCATTGAATAGAGTTCTATTGTAAGCTTAAGGCAAAGCAATATTTCTCCGATTTACGCGGTAAACTAGCTTAAAATTCTTCCATGCAAACGAAATGCACAATTTCTCTACTAGAATCTAAATAGTCTCTGCATTTTATAAAAAATGGCATTTTTATAAAATGGGATGGAGCATATTCACTTGGTTTATCCGTTTATTTATATATTCTTGGTAAAAAATCACCTCCTGAGATGAGTTAGGGTTATGCCCGCCTTTCTGTGTTAAACTATTCGTCGCCCCTGCGGGGGAAAAGTCACAAATAGTTTTCCATATGGCATACAAATTCTTCCTTGTACCAATTTTTTATTCCTCACTTCACTCCCTCACATTTTAATTATCAATGTTTAATACTTAGAACTTTCTGGTATATAAAAAAATCTTAATCATACGGGCTCTTTGTATTAATGGACGCCTACCACCATATCAAACACGCATGTAATAACTACAACACCACATTGAATATTATCTATGATAACAATCGGCGAACAAATGTCAACTATTGTTTGTCCAAGTTTTCATAATCGAACTAACACGCGAAGTAGAAGCAGCCGTTTTCTGCACGAATGCTTTGGCTTCCTCTCAGTTCTTATTCCTTCAGAAACAGAGGAATTCATTTATAATTTATCTGAGCAGAGTTGCCAGTGTCAGTTACCTCTACGGATATGAGCTGGATCCTAACCACATAGTTGTTGATGGAATAAATTGAATAATAAAATTAATGCTAATACTAATATAAAACCCTCGTCGACTTTTAATGTGACAACTAGGAGACAACCGTATCAAACCTATTCAAAACAAAGGAACACTGTTTTACGTGTTTCTAAAATGTAATTCAGTTATAGAACAAGGTAGTCTTATTCATCACAGCTTAAGGTAGAGCGGTATTATTTCCAAACCATAACTAATAGTTAGTGAATATTACGTCTTCCAAAAGGTAGATATGTCTGCTAAGCCTCACGAATGATTTCTACACCACTCTTTCCAAAAGGCTCCAATTTTACATATTACGGTTACGATATTCAAATGAAATTTTATAAATACAAAGCTTGAATAAACTAAGAAACAAATAACAATAATTGATCTAAGTGTATAATACATTATTTATTTTCTAATCTGATAATCATTATTATAAAAATGGTTATGTTTATAAATATAATAAAAATTGGCAACTCATGCGCTGAGAAACAACGAAAATGCGTGAGGAATGGTATTTCTGCAAATAATTCTCTTTTAACCCTTTTCTGACATCAGAAGTAATTTCAGACTGATTTTAATTTAAATAGTTATAATTTTTTTTAAATAACGCGCCATAAAACAATTATTTTCACTTCATTAGGAAATTTAAATTATACTCTCGATTTTGATACTGAAAATAAAATTCGTCCAATCGTTTTGCAATGAAACATTTCAATATTTTTTGCATATACGGCGCAAATATTTTGAATTCAAAGTAAATGGAATAGCAGGAAAACAAATAATTAAAAACAATTAATTGTCCTTTCTCCACAAAAAAAAAAAACTATTGTTTTCAAAAGCTCAAAAATAAATATGAATTTGGCCTTCCTTTAAAGTCGATACAACATTTTCATAAACAATGTGCATAATTTGCATATTGTGTTCTCCTTATTGTAAAAACCTTTTATTTGACACTCTTACGTCCACATCCGCTCCACCACATCCGCTCCCAAATTTTCTTGATCCTTCAGCTGTGATATTTTCTGCATTATTGCGTTTTAATGATTTCAACCAACTTTCTGGTTTAAATATTCATTTTTATGCAACTACAACGAAATCATCCTCATTCTTCAAGGTGCTAATAACAATAAATTTAACCGCACTCAAAGCGGTCACATAGGGTAAATTTAAAGAAGAAGCAAATACAAATTTACATCAAATAATTTTAAAAGATTTCAATGCGCATGAAATTCGATAGAATTCGATAGAAATTCAAATTATTTCGATAGTGGTTTCTTGACAATTATGTTGAAATAGCATTCACATAGGCATAGATATCAATTGTTCTCTTCTTCTTCAGAAATGCAAAGGAGTATACCTCCCAAAACGTTGGTAGTAGATACCACTCTAAAGCACTTGTCGTACATTCTAAAGCCGCAAAAGACTGTGTCCGAATTGGATTCGGTGACATACTTTGAAAAAAATTCAAAGTGATTGCGTGTCGTAAAAAGTTTGCATGCTTAAAACAGCTGCACGATTTAACAGCATCAAATACATTCAACTTTTTTACTAATCCATCTATCCAACTATTCCACCCTCTGAATGAGGTCATTTACGACGGAGCAATTTCCAATAATCGTTAAAATGCAGGGTGACGTTGAGAATATGGATCTAAAACGTTTCAGAGTAATTGAAATTGTGAAGGCTTTGAGATGATTGGTTTATATGTCTCAGAGGAGCAGAATCGCGCTGCAGGTGAAATGGACTCATTATCATAATATAATTCCAAGCTAACCAGCATTTCGTACTGTTTTTTTCAGTCATTCATTTAAAATCATATCTCATTCCAATGCAATAATCTGATTCAAGTGTTTAGGATTCAGTTTATAGTCATGCAATCCCGACTTAGTTCCAATGATTGTTGTGATTTATCTTGCATGGTCTGCAATAAAATGAAGCTGACTCTGTAAAGTAAAAGACGAGCCTGACCCACTTTGCAAGAAGTCCAATTGATAGAAGGCAACAGGGCGATGACTGAAGTGCAATTAAGAAAACATCGACCAAACTGTCCATCATAAAATTTTAATCCTCTCAACGTTCTTTTTTTTGGTCAAATCTTTTTTAGAGTTTTGTAACGTGTAACACAAACGGCATGATAAACACTGACGAAATAAGGAAAAATTCGTTAAAAATTTGCTGACACGTTTTAACAAATTACTGTAAAAGGAACGACGAGCAATGCGGTGAGATAATTATCATTCTACGCACGTACGCAAGAGAAGAATTATGTAAAAGCAGTGCAAGAAAAATGAAAGAGTTTATGGAAGCAGACAAATTGGCGAAACTCATCTGACACCAACTGCCACAATGAAGAAAAAGTTCTTCGCCGACAACTTCATTTATCAAAACAAAAATATTTGAAATTATTAAGAAATTTGACACATCAGTCAAGTCAAATTTCATGAATGACAATTTGTTTATAAAACAAAAGCCAAAAAATGACGTATGTTATATTCATGAATCAAATACGAAACCTGCGCCATTGTTTGACAACCGCCAATGCATATGAACACAATGACTATCTTGATATATGTGTACATAGTGATGAAATGTCGTCTATGAATCGTTAATGCTCTTTTCAAAGACGAAATGAATTCATTTACAGTAAGAGGATGAAATGTCACAGATTTACACACAGTAAACGAAAAGGCGAAAAATTGGGATTAGGTGATTTGTGCGAGGTATTGGAGTTAAGTGTATTATATTAATACAACTTTAATCAAACGATACAATATAAGCCCTAAATCCTGCATACCCGTCAATACTTGCAGCAGGAAACTAATATTTTACAAATATATTTTTATATGAAAAAGTTCAACCTCTTGTGGGGCAAAAGGTCACGGACCTGCTCTGGGTAGACCTTAGAACATTCTGATGGCATGAGAAATATGTGGAAAAATAAACTCTAGAGTCATTCTTCGTTTTCTTTTCTCTCTCTCCGTTTTCAATGGATTACTCTCGGTCATTGGGTTTTTTTTCCTTTTCAATTCGATCTGATTCACCAGATCTGCAATGGTTGGTCGTATTTTTCAGTTTCCATTCCTGACGACCTCTACCAAACCACCCACTAACTCTTAACCCTTTATTCAGTTACCATCATATTCACTTGATAATACGAGACTATTTCATATGCTTTCATGGCAGACCGACTACGTAATATTCAGTGTTACATAGTTCAGAACAAAACAGTGATGGAGAATGTTGTCATAAGGGGAGGGGGAGAGTGTTGAATAACCAGTCTATATTTGAGCAACTGTAAGAATTTCTAAAATATTGTATTGGGCTAGTCGCTGTCATCCATCATGTAACTCAAATTTGACTTGTATTTCAACGAAATAAATTCACAAGAAATTCATCATTTCGATTTGTATGATTTTAATAAAAAACAGAATAATTGTTTATAATTATTTAATTATCTACTACATTCTAATATTTTTTTTATTGTAACTGCTTTTTATAACGTCATCATTAACGTCAAATACGGGTTAAATATGATTAGATCGATGCCCCTAAGAAGCTTTCTACATACATGCTCTACCTTCATGTCTTTTAGTATTATAAGTTAAGCGCTTTATTTCATGAAGAACCAATCGAAGTCTTAAAATGTTTCCTTTTAGTGCTTTTTATGTGTGTTAAAGCTTTAATTAATTTGACTTTAATACTCGAAAATTATTCAAAATAAATCAAGATAAATTAAAAATTCGACTAAGTAAATTAGTCAATAAATTAAAATAAATAGAAGAATATTTTATTTGAACGAATTCGGCAGTTCTAAAAAGGTCAAACGGAGGCAAATTAATTATTTCAAGAGAGAGCAAAGTAATTGTCTATCGTATCAAATAATATTTGTAACCGTTTATGTCTACCGTTTATGTCTCATGCGCTCCTTCATAAAATATTTCAATCACTCAATCAGCTTTTATTACTTCTTCACCCATCATTCTGACTTCTTTCTGGCTTTATATTTGGTAATAATCCCATCCATAATCCAATCAATTTAAATAAAAATCTAATTTGTTTCAGGGCAGTAATTTATTTATTTCAGGATTCCCACGTGTTTATTTGAAATTGAAGAAGACGGGGACCATTTCATTTATTGGATGGCATCTGCCAGTAATGGAGCGCCTAAAGGGGAAAGGTGTTCAAGCCATTTTAGGTTAATACCGTGAAGTATCTAAATTGAGGTACTCTAAGCAGCGGATTAATCCGTAGGAGTTATAGAACTCATTCCGAACCCCTAACCTCATAACCTCATAAGATTCCCCTTCTAGGCCCTTCCATAAACCATTTGCTATTTCGGTGTATTGTTTTTCCACAGATGCGTTACAGTTGTTAACACTTCAAATAATTGGGATTGAACCATTTGGTCATAAATTAAAAGTCTGAGAACAACGAAATTATCCTCTAGAATTAAATTTTATAAAATATTTATTTTTTACTTATAAAATTAAACAAATTAATCATTACAAAAGAGTTTTAGTTAATTTCTATTGGTAATCTTGTGAACTTTTCCATTTCGAAATGATTTTCACAAGATTTTAATGTATGAGAGGTCTAAAAGACTGTTTATATTTTTTCATATTTTTTGGAATTATGCGGATTAAACGCCGCCATCACGCTGTAGAAGCATCAACCATTTATAACACTATCCAACACTGACAGAACAATGGACAGAAACACTGAAGTATAAAGATACAGACAAGTACGTGGAAAGACAGACAATGTCACGCGAAAATACAGATCGTTAAACAGACAGACTTATTTTCACAGTAATTTGGCTTCTGTCCAAATAATTCATTGAAAGTAATCAAAAATAATTTATAACCACTCAATGATGGACTGAGGGATGGCGGGGGAGATATAGTCCGGTTCTTTAATAAACAAGTGAAGAATAATAATTAATAAAGAAAAGGGGCGCGTATTAAATTATAGCAATTTAGGAAATAAAAACATTTAATGAATAATATTTAAGTCATAAAATAATAATTAAAAAAATATGTTGGATCAAAAAATGTTAATAAGAAATAAAGAAAATTTTAAACTAAAAGCTTAAGGTTTAACAATTTTGTCAAATAATAATTGCAAAAACGATAATAAAAAACTAATGATGATAAAAAAACGATGATAAAAAACGATGATAAAAAACTATTAAAAAATTATTTACCAAAAATAACCTTAAAAAATCATTTAGAATATATTAGCGCTCTATAAATAATAATTTAAAAATTACCAAATTTAATAAACACACAATTTTGTAAATTATATATTAGTAAATAATAATATTATTAAATTAAAAGATATAAAATTTTATATATTTTATAAATTTTTATATTTAGATATTTAAAATAAAATTTAATAATAATTTCGCAAAAAATAATAATTTAGTAATAATAGTTTCATAAATAAAATAAAATTAACACAAAAATTCAAGAAAATTAAAACAAAGCAATGTCTAAAAAAATAATTTTTTTCTTCTGTTTTGAGATTTTAAATAGCTCTTCATATTTTAAAATTAGTTAACCACTCGTTTCATCACCCGTCAGAAAATAAATATAAACAGTAAAATGAAAAGATGTAAAAACAAATTTATTATTATTATATTATTATATAAAAATTGTAAAAAATTTAGAAAAAATTCGTAAAATAAATGGAAGAAATGAGAATAAAATGAGAACTATATTCAAGTCCATGCAAATCAAAAGTTTTCTCTATTTTTTGTGATATATAATGAAGAATTTCCAAAATATATATACATGTAAATTTCAGTCTTAAGGGCGAAATCATTTTGTGCTTGCCGATGACAATTTTGAGTCATTTATCATATTTGTTTCGTGCTACTTTTTTGTGCAACATCGCACCGATTTTCATAACGATGTGACAATATCTAGTACTGTCTTTTTATCGTCAGAAATTTTTAGAACAGCATGCATTGCTTTCCTTCTCTCTCGCAAGCTAGCCATCTATCTATCTCTCATATTTTCACGCATTCTCTATCCTTTACTTATCCTCCAGTCAGCACACACATCATCATCTGTATATTTATGCTGATCCATCGTAATACGGAAAGTTTTCATTTCCACAATTGCTATTTGTGGTTCGGTCGCTCTGCCATCCAGTTTACATATTTGGGATCGAGCGCCATACTTCAACATAAATTACTTCCAGAGTTCAAATTTCTGGAGGTTCCATCACACCATATTTTAGAACTTCCTCATTCATACGTCATCGACTGTAATGCTACTCCGCCTTTTTTGTGATTCAAACTGTCTCCAGATTATTTAAATTGCATAATCATTTTAAAATATACTCTACATCTTCCAAAAGTGCATGTAAAATGTTTCTAAGGAAGAGCTCATCAGGCAACAAATCTCCTCGTATATTTGTATGTCTTTTATTAAAATTGCGTTCTGCAATATTTCAATCCGTTACATTTAAATTTATTCACTAAGGTGCCAAAATTATATAACTCCAGCACTGCTAGAGGGAATAGTTAAATATTTTTAATGACATATTTCTTTAATATTATAAAGGAAATACGTAAATACGTATCCATATGAGGATATTGGTGTGTGTTAATAATCGATTGAAAAGAAACAGCATTTACTTTTTGCGCTAGATGGAACAACTAGAGCATTGAATAAATCAACTAAAGTAATTACAGCCAAATACAATCGAAGAACTTTAATTCAAGGAATATTATGCTATACTTCCTTTCGAAACATTACGATTTATTTAATTTGAATTCTTAAACGACCGAACAACCGATTCATATTTTTATTTTGGTTTTGGAGGTTTGAACGGATAATATATTTTTTATTTCTTTATATATTTATACATTTTTGAACTATATGAATTTTTAGAAGGACGGAAGATCATTAAAAATTTTATTTTAATTTCTTTTCTTTTTCTCAGCAACTTTTTCCCCAATTATTTTCCCCAGGAAATGCGAGGATGCAGCAGCACCAGGTAGAAGTTACGGTCCCAAGACTCCACCACCATTAAAAACAACATTAACCCTCAGCAGCAGCTTACAAATGCAACAACAAGTTGCAACATGACAAATAACTCCGACAATGGGTTTCGTTTATTTTGAGAAAAGATCATCGACATATTGATAATAATGTACTAACCAAGATTGCAATGTCGGTCGTGATTTTAAAAATGGTGCCGACGACTATTAAGATTTAATAGTTTTGCATTACGAGATTAATTCTTTTTAAAAATTCAAACTTTTAAAAAAATCGTTTAATATTTTTTCGATTAGAAGAGTAAACTGACTACTACTGCTATATGATAAGTAATTCCTAATATTCCTGCGTAATATCATTAAGCAGTCAAGGACTTAATGTCGCTATACATCATCACCAATGCTGCTAAATGATGAAATAGACGCAAAGCCACAAAAAGATAAACCAGATAAACCAATTTCTTATCGAAAAATCTGAATTTATTAACATGTGGAGAAAATTTGGAAACAAAATTGTATTTTCATTCTCAAAAGAAATTTTACTTCCGGAAATGGACCCACCCCCACGTTGATCGTTACCCAACACTGGTTTATAGAATTAAACTAAAGATTTAGAACACGACTCCATGGTATATAAAAATCGGCCACTGTGAAAAGTGCCAGTATTGCTAAAAAATTACGATTTTACATTATTTCCGCCCTCATTTCCTCCCGCTTTTTACTTTTTTTATAAACAAATAACAGTTTTTATATAAACAAATTTAAGAACAATAAAGAAATTATTTCCATTATCCATAACATCTTAATTTTCATCTGTTGGCCCCAATTTCTGCCGGGCTTTCAATCAAACTTCACAATTATTCTATTTTCTAATTCGTATTTTGTATTTTATAGCCTTTCGTAACACAATATCAATCGTTGTTTTCACATCTTCGTGGATGTTCCCATTTTCAAATTCTCAGCATTTGACCGAATCAATCATTCATTCACATACACCGGTCCTCAATCCGATTATGCAAGCACTTTGCAACCACTCAATCGTCATTTTCTATCTAAAGATTTCACATCAGTCCGCCCCTCATGCTTTTTCTGAAGCATCCTCCAAAATTTCCTACACCGAATTTTGTAACAACCTTTGGAATAGACGTGAGAATTAGTGTGCATGAGTGCATGTGTGTGTGGGTGTGTGAAGGATATATAAACATACAAACATAATAGATAGATTATCAGTGGGTTTATCGTAAGAGCTATTAAGGCACTTTGGAAATGGAAGCAATTAAATAAATTCTAAAAATCTGATTTATTTTTTTAGTTAAATTTTAGTTAAATAACAATGGTATGTTATTCAATTTAACGTCAGCTATTGTTTTCATTACAAAACGACTTAATTTTGTTGAATTTTAATACAAAACCTCTTTGCTTTTTATATATTTTAGCATTTTTGCAAAGCTGCGAAATACATTTTCTTTATTCGAAGACGTGAAACTAGTATCTTTGTTTAGTGCTAAGACAGTCATCCCCTAAATAGTTTGATGCAAACGAAAAACTATTTTTTGAAAGTGATCAAATGATATTCAAGAGGAATGGAATAAGACTCTTTATCGGTTATTTTTCCAGTAATCAGAGAATCGAAACTAATATTTTGTTTGAAACTTTTGATAAGCTTTTTCCAAACAACTTCCTCAACTGTTGGAATTTTCTTTTCACTTCACACGTTTTTTGCATTAGCAAATATTTGCTTAGTTTTTGCTTCTGCTTCAATTTGCGTCAAATAGCGAAACTTCTGCAATTTTCATTCGACAAGTTTTTCCGCATTTCTTTGCAACTCTTCAGGCAATGTTTAAGTTTTTTGATGAAATTTTGCGGTTATCTGCCCCTCGCTTTTGTATTCATGTTTATCTTCTTATACCTTTCATCCGCAAACTCAAACTACTTACCTTTTTGAAATCCAATTATGGTCGTATTTCGTTTGACCTCCCTCGTGGCATTAGAGGTATATTTCAGGTTTCACGCCTAAAAACTGTTTTCCATTTCCAATCGAAATGAATATTTGTTTGTAACGTCGTGTGATTTCTAATTGTTCATTCAGAATAATGTTCTATCGGAAATCTTTTGAACATATCAAAGTTTTCTCAGCACTAAAAAAAATATTCTACTTCACGGAACAAATTTTCAAGCAAAACTTTGTAGCACGGAGTAGGATTGTTACGTTTCAAAGAAAGCATTTGGAAAGACTCCGGGGAGTAGTTTGGTTTCGTCTATTTGACTTCAGGGCAAAAAGATTATTGTATAAAATGAAAACAATAATGTTGCAATCTTGAAACACCTTTATATTCTGCTATTCTATTAACCGTAGATGCTGCAAAGCAGATAATTACAATCTACTTTCCAACTATTTCATCCAAAGAATGAAAGCTATTTAATTAAATTTTTCCCACCATTTGAAACGCATTCAGGTAAAATTTTCAGGTAAAGAAAAATATTCAATTATCTTTTTAAAAATCGGTGTATCAGGACCACAACAATAAAGAACATATAGCTGTAAAATAAACTTTCAAAAATCTTTAAACGTAATATACTTTACCCGTGTAAATAAAGTTATCCCGCCAGGTTTCACTGAAACCAAGTAACTCCTATTGCTATCGAAAAGTACCCGCAGCAACAATATTTTGAATGTAAAACAAAATATTGAAAAATCTTGTATCTTCGTCTTGAATTGAAATGGAAAGTAATTTATAATTGATTATCCAATATCCACAATTGAGTGAATTATGAATATAATTGAATTTTAAGAAATGAAGTGGTTTTAGTTTGTAGATGAAAATCATAAGAAACATGAATACAAAAACTACAGGTGGTGAACCACAAAATATTATCAAGGATTTGAACTTTTCCCGAAGAGCTGGAAGGAAATCCGAAAAAGTGTGTTGCATGAAATATGCATGAGTTTCTCTTTTTAAAGTGAATTGAAGGCGAAGCAAAAGTTTGTCAAATATTTGCTAAGGCTGAAAACGTGTGAAGCAAAAGGAAAAATCTTTAGAAAAAGTTTATGAAGATTTTCAAATAAAGGATTATTATCAGGCAGAAATCACTCCATGGGATGAAAGAAAAAATTATCAAAAGAAGAAAAATCGTCTTCTTTCTTTTTAAATGTCTTTCGATGGCTTTCAAAACGATTTCTAGTTTCTTTGCACCAAAACATTTAACAGGATGACTGCCTGCAATCGCGAGTATTACTTTCATCTCATGTTTGACGCTTTTAATAATGAAACTTTTGTAAATATTTTGTTTCCTTTTAGAAAAATTTTTGTTGAAGAAACGAGCAGAATTTATGAATTCGTCAAGAAAACAATATTTTTTATTAAACTAAATTAATGTGAGAAAAAAGTTAACTTTAAGTTTTTAATTTAAAGATGGCAGAATTTCTTCTAAAGAATTAAAATTAAATGAAAAAGAAAACAAATTAACCTTTTAAAATTTGTGAATGCCTTACATTTGCCATTTCAAAACGAGTTTAACTTTACCTCGCATAAACACAATGGTAAACGTTTGTGGATTGTACTTGTATGAACTTGTACGTAGTACCCTTTCTACCTCTTCACATCAATAGTAAATTGAATTTTTTATAAAGAATCGATCCTTTTCTAGAAAAACTTTTATTTCTAATTTTACTTTTGGAGACTCTGTCTTTTGCTAGAAATAGCTAGAGCGGTTGACGTGAAATTCATAGGTTGAAAATAATGGTTTTGCGATTTGGTAGTCGATGTGATGTTACGCATAGCTTTTTGTGTATGCGCGTATGTTTTTAGTAGCTATCAGAGATAAAGAGAGAGAGAATAATCTTAATTTACCTCGAGAAATATTGCTTTGATGGCATTTTTTGATGGATTTTTTAAATCGCATGCACTATATGTGACACCTATCGTATTGTTGTCTGTCATTTAGCATGTTGCAGCTAACATTTTTCACCCATATAAACAAAAGTCGTGTGGTCTGTGGTGATTGCAGAGGGGTTCCATAGAGTAGTGTGTTTTTCACTAGATTCAAGCTTTCATAGCTTTAAATAAACGATATAAAAATAATTGATTTTTAAATAAATGTTTTTATTAATTATGTGTTTAATATTTATTAACAATTTTTTCGACTTCAGTTAGCAGAAATTTAAAAAAATCATAATAATTCTCTGAGGGCTTAATCAGTTCATAATCATCATATATCATATCGGTAAAAATGCGAATTGAAGGGAAGATTTAGATAAAGAAGGAATTGTGCTATTTGATTCAAAGGCCTGTAGAAGAATTAACGACTACTACCAAAATTAAAAAGGAATTATAGACGATTTATAGCCTTAACATTGACTAGCAAATTTATCAATTGAAATTGTTAATATTCAGTTGTTAAGGTAAATGGTGGAGATGAATGGGAACGAAAATAAAAACAAATTATAATCTTTAGTATTTAGGAAATACTTATTATATTCAAGGTATTTAGGTATTATTTAGGAAGTACTTCATAAACGATTTGTTATAAATAAATTTCCCATAATTACTAGAACGCTGATTACTATTTGTTTGTCCTCACTGTCGTTTTTTGATTTTTCTTCTTTTCCATTGGCCTTTTTCTCTTATTGCTTACGGCCGTATCCTTTTTCCTTCCAATTTTCTTCTTATTTTACTTTTTCATCATTTCTATAATTATTCTCTGTTGAAAATATTCTCCCTATTCGTTCTTCCTTCTACCTTCTACTTTACTAATCCGATTCCTTTTTGTCACTATCTGTTGTAATTTAAGTACCATCCCCTGGGTTACGCCTCTGGTTATGGTGAGTTTTTTATCTTCGTAAATGCTAAATAAATATCCTGTGAATCACTTTGGCTTTTTTTGACTGCCTTTTGTGTGCCAGTGAAGTGAAAGGGGTCAAACAGATTTTGTTAAAAATTCATCAAACAAACAAAATATGCATCAAAGTTAAAAGAATGTATGAATATTCGTCGCCACGGTGCGTAAAGTAGGGGAAGTGTAAGGAAGGCATAGAGATGGGGAAAACAAAATTCACGCACAATTTTAAAGAGGGGAACTATTCAGGGGTCAAGACATTCTATCACTTAAAATCCGAAAAAATAAAAGAGAAATTCTTATCTTCAAAATATTTGTTAAGCTAAAATTGCTGAAATGCTGCAAAACTGTCTAGAGAATCAAAAATTAAACAAATGTTAAATTATTTTCAAAACATTTATATTTTTATTAATGAATTCTCTCTTAAGCGAAAACAAAAATTAATAATTTTGTAAGGATACGGCTAAGGAATTCATCAGGGTCATTAATTTCCTTTCATTTGAGGGGAGAAATGTAAACGCTAGACGAGCCCAGAATTGATTAATAATGGCTCAAATATCTTTTAGGAATAATACTGTTTTTCTGAGGTCGTAAAAACAGAATCCTAATAACTCATTATTGATACTTTTAAGATGCTCTTAATCTACCATCATGTAATTGCATCAGCTTCTATTTTGCTTTATCTGTAAACAAATTTTGTTAAATGAAAAATGGCTACCAATAGAGACATTATTGATCAATTTATGGGGGTTTAAAGAATCAAACCAAACCACCTCGGCGAAGTTGAAATAACAGCAATAAATTACAGATCTTAAGAAAACACCAAACGTTCGGTTTTACAAAAGGGGAAGGAGACAGGTTGAGCGGAAACCACTAAATATGAAATTTGTTGGCAAATTTCGAACACTTCCAAAAGCAAAGCAACTGAAAAATAGTGACACCATAAGCACTAAAAACAACATCAGCAACAATGACGAATATCACGTAATTGTCCCGCCATGCAGTTATTCCATTATCCAAATAACAGTAATTATTACCGAGGACTTCCTACAATTTGGCTCTCGAGAGAAATTTCAAATTTTTGTAACGAAATGTGATCGGATATTTATAATTTAATGTGAAAAGCGAATTACATAAAATGAATATAAGAAAGATATTAAACAAGAAGCGTATTAAATAAATTAACATAAAAACTAATATTTCTTTGTAATAAAGTGTTCTTAGTCCTTAGCGAGCCAAATAATGTAATTAAAGATTTTTCAAGAAACATAAGATAACTTTTCTGGTATATAATTCCCAACGCAATAAAAAATATGTTAAATATTTTATAAAATTTTCTGCCGCTCAATCGAATGGTGGTCACTTTTGACCATTACATTGTTACCATTTGGTCATTATATCTTCCTTTATAAATTTAAAATTTTTAAAGAGGATTTTTGCGACATAAAATATATTTAAAATTTGTGGATTTGAGCGATTTCAATTCACAGAAAAACTATTTTTTGTTGTTTTCTTTTTGATTTTGTGTCAACGAAGATATTTTTATATTTTGATTATTGATTACAAAATTATTGATTAGAAAATAATTTAGAACTCTTGAAATTAAAAGTCTAATTTATAAAGGATAACATTGGTCAGTCAAAAGTCAGGCAGAATTAGTCGACGTTTTTGGAAATGAAGGATATTTTCCTTAAACATTTTAGCAAAGAATATAGAGTAGACTACTCTATATTCTTTGATTTTAGCCTATACATCTATGAATCTAAAGCCCATACATCTATGAATCTGGATTTGTATACTAGAATTTTTCTTTAATTTTCATTGAAAACTTCATGGATACTTTTAGAAATATGTATGAATATGTTCCTCAGAAAACTCATGGCGTAATTGGTTAAATGCATGATAAATGCAAAAATTCTTCATGTTACACAGTATGATGTTTTCCGTAAAGCTTTTTAATTTCAGTATCACCGTCGATTCGCCTGTAAGGGCCAACAATATCTATGTATGAAAAGTCATGTTTATTTTGTTAACATTGTGTTAATGACGTGATCTTCTTTGGACATGTATATTCTTTGAATGTATGTCATTTATGTTCTTTGTATGAGTGCGATTCGGTGTGAACAACTGCCATCCTTTCTCCGAAATACATGAGGGCTGTTGGTTTTGGCTATTTCTGGTAACATAATAACAAACAAGCTCCGTGTAACTTGTTCATCCTCCGTACGTCCCGCGAACGAACCAGAGAAGATTTAACGAATGTCAGCCCGCCATTACGAATATATCTTGCAAGGCTTGTGAAAATAACAAAACATAATAAACTGTGATTTCAACAAATTTATTCCATATAAATAAATTCTTATAGTTTTCAGAGATTTATAATAAATTTTCGAGCCAAGTCGAAAATGGCTTGGCTTGGCTTGGCTTGGCTTTACGAGCCAAGTCCGGTAAGGCGAATTAATCCATAAAACCATTTGTCGAAAAATTAAAAAAAGGTTAATCACTTTATCCTTTAAATACTTCAAATTATCAAATATTGATTTTAAATGAACGAAAAACAATAAATAAATCTACTTCAAAAATTAAAATATGGAAAATACACAAAATTAAATCTAATTATTTAAGTATTCTTAAAATTGTCTTAAAATATCATATAATAAAATAATAGGAAAAGCTTCAGTAATAGGATCCGCGCTTTTGCGACCGATCTTAACCCATTATTGTAAGATGATATTGCTCTGCAGACGGCAGTGGATCACAATTTATCCAAAATCAATACCAATTTATTCCAAGTTTCTTACTTTTTATTTCAAGTCTCGTTATTGTAAACTCTTTAAATAACTTTGAGGAAATTAAAGGCTGCGTTCTTTACCGTGTAAGCGAGCGGTAATACGCTGGGGGTGTTTTCGTTTCTTAAAAAACTAAAAATGCTTTGAGGAAAAACCTTGAAATATTTGGTGTTAATTGTCCAAGTAAGAGGAGTAAAAGTTTTATGATGCAAAGCATGATCAGAGACTCTAAGCTAATGTTTTTTCACAGCAATTCGTGCCACATTTGAACTGTCTTCAAACACTTTAACTCTACACTCTCTACGACACCATTCAAACTGTTTTTGGACTAACTTCGTTTGAAATGACGTAACTGCTTTACAACCACAAATGAATCATGAAAATTATGTGATGGGGCGGTGCGGTTTTGGGAGCGGGTGTTGAATAAAAAGTTCTTGCAACAAATATACCATAATATGCAAATGACTTACTTTGTAGATTAAAATATTATAATATTTAGATGTAAAGAGCTTATAGAGAATTCTAAATTAATATTTGTTCTTGACCTTTTGAAAATGTGATGCTCTTGGCTATCTTATCTCCTTTGCATTTAGTTTTACTTCGAAATAATTGCACAATAAGTAAGGAAAATTCTGGCATTAAAATACATCTTGCATCGTGTTCGTTGTTATATCTGTTAATTTACTTTTATAATTGCTTTTAAAAGGAATTGAATTTAATTTAAATTTATTTGCATTACCTTTTCTAACTTAATTTTATAATACTGTAATTTATAATTACGGCTCTTTAAAGTGATCATTTTAAATGAAATATTGCAACTACTTATTTTGTAATAAAAAAATTGTGTGATTTTCAATGCACTTGGAAATTGGCGTTAGTTCGACGTGTAAATCGGGAGAAACTTCCGTCTGAAGTTTGCGGTAGAACTTTTTCATTTTAAATATTTTAATAGATTTAAAAAATAAACTACATTTTTTAAACATCCTAAAACTCCACCCCTCGTGAACTTCTTCCCACTGCTATTGTTCAATCCACTGAAATTCGTTGCAAAACTCTTTTATAACATTTTTTCTGAACTTTCTTGAAGCAATATCTTATTTTGATTTCCTTTGAGAATATTTTCGCAGCATTTATTTTTTACTTTGCCTTCTTTAAATTTTTTATGGTATTTCGCTTTGGGCATCGATCTACCTGTTTCATTTGACGTCCTTTTCAACTCGATTGTGTTTCGTTGCCGACTACTCAGTCTTGGCGTTATACTACTTTTCAGTTCTTAAAGATATCTGTGAGATCCTTAAGTGTCACATTTGAATTCTTTTAGTGTTTGGCATAAATAAAAGTATTTTACAGTAAAACTTTTCCAACCTTTAGAAACAGATTCTGTTGACAAAGGACTTTCCAAAAGTATCTCTTTTTATTATAAATGCTTAGTCTTATTACAGTTATTTTTGTTCCCGATACTCGTTCGATATAAAAAGGTGAAGAAAATTTGGGAAAATATTTTGTTATGACTTTTATTTTTGAGGAGTACTAAACCCTCTAATTAGCTGTGAAATATAATTTATTTTAATTGGCTGACCGCCTAGTCTTATGTTAAATAAATGTTGCAGCCCTTTATTTTATGCATATGGATAAGAAATTATATTAAAATGAGCCAAACGTTTGTATAAATATAAAATTATTCGATCACATTTATTGGAAAGGCTGAACTGAAAGCCTTAATGTGTTAAAAGGATCACCCACTTTGAATGCGGAAATGAATGAGGTTTGAATGAGGAAAATAAAACCATATGAAAACCAGGGATGGACGAATGTGCATTTGATGAGACACGACAAGCAAGTGAGAAGCTGACAAGAAAATTTTAATTATCACTGCGATAAATTCAATTGATTCAAGTGTAAATATTGCTCGTTAATAAATGAAAAAATTTACATAATTAAGTAAATAGTCATTATAGACTTTTATTGAGGTTATACTTGCAAAGCTTGCAAAGCTGTTGCCACAGTTGCAAAATTTCCTCGACATAGGAAAAGGACAAGGGAAAATTATATCGCTTACGTTTGTTGATGGCATCCTATTTTTGCTTCAAGTGATTTTTAAATTTCTG
Organism: Physocephala rufipes; assembly: GCA_963966595.1. Classification (NCBI taxonomy): domain Eukaryota; kingdom Metazoa; phylum Arthropoda; class Insecta; order Diptera; family Conopidae; genus Physocephala; species Physocephala rufipes. The sequence continues at coordinate 24,394,550 of OZ016501.1, forward strand.
CTAAAAATGTGTTTTTCCTTTTTTTTTTTGTGCAGTCTGGTGGAAGGCAGAGTAGGTCGGACTGGCGATGTAATTGATCATCACTGCATTTATCGCAAAGATTTGAAGTAAAAAATTTCGTAGTAATACCTGTTATAACGATAATAAAAATGAAATAAATAATTAAATAAATAAATAAATAAATAATAAATTAAAATCTAATATAATAGAAGATATACAAATATGCGGGAGGAATTTAAGAATCATAAAATAATGTTTGCTAAAATTATCTTTTTTTTACTTTATTTTAAAATTTTCGACGAAAATTATTGTTAGTTTTTATTTAAATTCTCAGGCGGTTTTTTACCATTTTTTAAAAATTTTAATTTGAATTGTTTGCTAATATAGTTTTCATCTTTCTTTTATCTAAGATCTATCCTTCCTACCCAAAAATTCGCATGAACAAGAAATTATAGGTTTTGAAGCCAATTAATTGAATGTGTACTGCGGCGGAAGGTCTAAAAATGTCCTTCAATTTTTTTTCATCTTCAACGGGAAAAGTTTTGGGAACGAATGAATAGGTTTAAACAAGTTTTTGTTTTAAGCACGTTTTTCAAATAGATTATTATTAAGAAGCAAAATATTCCTGAAGCAGAAAAAGAGTAAGAGTTATAGATAAAGGATTTATGATGTTCCATCAGCAAACCTCACAGTATTTCTGACCCAAACTCGGGTAAATGATGGCTCTAATTATTCCATACATGAAAAAATATTTGTATGATGGAGTTTATAATTTCTAACTCAAATTTTAGATATACTAAGATTAATATCCTCAGAAGGAGTTATGCTGTTTGAAAACTGGCCTTTGCAAAAGGATTAAAAGTGCGCCCTAAAGAATGTGAGACAAAGCTTACAGCGAATTTAAAACAAAACAAATCAAAACAGACAAAAGCATAGAGGAAGAAAAATATAATGAAATTTATTTCATTATCCATTTTCTCGGGTTGAAAAAGAAACGAAAGAAATTGCCTTCTCTTACCATAAGCAAAACTCAAATTTCATCATGTGATAGACTCCAAATAAAAATCTGATGCTTGTGACACATGTCAATAATAAAAGTGCTCTTATTCAAGTTTTATTTTAGATTCTACCAACTGTTTGAGAAGAGAGTACTTTGAGTATAATTAAAAAGTAGGTAGTCGCAATCAGAAATGGATGCTGGGGTAGTGTTAGAGCGTAAAGATAACCACCCGCTTACAACACTGTATAAATGCCTAAATGGATACTTAAGGACGCACTTGAAATACACATCTAAACTAATAAAAATACCAGCCATTGAGGGATGGTCAAAAATAGTTTTTTCTTTGTAATCATCGTTTCGAATTTATTCCTTATGATCATACATGCATTATTTCATGCAGGTGTTCCTTTTATAAACCTCAGAAATAAACGAGAATTTATGAACATATGCAACTATACTTGTGACAACTCTAGAAATTTATTTTTCTATTGAGATCCTAATCCTCAATAGATCTTTCCTAATCCTCAATTAAAACCTATAAAATTTTAGCAGTGTAAGGAAAAGAGCGGAGGGCATAAGAGCCTCTTATGGCGCAGAATATTCAGTCATTTATTGATTTGTGCTCTACAAGGGTTAATGATCGCATAACAACTTTTTAAAATTTTCTCTAACCGGACGTTAAACCAATTTATTAAAACCAAAATCATCGGTAGAATTTTTTGGAACAGAAAATTGTAATAATTCAAGGGGTTTATATGAAAATCATGCGAATCGTTATAAGAAGCTTTACCAAAATTTTACAGAAATTCTTCTCTTTTAAAGACATTTTTCCGTTTTTATGTTTTATGGCATCGATAATTTGAACATCGCGTAATTCGAAAGGAATTGTAATCCACGTACTTTCTTCATTTATTTAAAGACGATCCATATATTGATTACTTCAATATAATTATTTCTTTAAAGTCATCTTACTTCAATTTAAATGAAATTGAATAAATATCTGCAAAAATAAAATTGGAAAGCAGTGAAAGAAGTGATTGGAAGAGGAGGATAACTAGAAAGAAGGAAGGAATAATTTCCATAAGAAATGCTAAACATTAACATATGCATTAGTAAAAACAACGATAGGGATAGATATAAATATATGTAGATGCTCCCCCACATTTTAAGCGCCTCCAAAACATTTCAGTGTGCGGAAATGCGGGCCCTTCAGCTGTGTTCTCGTAATCGACAAGTAAACAGAAGGGAGAAAAAGGGGAGAGGCATAGAGAGATTGAAAGGAAAGAAAGTTTAAACTCTTATCTAAGATTTTCGAATACGAATGTGCAATATTCGTGAGTTGAAAGTTAATTTAATGATGTCGTTATGAAAATAAACTAAATGAAATTTCTTTGATGTCAACAAAGAAAGGACTTGATATGAAACAAACATTGATGCAAATTGTATGCAAATTGTAGACGAAACGTAAACGATAGACCATGTCTGTTCAAAAAGTATCGTGAAGTTTTGTTTACGGTTTTCTTCCATCGCGCAAAGGTGGTCGGTCCATCATGAAACCTTACTACAGGGTAGAACGGCTAGTTCGGAATATTGCTTGCAAATTATGCGCGTTTGCCCACAGAGATCCAAAAAGTTAAAGTAGCTTGTACGCATTTTAAAATGCATTTTTGTTTGAAAACCGCGGCAATTCAAAATTCGTGATAAAATTTGAACATACCTGGTAATTTATTTCCTTCTTTACAAAGAGAAAATGTGATTGCGAATAGTTTACTTAAAAATCCCCAATCATTTAAAGATATATACGCGCCAAATACCCTTTCGAGCATGAATAAACCATTTCATCATAAATAAATATAAATAACAACGGAAATTCTGAAGCATATTACAATTTATGGAGAACACTTTAAACGATCACACGATAAATTCTAATCAGTTTGGTATTCTCCATCACCTTCCCCCTCCGAAGCTTAGTTGATTTCAGCACTGCGTGTTTAAAGAACTTTGATGAATAATATTTTATTGATATATTAAAGTCTCGTCAATATTTTGTGCAATGAGGACAGTCAGTTCAGTGTGATTAAACGACTGAGGCACCAGTGGTCACCCCAATTAATCACCAAAAACGATTATTGGTGTTGGTTTCAAATTTGCTTATTCATTTCAATATTGTTTTCCATTCAAGCTTGTTTCAATACTTTTGAAGTATTTCCCCCCTCGCTTCTCTTTTTTCCCCCCGGGACTCACCCCATCTATTGTTATATATAATGTTGTTGTTGCCCTCAATGTGTGAAAAACTTCAACCGACTTCAACCAAGTTTATCTCTCATGTAACCTGCCATGCTCGAGGATGCCATGGGTTTGATATATTGGCATATTTTCAGGCAATTCATTCACTATGCCGTATTATCACGGAAAATTCTCACCGCAGTTATTTATCAGATTCAACGATGCAGGAAGGCTAAAACAGTTTATGCAAAGTTATGTTGTCGAAATGGCAAAAGCAGCAAATGCGACCTTACAAAAATGGTAGGTGGTGGGAGAGCGTCAGAAGGTAGAAATTGGAGATTTAGATTAAATCAAATTTTTTAACAAATGCTCCAACACATTAAGCATTCATAAACCAGCGTTTTTAGGAGGTAGAAAGGAAGAATTTTTTCAAGGGATGACAATTTTTCTGATTTTACCCTAATCAAAATTTAGTTTTGATAAGATTTGCATACTTCTAAAGGGTATTTAGTATAGGGAAATATTAGTTATAGGAAGAAAGGAAGAATTTTTTCAAGGGATGACAATTTTACTGATTTTACCCTAATCAAAATTTAGTTTTGATAAGATTTGCATACTTCTAAAGGATATTTAGTATAGGGAAATATTAGTTTTAGGAAGAAAGGAAGAATGTTTTCAAGTGATGACAATTTTACTGATTTTACCCTAATCAAAGTTTAGTTTTGATAAGATTTACATACTTCTAAAGGATATTTAGTATAGGGAAATATTAGTTTTAGGAAGAAAGGAAGAATTTTTTCAAGTGATGACAATTTTACTGATTTTACCCTAATCAAAGTTTAGTTTTGATAAGATTTACATACTTCTAAAGGGTATTTACTATAGGGAAATATTAGTTTATTTTCTTGATAAAATAACTAACTTAATTAAGACTTGTCATAGCTGCGAATCCACTGTAATAACTAAAGAATTGCGTTTAATATTTTCAAAAATAACAATTTCTTTGCTTTCTTCCATGGCCGTCTACTGGCTCGAGATTTCGTTACTTACTAATTCCTATCATATAAATTCTAATCCTCTGAGATGAGTTACAATAATTGCAAATAAATTTATTCGAATCATTATTTAAGCATAATCATTTAGACAGACTTTTCATAAAAAATGTTTTCTGAAAACGAAGCGTTCAGACGTTCAGATTTATTCATTAAATCGATCCTTAATCCGATTCCTTAATCGATTTCCACCGATTTTTTCAATATCCTTTGAGGTACAAATTCTTGTGCGGCAAGGCGCAACATGCTTTGATTTCATAATAAAAAATGTATTAATCCTTGAATCAAAATGAAATTGAATTATGTTAAGATTATTCTCATTATTTTCAAAATCATTCCCTCAAGTGATCAATGGCTCCTCATTAGCGCCTGTATCACTGATAGGAACGATATTTCCCCTCATTACGACTTGCTTCTTTCTTTATATACTCATTGCCATATCACGAAATACTAGTAAGGACAACAAAAACAACAAGAGCCATGACATCAACAATAAAAGCATGATTTCTACACCAGGCACGAAACCAACAACAGCAACAATAGCAAATAAAAGCGTATCGCCTAGACTTCGCCAATTAAACGTAGGCAAACATTTTCGATGCACATCCTATTCGTACGCTTAAAGTCATCAAGCTCTTCCTCTGATATATATTCCCTCCTTTCATCGGCTCCTGTAGCACAGACGTTTACTCTTCTAATTCGTGAAAAGGCAATATTCAGCATGGTTATAGATGGATATCTATCGTCGTGAAAATTTGTTTGAATTCAAAAATCGTGTTTTGTCAGTTCTTTGTTCGTAATTTTACCGTCGCTTTTGATGATAATTGTGACTTAGATGATGATGATGGTGATGATGGTGTTGGAACAGATTCTGCTCCGTTATTTTCTTTAGATAAAAATCACGTTGTAAAGATGACTGCATGCATGGAAGCAGGAATACGACATGTTCAGTATGATATGATGCAACATTACGTGATTGTTCTCTGTGCGGTTCATGCATACAATTAAATGCACAACGTGTTGAAACTCATGGATCGAGGTGAAAAATCGATGGGCAACAAATTTAGAGCATAAATCCGGAATAGTTTTAGATATGAAAAAGATATATACGGTTTTTTATAGAACAGTCGAATAAATAACTAACATTCATCGAATACGACGTTTGTAAAATTTGTGTTTGTGTTAGGGGTCTCTTTCTCTTCATACAATTAGGGGTCTCTTTCTCTTCAATACGAAAGCCTATATTGGGAAGGAGCCCGCATAATTTCGGCACAGTGAAAATCTCACGGCCTTTTACTTCAGAGAGTATACATTATGTAAACAATTCCTCTGAGAAAGTCGACGGTTTTCACGTCGTCTTAATTCGGTGCATCATAATTTGAAACTTAGTTTATGGCACTTACATAAATTCATGCGATTTTCCGCGGAGAGCGTGCTACACTACACTATTACTTCCCCTTTCCTTCCTCTCCCTTCTTATCAAAAGTAATTAATGGGATGCCGAGCGATGTTTTAGGCAATCATTGGATGAATTCTGTTCTCTTAGAAAGAGACCTTATTTGGATACTTTTTCAATATTTTTTGCTTAATCCTAACCCATCATTGCATATAATATCGGCCCAAAGGCAGCTTATCCGCGGTCTTCAAGTCAAGGACGAGCAACTGGCGCCATTGGCTCCTAAAACGTGACGTACATGGCGTTTAATTCATGGCGTTTAAGATTATTGCAATTTGGAGCCACTATTTATTTGTCTTAACCGTTACAAGCCCTTTTTGCGGAACCCCCTTCCTAACACGACACCGAGCTACAGGAGCGTGTAAGAAATGCATAGGAAATAACTATAATTTCACTAATCTCTCGGGTAGTACTTGCGATGTGGACACTGTGGGGGGTGAAAGCTCTACTGGTACAACAGAAGGAATAGCAACGATGGCACTAATGATAAAAAGGCAGCAACAGCAGAAAAATGCTAATCTCTCCGTGGAAAAATTCAATAGAAATAATTCCCGCGCTACCAATCCAGCAACGAACTATATCAGATTAGATATAATCGAGGCATTTAGTCAAAAATTTTATTTTAAATTGAACTTCTTTTATTGCATCCGAGTAAGTTTTTAAAAAAATCCGTGCGAGACTTTTTGTTTAAAAAATTTATTGCTCATTAGAATTTTTTTTAAATGTTGTCACTTTGATATCTTTAGTTTTTAATTGAAGCATATAATTCTAAAGTTATCAATCTTTATCTCAAAATATTTTCCAAATACGACGGTATAATTAGTTTACGTCTAAAAGCTTCTCTCAATTTTAAAAACAAAAAATTTAACCTCGAATCTTGAACACGTTGCTTGTTCGATAGAATTCTTTGTAAATGCGTTAGTGTTACTCCACTGAGTTATTGCCCTTGAGTTAATTGTATTGAGTTCATTGTCTCAAATATAGTAGTAGTTAATTTGTTTTATTTTTGGAAGTTTTAATTAAGTGCAAAGTTTCCGCTTGGTCAGCATTTTGGCAATTTAAACACAATACAAAAATCAACAATTTATGAGCAAGGACTGAAAGTGAAATTCTGTACTTTCAGCTGCTCTCGACTTGACTTTACAACATTCGCGCCATTGTACTCGTTGTTGTTGTAGTTTTTACTGCCATCTAGACTGTTACTTTCCCCGGACATAGCATAAGCTATTTGAAGGATACAACTTCAACAGGTCTCTGATAAAAACAAAAATCTAAACCTATCTAAACTCCTAAACTCTGCAAAGGGTTTTATCCGAGATATAAATAAACTTACGCGCACACGCACACAAACATAAACCCATGCAGACATTTACACACACGAAAAGAGTAAGTCCTTATGATAAGCGTCCTGTATTTGGGTAAGTGTATAAACCTGGCCGTGTGTGAGTGTTTAATCCCGGTTCTTCAGAGACAGCTACCAAAAGGCTTTGACCAAAGGACTACACCGAAATGAAAAGGCTTGATGAAAAGAGAGTGTGAAAAGATGAAAGCGTGATGAAAGTCAAGGGATTTTCGTTAGAAAGAGGACATGGTTAAATTAATCTGTAATTCATTCCTTGCATTTCAGGAAGACTCGTGTTTCATTGTGGGTATATATATTTTAATAATGTATGCATATATAATGTTTCGTTCTGTTTTGTTATATTCTGTTGTTTCAATCCTATCAATGCACTTTGGAAGGATATTATTATTTTAAATTTGTTAAAATAATGGAAAAATTCCTTTCTGTGCTAAAAGGGACAATTTTTATAAATTATAGTGCGAGATTTTACGTCTGTAAGACTTTTATGAGATTATTTCAATCTGTTATGACATAAACTCATAAAATCAAAATAAAAAACAAGATCACTTTATATGCTTTTCTTTCCTTTCCCTTGTCAATATTTCACCAGGAGCTAAAAAGTGCTTTGAAATTTGGGCGAGAGATTACGAGCATTGACACCTCTTGATCCTTCGACCGAAATTTAAACTACTTTTTATCTCTTCAGGAAATGTTGCGTTTTATCTTTTTATGTTGACTCTAATCAATACTAATTAAGCTTATTCGTTGTAATTGTTGTTAGTTTTTTTTATGTTTAAAAAGAGCGCCAGAAAAGGGAAAAGAAAAATTAACTAATAAACAAAAAAACAATATTAAAATTGCAAATATAGATAATTTGCGAAAGGCAAAAATGAAATGAAACTTTGTCGAGTATTGATATTATTTGAATTTATTTCTTTGTTCAGCCAATATAAATCGAATTATTCGAATGGTTTAATATTATCGTAATAGAAATATATATTGAATTGCTTGATTTTGAATTATTACTTTCCTTAGTCTAGCACCTAATGTTGACATCGCCTCAATTGACCGATTCTGCCTGGTTTTAGTTTAATATTGCTTTAATGAATCCCGTTTAAATTTGAAAATTGTTTGATAATTATTAAAACAAAATTCATTTCAGCGAAAATGCTCAAATTATTTATTTAGGATACAATGAATAATAGTTTTGCATTGGCTTTGCATTATATTGCAAACACAAGTCGGATAAATAATGGAATGAATCAAAGTAATGGAATGTATCGAAATAATGACAGTGATGTGAGGCACCGGTTGAAGAACTGACACTGTTGTAACTGTCAGAGTTTAAAGCTGAAATACCTTTAATTAAAACAAATTAATCGGTTCGATGCCAACGACAGGATTAGGGAATATTGCGTTAAATTTTGTAAAAATATCTGAATACCTTTCTTCTAATTAATCGCCAAAACAAAAGTCCCTTCGTTTGAAGCGCCTTAACTTCCCCAACGGACTCAGCCTCTCTAGCGCAACTTGGGTTATTTTTACTCTCTTAACTTCATTTATATTTTTGAGGTTTTAATAAATTTCATCAGCCATTAATTTTTCTCATTATTGCATTTTTTATTCCTTCAGAATTTTACAATTAATTTTTACTATACTGTACGCAGAGTTAAGCAAATAACTTTAGTACACAATATATCTTCGAACTTAATATAATTCGGAATCGTAAATACATCGAAAACGTTAAACATCAATGAGGGCATTTACAAGCCTCTGCTCACTGCTTTCATTTGAGCATTTTTCAAATTAACAATTCGTTCATCTTACCTCCCTACGTGTGATGTTGGCCAATTTTGATCAATCTACGTCATCCTCATACAAGACAAAATGATGACCTTGACAATCATTAGGCAGTAAATGGTGCAGTGTAGTATACTACACTGTAGTATATCCCATGGTGTTGGAAGCTTTGTTTGGTATATGCTCTTTTAGGGTTTGCAGCTTGTCATGTCGTATATTATAGACTGCATAATCATTTAATATCCTACAAGGGGGATATGGCATATTTTATTTTTGTTTCTATTCCTCCGCGAATTACATCATTAGATCATTGCTCAATATTAACTGAACAACGTCGTACGTTTCGTAAAAATAGTGTAGTGTGTTCAGCTCTTAATGTAGATTACACGATATTCGTGTTATTGCTGTTTCTTCCATAATGTTTCAACGAAGAGGAGACCTGACCGAAGCTCGTATACCTTCCTCCCGTAATAAAGAAATTTATGGTTTAAATATAATGTTCAGTGTACTGGTCACGCCCCTTCTAATTTAATTCGTTAATTTAGATTTAACTTAAACACAATTTTCTCAAAAATCTATGAATGGCGTAGTGTAATTGTGGGCGTGCCACCCCAATAACCTCTGGGGGAAAAAGGGTCTAATAATATTATTTCCTATAAATCTTCATAGAAAATTAGACGTGATTATGTCTAGGTCCGATTTTGTCTACTTTTGAGACCACTCACTTTGTGATGATGGAGAATAGTTCTGTCAGGTGTCATTCGTCAGGTCGTCATTCTTTCTTCGTTACCCCGAGATAGTGATTTTCACAGACAGACGAATAGACAGATAGAGATATGTCTAAATTAAGGTTTTCCTAAGAAACGGTAAATAAACATTTCTATACATTCCTCAAATTCGCTCAAATGGCGTTACAGACGAAATAACAAAGTCAATATATCTTCATTCCTTCGGGTGTAGAGACTTAAATGCCAAAATCAACCCACTAATTTGTCGTTAAATAAATCCATAAAAATAACCTCGGCAAAAATAAATGCATCACCAGTTGGTGTTGGCGTAACGGTAGTAATAAAAACAACCATAACAAAAAAAACCAACAATAACATTCACATGTAGTAAGTAATGGCAAAAGTAAATGAATTCGATTTCACACAGAGTAAAGAATAAGATAAGGGAAATTTTTATTAGGGTTAGTTAAATGAAGTAAGCACCTTCTATAACGCTTTCTCCATTATTTCGGACCCAAATGAAATTATATTGAAATACAAAGAGAAGTCTTATCTTAAGAATGTCTCAATAGGGAACCTTAAATTCGATAAGTTCGGCCAAACCCAATGATACTGAAATAACAAGAAGCCTCTAAAGATATTGACAATATATTCAATGTATTATCATTTCTGCTGTATAATTTTAACATATGGTGCCTTATTCAACATAAAGTGTCATAAGGATGTGTGTGTTTTCCTTGCTAGTTTTCTTATTCATCACAATTTATTTCATTCAGTGAAGTACATTTACAGATTCGTCTTCAGAGCACAAAAATCTATCCCTTTATGTGAATTGGGTAAATAGATAAACAAATTAATTTTGACCTGGTCGATGATTGCATACATATCCTGCACCCTACCTACAAAATAATTTCTAATGCGATCTTAATAATCGAAGGGTAGTGCACGCCGCTTTTAATGATTCACTTCACTTCTCTTGGTTAATTTCTGTCTAATAATTCATCTTCAAGGCAACTCATTGTGGGTGCGTCACACCTATTTTATGGTGTATATATGACGTTCAACACAATAATCACGTCCATAAAATTAAAGTCAAATTTCAATTAGATATTTTTGTATTTTTTTTCATAAAAAGTAGACGTGACATTAGGCGAACTTCACTCATTTTCAATACCAAACTATTTGTAGCAACAGAGATTATTTTTGCCATATTTCATGACACTACCTCAGCTCGTTTTCCGGTAAAACGGAATTGTTTACAGTTGCGGTTCTGCTAGACCAATTTTTTACGAAGTAATTTAACATTTTGCATTCAAACGCTTCAAACGATGCGACAAATTTAATGTAATACCTTTCACTCCTTGGGTGTAATAGTTGGAAAATCAGATTGAAAATATCTGCTGTGCAGCATCTACGACTAACAGAAAATAAGAATATAAAAGCACTTCAAGGTTGTAATATTAGTTTTGTTTTAATATGGTACTTTTTTACCTTGGACAAACAAATAACAAACTTAATCTGTGCAACAAAGTTTTAGAGGAAAATTTGTTTCGTGAAGTAGAAAATTTGTTTGGGGCTGAGGAAATTTTGATATGTTTAAAAGACTTCAGATAGAACATTATTATGAATGAACAATCAGTTATAAACAAATCTTGATTGGAAGTGAAAAACAGTTTTTAAGAGTGAAACCTTTAAGACCACCCACCCTTCAAACCAATCAGGAAGCTCAAATGAATTCCGAGCATATTTGGGTTTCAAAACAGGAAGTAGTTTGAGTTTGTGGATGAAGAGTATGGGTAGAAGAACATGAATAAAAAGACGAGGAGCTGATAACCGCAAAATTTCATCAAAAAACTTAAACATTGCCTGAAAACTTGCAAAGAAATGCGGATAAACGTGTTGAATGAAAATTGCATAAGTTTCGCTATTTGAGGCAAATTGAAGCAGAAGCAAAAACTAAGCAAATATTTGCTAATGCAAAAAACGTACGAAGTGAAAAGAAAATTCAAACAGTTGAGGAAGTTATTTGGGAAAATCTTATCAAAAGTTTCAAACAAAATATTAGTTTGGATTGTCCGATTATTGGAAAAATAACCAATAGTGTCTTGAATATCATTTGATCACCTTCGAAAAATAGCCTTCCTTTCCATAAAACTGTTTAAGGGATTATTGTCTTAGTACTAACTAAAGATATTAGTTTCACGTCTTCGAATAATGGAAATGTATTTCGCAGCTTTGCAAAAATTTGAAATATATAAAAAACAAAGATATTCTCTATTAAAATTCAAATTAAGTCGTTTTCTAATGAAAAACAATAGCTGATGTTAAATTGAATAACATACCGTTGTTATTTAACTAAAATTAAACTAAAAAAATAAATCAGCTTTTCACCATTTATTTAATTGTTTTCATTTCCAAAGCGCCTTAATAGCTCTTACGATAAACCCACTGATAATCCATGTATTATATTTGTATGTTTATGTATCCTTCACACACACACGCACCCACACCCACCCACACACACACCCACACACACATGCACTCATACACACAAAATAAATGCCTATTGCAAAGGTTGTTACAAAATTTGGTGTAGGAAGTTTTGGAGGGTGCTTCAGAAAAAGCATGAGGAGCGGCTGAAGTGAATTCTTTAGATAGAAAATGACGACTGAGTGGTTGCAAAGTGCATAATCGGATTGGGAACTGGTGTATGTGAACGAATGATTGATTCATGCAAATGTTGAGAACTTGAAAGTGGGAGCATCCTTAGAACTGTGGACACAGCGATCGATTTTGTAATACGAAAAGCCAAAGGCTATAAAATGCAAAATACAAATTAAAAAATAGAACAATTGTGAAGTTTGATTGAAAGCCTCTCAGAAATTGGCGCCAACAGATGAAAATTAATAAGTTGTTATAGATAATGGAAATAATTTTTTCATTCTTCCTAACTTTGTTTATAAAAAATGTTAGCTGTTTATAAAAAACGCTGTGGGTGGAAATGAAGGCGAAAATATTGTAAAATCATGATTTTTAGGGATCGCGATTTATGAATTTTCATCACTATATCGTGAGTGATTTTCCATCATTTGTAATTTGTGTTTATTTGAAGGCTGACTACTGGTCTTTCGACTTGATTGGCCTATCTTTACTTTTTCATCAAATAAAAGTGTTTATAAAAATGATAAGAAATGTTAAGTGTTTCCAAACACTGGCTAATGATGGATAGTGTGATGAAAATAACTGTGAGGATTCAACTGATATTGCTCCATTCATTCACTCACTATGAATGAATGGAGCAACGAATGAAGTTTTTCGATCAGAACATTTTTTATGAGATGGTTAGGAGACAATCCAACCAACAGGGTAGATTTTTGGAAAGACTAAGAAATTTCACACGTATGATGAATAGATTATGCGTGCAAAATTTGTTTTAATTGCTGCAGCAGGTAGGGCTGTTACCTCGAACATTGTGGCACATTTTCATTGAAGGTTGTCTAATAATTTTATCGCACCCTCAAAATGACAAAAAGAATTATTTTAAGTGGAGCTCCAATGTACCGATTTGTCGTATATGCAAAGCCAATCCATACCAGTTGGTCGTTTTCAGGAAAGAAACCTCGATGAAGCAATACAATTATACTGAAAACTAATTAAATTATATTGTAAACTAGTCTCATGTCGTATACCTTTTTGAGGGAATAAATTTGGAATCAGTTTATCGCATCAATATTTGCATACTTTCAAAAATTTCTATTGATTGAGGCGTAAATTTTTGTACGACACCTCACTATGTCCGAAAACATTTACCTTATCCCAACCTCAACCACACCCCACTATATCCGAAATGCGTTTCATAACATTTCATATCGACTGGTAGGGTAAACTCGTTTTGTCCTGGAACTCCGTCCTTAGCATCCATTCCCAGCCCCAGCACTCACCGTTCGAAAATCTATTTATGTATATATTTCCCATTGGTTGAATCAATATAATTGATTTCACCATACTTTACCCTCCTTGGCCTTCTTCAGAGATACGCATCAGTGGAAATACTTCCTCATTTATCATTAGCCCCAAGCCCTTCAAGAAATCTTTACCGCACTTAAACTTTTTAAATTGTTATTGATGGAAAAGCGAAAAAAGCCGTAAAAAACTTTTTTCGATAAATTTTAAAAACAGAAACATTCACTCAAAAATATTTCTAGAGGACTTTGGAAAATTAAAGTCATTCAAAAACTTTTATCTAAGACTTAAAAATACAATTTTTCGAAAGCTTAAATGTCTTTCAAACCTTTAAAATTAAAGCCTTGCAAACGTTTTTATCGAAGACTTTTAAAAATAACAGACACTGGAACTGTTAACTCATCCTTTTTAGGTCATACTTTTCATCCTTTTTATATATTGTGATAGAGACACCAACACGTTATTGTAGAAATATCCTCTGAGTGAACTGAATAACGTGCTTTCGCATGATTGTTGTTATTGTAGTCATTATCACCGCGAGATGGGATAGAGTGGAACCCATTTAAAATTCATCAAACAATCGCAATGAACATTAAAGGTGTGCAACTCTACCGCTTCGGCGTGTTAGAGTAGGAAGCAAAATAAAGACAGAGAGAGAGAGACAAAGCCAACAAATACTAAAAACCTGGAAGAAAGTGTCCAAGATCTCAGGCGAAAAAATAAACATTTAGTTTAAAAATATTTGCAAATTTGAAATTGGTAAAATGATTTAAAATACGAAAACTTTTGAAAGATAAATAAAATTTTAATTGATCTTTTAATTATTAGCAATGCAAAACCTTTAATTTTTGAGAATTTTTCATAAGTTAATTTTTATGAGAAAATGAAAATCTTCGTTCTGTGCTTACCAAAAGGTGTCACGTCTTCTAAATGGCAAGATGATAATGGAGTGGAGAGAAGGAGGGAAAGGAGTCAACAATTTACATTTTATACGGAGAATGGTAGTCGCTGGAATGGACGCTGATAACAGAATTGATTACGAATGCTTTTAAATACTTTTTATCAAGGATAGTATTAATTTTTGTTTAGGCGTAAAAATAATAAAAATAAATAAATTTAAAATAAAAAAATCTTACTCGTCTGCTTTTCTTTTCAAGTTAGAAAATTTTGTAAATGAGAACGTTACACGCCCTTTTAATATTACATTTCCTTTTCTTGACTAATTTACATCTATTGAATTATTCAACACAATTCTTTTCGAAAACTTCAATAATTCTATTTCGCAATTTTATTTCATAAAAAGTAGGCGCGGCACTAGAACGATGACAACCATTTTCATTACCAAATAATTTATTATAACAGAGAATATTATTGCCGCATTTAATTAATGTAATTGCGGTTCTGGTAAGCAGGCCACGCCCATTTTTTTCGAAATAATTTAATATTCATGGATGAGTTTAAGGATAAAATTTTGTGACGCAATTCCATTCACAAACCTTGCAGATGAACTATAGATGAATATATGCTAACGTTTGCTATCAGAAAAGGGCGTGGTTCTTAACTTGTGATTATGGGGGAACACAGCTTATTAAATAATAAGAGATAATAGAGAATATTGGTGGCGAATTTCATGAGAATATACCTTTTCGTTTTTCTTTAAGCAAGTTTTTTTTCAGATAGGAAGACAGACGGACCTAAATCGACTCAGGAGAGGGCGACAGAGGGATAAACTTAATATACCCTAACAATCAAGTGTAGGGTGCAATTTTCTGGAGCAGAATTAAAACTAATTCTTAGAAATGGATTCTTGGATAGATTGGTTTGTCAGAAGGGTAAAGTGATAAAGGAGAACGGACGCACGAATTACGAATGAAAGAACTAGGTAGGAGGAATGAAGGAGCAGGAAAAATAAGGGCAAAAATTAAGGAAGAGGAAAGCATTAAATACGAAGAATTTATTTTAGAGTTTAGTCGTTTAGTCGTTAGACTTTATTTTGGGCTTGGATATTGCACTAAACTAATTCATCTTGTAGAAGTTATTTTTGAAAAGGAAAAGATAAAGAAACGACTATGCAACTAAACAACAACACCAACAACAATAACAATAAGAATGCCAATAGGAATCATAGAAATCGTGAATTGGGTAGTGGTAGAGAGATATTAAAAGTATGGTATTAAAATATAAAGCAATGACAATAATAATAATAATAATAATAATAATAATCACAATTTCTTTGTAGTCAGGGTCTAAGCTCTTCTTGAACCAGTAAAAGGTATTTACTTCAAAAGAAAAAACAATTTTTCAGCTTTAATTGGAATTTTAAAGCTGAAACTTTATGGTCAGGATAGTGGTGATAGTGGGAATTATATACTTGGGGAAAATGGTCGCAGCACGTTCACTATCATACAATAACATACTCTCGTGAGAAAAACTCAAGACTCTTTTGAAAAAAGTGTGGAACGTGAGTTAGCAGATCTAAATTCAACAAGAAAAGGGGAATGTAATATTAAATGGTCCGTGTCCCGCCCCTTTGTTTTTTGATTTAAACCATAAATATTCATGATATGGGTGTAGGGTATATGAGATTCAATCATGGCGAAATTAGCGTTCTTCCTTGTTTAGCATTCATATATGTACAATAACGCATGTATGCGCACTCACCAAGCTAACTAAAAAAAATTAAATTTTCCCATGCGTTCGTATTCACGAGTAAAACTTTCAAACGACAATTGGCAATTGTTGAACTGCAAGAATTGCGTTCAACAAATAATACAAAACAAAAACCAACGCTCTGAATACTCATGCCCTTCGCACAGACTCAAGTTATGTGAAAGTAACTCAATGTATGTTAACCGTACAGGGTGTTCATGTATGCAGCTTGATCTTCTTTGAAGAAAACCAATAAAACAGAAAATAAGAAATCTTTATTAATTTTGCTTCAAAAGACAAGAATGATAGAAAAGAGAAAAGCGTATTTTTTCTTTGGATCAAAGTCGCGAAACACTAACGATTCAATAAATAAAGTGGATTAACATCAATGACAGCGAAAACAACAACAATGAGAACAATGATACCAATAACACAATTATTACATCAAGCAACTAAATTATGGCATCGGAAATAACTGTAAAAAGTGTGGATGGCACCCCGTACTAAGGGTCGCGTAAGTAAGAATTATCGAATTACATTTACAAATTAATGCGAAAAGTAAATTAAACATTACACAATAATAAATCAACAAATAGAAAAGAAAATGTATTAAAAGAAAAAAAAGTGAGGAAGCATATCACTTTTACAAATGTAATAGAAATTTTTTGGGTTGTAATCGGTCCGACATGGAGCTAGAGGGTATAAATCGAATCAGACGTTGCTTGTGGGATAGAACATGTGCACTTTTTATATCTTAGACGTCTCTTTTAATGCGTTACCAACAGAAGGACGAGGTGATTATACCGCATTCCTTTCCTTATGCTATAAAGTTACGAATGCCTATGTGAATGCCTGAGTATGAAAGTTTATTGTGAAAGGAAGAGACACGTGGCACATGAGATAGGAGGCGATACCACGATTACCAAACTTCTTAAGTCCAACCGACCAACGCTATAGCTGATGCTCTTCTGTATCATCTGTCGTCAAGTCCTTGACTGTTTAAGGATGTTTTGCAGGAATATTAGGAATTAGTTATTACATAGCTGTAGTTGTTGTTTTCCTTCTTTCACTTGAAAAAATATTAATCGAATTTTTAAAAATATTGAACCTGTTTTTTCGGAAAGATTTCTATAGTTTCGTATTTTAAAATTAATTTCATAATTCAAACCTATTAATTCTGAGTGATTCAACGATCGTTGGTACCATTTTTATATTCACATCCGTCATCGCGATAGTGGTTATTACATTATTATCAATATGTCGATGACAATTTCTCAAAATAGACGAAAAAATATTATTTTGAGCAACAAATATTAGAGCTAGACAACGACAAATAGTAGGCGTGTCAAGATTTTAGAAGAAAAAAAGTGACTGGCAGTTAAATTTTGTAAGGTAAAAAATAAAAATCAATGTCAATAATTTTGGTGCGTGTTTTTGTTTTATAAATTTATTGTATTCTTATCACGGTTGTCAATGTTGTTGGAGTTTATCCCGCAGCTGTTGAATAATTTTAATCCGAACGATTATGTGAGTAATTGCGTTTGCTGACCGCCTTCACTAAAAAATTGTTGATGTTTTTGTCGCAGCTGAGGGATTCGTTGATGTTGTCTATAATGATGGTGGAGTGCCAGTAACGTAAATTCTCTCTAGAACTGTATCCTCACATTTCCTGGAGAAAATAATTGGGAAAAGTTTATTTAAAATTTTGTGTTTTTTCGGTGAAACAAAATGAATCCTCTATAGATGCGTTTGTTTCTACTATATTATATATATTATTATTATTCGTAGTTGTTCCTGCTTTATGGCTACTCGGTCTTTCGTTGTTAATACAGAAAGTCCGACTTAGACAAACAAAAAAAGTTGCTGAAAAAAGGAATAAAAATAAAATAAACTTTTTAATGATCTTTTGTCATTTTAAAAATTTATAAATATATAAACGTATAAAAATATATAATAAATTTATTTACAAATATATAAAGAAATAGAAAATTTCATATCCGTTCAAACCACCAAACAAAAATAAATGAATCGGTTGGTTGCTCGTTTAAAAATTTAATTCAAATGAATTTTAATATTTCGAAAGGGAGCACATCGTAAAATTCCTTGAGTTGAAATCCTTTGATTGTATTCAGCTGTAATTATTTTAGTTATTTTAGTTGATTTATTTAATTGACTAGTTGTTCGAACTGTCGCAAAGAATACATTTTGTTTTCTTTTCAATCGATTGTTGAATGAATATAATTGATACACACATCCACACACACACACAAATTCACATATGGATACATATCACATTTATATCCTTTTCTAATACTAAAAATAAATGTCATTAAAAAATAGTTAACCGTTTCTTCAGCCAGTTTTCCCTCAGGGATTACACACTTTTAGCACCTTGAGGCATATATTGAATTCTAGCAGATTGCAATGTTGCAGATGACAGTTTTATCAAAAGTCACACAAATATATGAGTAGGTTTAGTGACTGATGACAAATTTGGGTAATGGGCTCTTCTTTCTAAATATTGTACATGCGCTTTTAAAAGATATAAAATATATTTTAAAATTATTGTGCATGTCAGTCACAAAAAGAGGCGGAATAAAATTACAGTCGGCAACGTATGAATGAGGTAGTGACAGATTTCTGCCATGTGCTTTACGTGGACGCCTGCCATGATTGGCTTAAGTCCACGGTGGGCCCACCCACATTCGGGGTTGCTAGGTAGACACTATGAATACCTATATATCGGCAACCAACGACCACGGCTGCAACTTTGCCCTGTTGCACCATATATGTACCTATGGAAGCCTGAGGCGGAGCAGGACTTCCTCGCAGGTAAGCGATCGAGGCACCATCTAAAGCCTCTTCCGGTATGTGGCTACCGGCAGCCGAGTTGGGGGAGGTCTGCCTCCTCCACACGCAACTCTACGCGGAGACACTTTGGTCTCTACCCGCGTATCTTTGGGTGGCAACCACAGCCACCACGAAGCTCTCACAAGTGAGAAGCCTACCCACGATGCGCTATATTGGTGGGCTTTATATTAGCGGGGTAGGAAGGACCCCTATACGATGCGCATCACCCGTGGCACCATTTTATAGCCTTTGGTAAGGCCTCGGAACTAGTCTGCGTTAGTTCATTGTCACTGCCATTTTGTGCCTCCACTGCAACGGGACTGGCACCCGAATGAGGTAGTGACAGTGTGAAGGAAACTTTATTAATTGAAATTTATGTAGCAGTATTATGCTTGGTTCTTAGTGTCCATATCTAAACTGAATGGCCGAGCGAACGAGCTACAAACAGCGATTGTGAAAATGAAGAACTCCGGATTCTGATAAAGGTGGTTGATGATGCAACAGCATAAATTTACTTGATAGGTGTTGATGGGTGTGCTGATGGTAGGATAAGTGAACGAGAGGGTGAAAGAGAAAATTACAGATAGATAGATCGATATTGTGCGAGAGAGAGGGAAAGCACTACATAAAAAGCTGCCTCAAACTTTCCTGGAAATAACAAGACAGGACTAAGATATTACCACATAGTTATGAAAATTAGTGCGACCCTGAATGAAAAAGTAGCACGCAAGAAAAATGATAAATGACACAAAATTGTCACCAGCAAACATGAAGTGACTTTAACCTTGAGTCTGAAATTTACATACAATATATATATCTTAGAAATTATTCATTATATATCACAAAAAATAGAGAAAACTTTTGATTTGCATGGACTTGAATATCGTTCTCTTTTTACTCCAATTTCTTCTATTTACTTTATGAAAATTTTCTAAACTTTTTATTATTTATTTTAATGTTTTTACATTTTTATAATTTACCCCTTGTACTTATTTTTTACGAGTGACGTCAAGCGTAATCACTAATTTTAAAATATGAAAAATATGTAAAGGATTAAGAAGGAGTAAGAAGGATTTTAAGTAATTTTATATTTCACACAAATTATTTATAGGTTTTGTTTTGTGTAATTAATGATATTTTTGCATTCATTATTTTTTATTTATGAATCTATTATTATTAATCTATTATTACTAATCTATTATTATTTGTCAAATTATGAAATGAATTTTAATATTTGTTTTAATTATTTATTATTTATTATAAATACTACTAATTATTTATGGTTGTTTCTTTGAATTGATACATCATTTTACAATTATTGATACATCACTTACAAAATTTTGTGTTTATTAAATTTGGTGATTTCTAATTTATTTTTCATTATGTGTTAATATGTTCCAAATTATTTATTAAGGTTTCTATTTGTTGAATTGTTTGTTAGTAGTTTTTTTAAAATTATTATTTTTTTCGATTCCATTTTCTAAAATTTGTTAAATTATTACTTCTTAAAATATTATCACCTATTTCTAAATGTTGTTTTTTTTAATTTTTTTGGAAAAATTTTGACTTATTGGTTATAAAATTTTAACATATGTTAAACTGTTAATTAATGTTTTCATTTATGGAATTATTTTCAGTAACTCTTTTATTAATTATTGTTTTTCTTCGATTATTATTTGCGAAATGCTATATTGCGTTAAATTATTTATTGAATTTATTATTTGTTAAATATTTTACCGAAATTTTCGTATTTATTAAATACGATTATTATTAAATATTTATTAAATACATATTTATTAAATACTAAATATCAATTTATATTTATGTATTGTCGACTAAATTTCGTTGTTCATTAAATTTCTTTATTAGCAAAACTGTCATTTCTTAAATTTATAATTTCGAAGTTATGATTTATTAAGTTTTGTTATGTTTAATTATAATTATTTATTAAATCCTCTTTTTTATTTTATCAAATATTGGCTTCCTTGACATTATTTATGAAATAATTTTTATTGAACTTATTTGGTTTTTAAAAATTTTATCGATTATTAGTTTTCTTAATTTATTGCATTTTTTATTTTTGGAATTATTACTTATTGAATTATTATTATCATTTAATGAAATATTGTTTATCAAAATATGTATATTGCTCATTTAATCATTAAATTTTATGATTTAGGTTTACAGTTTTTAATTATTTCCCTTTATCTTCCTTTAATTCAACATCTTTTTTTATTATTATTTTTTAATGAGCTAAATTTTATTTATCAAATTTTCTTATTTCCTCAATTGTTATTATTTATTATGCACCCATTGTTTTTTAATTATTATTATTTATTTCTCTATTAACAAAACCAGACTATATCTCTCCCGTCATGCCTTAGTCCATCTTTGAGAGTATATAAATGATTTTTAATTTGAAAACTTCAAAATGAATTAAATTATTTATAGCTGCAACTATCAGGAAAAGTTAATGTAAGACTTTGGAAATATTATGAGATTTACGAAAATATAAATAAGATTATTCTTATCCGTAAAAAAAGATCCGTAAAAAATTAATCATTGATTAATGACTACTTTATAACTTCTGAATTGATAGTAAAAAACAATAAAGGAAATGATCGTAATAATAGAAAATGTATAAATAAAATAAAATTATTTCTGTTGTAAACTTTTGGGCGAGCAAAAAATTTTGCCGCGAAAAATTTTTTGGAAGCGAGAAGCGCTCATTTCTAGTCAGGAAAAATAATAAACGAGAATGATTGAACGAATGAACTAAACAACAAAAGTGTTAATGTTATCTATCTTTTTATTATTACTACTTGAATCATCGATTCCTTCTTCTTCTCCTTTTTCAATTTCTTCGTCTTATTCCCCCTGTAATTCTTCTTCTACTTACTTCTTTACTGATGATAAAACTATGCATTTGAATTATTTGGACCGCAGCCAAATGTGTGACTATGAAAATAAATACGGTTTTCGGTCTGTCTGTTTAGCGATCTGTATTTTCGCATGACATTGTCTGTCTTTCCACGAACTTCTCCGTATCTTTATACTCAGTGTTTCTGGCTATTGTTCTGTCAGTCTTGGAAGTTTGTTGATAGTGTTATAAATGGTTGATGCTTCTACAGCGTGATGACGTCGAGAACAAGGGTGTTGTTTCTCGCTTAACAGGATGTTAATTGTAATATTTATTACGGATTTCAATACCGACGAATTGAACATTTTGTACGTGCATTTTTGACATAAATATTTACTAAATCTAAAATACTCGCCCAATAAGATATCTCGTAATTTTATTTATAATTTATATTTACATTACTATTTGCATTATTAAATTATCATTTTTACTACATAATAAAACCCTGTTAATCTATCATACTGAAGAAGATTGGAGTGCAATTGTATTTCTGTAAATTTCTGTCTTGAAAATGAATAGATCTGAAGACTTTAAAAAACTTTTATTACCAGCTATTTATTATCAATTTAAAGACAATTTTTATGGCTAATATACGTAATGATTAATGACCTTAACTTATCATCCTCAATACCTTCGTCACCATCATTACAATTGTCACCAGCTTAAGCCACTAAATTTCCATTTCTTTGTTTGCAGACATTGTTAATGAAATTAAAATGTACTCATATGTCATTTTGACGCTAGCGGGAGTTTTTGTCTCTATGTAATTTTACGAGTCGTGGAAGTTGCTTCTGGGAGACTACGGAGGAATATTATTTTCCTTTTTTCCGAGATAGTTCGCGTTGTTTGTATTCCGGCAAATCAATATATTTCCACTAAAAGAAGAAAAAAAGATAAAAAATACACCAAGGTAGATAAACATAAATAAAGTGTATAAACGAATTTACCAAAACCATATAATGATTTGATGTTTTAGACAAGCACACACTTAAGTCATTTTATGATATTCCAACATGAAACGATATAAATCTTCTTGTCATTAAGAAGTTCACAATTTTCCAAATGCTTTCAGAAATTATTAAAAATCACTGTGACAATTTTGAGTCAGTGGTCGTGAGTTTCCCAATAAAATGTTGATTACTAAAGTCAGCAAGATACTTTCTGTAAGATTTTAGCATCGTCGAAGGCGTGCTTTTCATGAGACAACAATATCCATTTAGGTAACGTCATGCGTAATTCGCTAACGTTGTGTTAATGGCATGGTAGTCTCTGCACTTTTGTATTCTTTGAATGTGTCCCATTTACGTTCCCTTAACGACTGTGAGATGGTGCGAATGCCTACTCCGTTTTCTGCCGTCTCTTGCTGCTTCAAAGATTACTTTCATTGATGCTGTTAAGAAGCGCTAACGGCTTTGCTTAGCAAATTTGTCGGTTTTAATACAAGGGTGGGATAACAACAAATAGCCATCCACCACGAGTAATTTGTTTATTCTTTACGCATCCATTAAGGGATAACGGGAGATCTAATGGTTGTGAACTTAGCTTTACAAGTATAATACGCAGGGGTCGATGAAATACATAGTATTATGGAAATTTTATATACGCAGTTTTAAGATAATTTTACACACGTCTATATATGTATATTTCTCTTTACAGTCTGTACCCGAATGATTAAGGTATATTAAGTTTGTTCCCCTGTTTGGATCGTATTAAGGAGAGCACGGCATGTATATAAAAGTATATATTTTCCAAATCAGTTTCTGAGCCGAATAAGCGATCTCCCTCTGTCTGCTTGTCTGCGTGCCTATTTGTGATAATTATGATTACGAACGAGTGTTTTTTGTCATAGTAGATTTTTTCGGACTTAATATGGTCAAAATCGGTTTAGTTCCACGTCCAAAGCGTCCAAATTTTTCTAGTTGGAATTTTATGACCGCGATGAACCTCATAAATCCATCGAAAATGGGGGTGGCAATCTTGAGCATGTATGAACTCTTTGGGAAAAGCTGTAGATGAATTAATAGATCTAAATCAACTAAGAAAAGGAACTGTAATATTACAAGAGAGGCGTATAACGTCCACTGGTTATTGGATTTAAACCAAAGATTTTTATCACGAGTGTGGGGTTTAAGAACTTTGGGGAGTTAGTTAGCGTTCCTGCTTGTTATGAAATAAAATTGTAAAATATCATTTTTCAGACACTACACCATTCTGAAGTATTCAATTTATGACCGAGATGGCAGTCGTGTTCATGCTCATGGGCGTGGCATGCCCACTAATATAATATGCCACGTTTTGACCTTTTGACAAGAGTGTTCAAAAGTAGATCGCGGAAATTTAGTGTTAAAAAGGGGCATGTACCACCCATTGATTATTAGGTTTAAATTATAAATTTGTGCTGCGGATGTAGAGTATTATTGCTTAGGTCAGGCTGAAGTTAGGGTTCTTACTTTCTAAAATTGCAAAACAAAATTACATCAATAACTTCTGTTTAATCTGCACATTTTCAAAAGGTCTTTTGAACCTCACTTACATCAAAATCTTGTAAAAATAATTTTCTTTTGGAAAAGTTTACAAGATTGCTAACAAAACTAGATTGAAACTCGTTCGTAAATATTAATTCGTTTAATTTGATTCTAGAATTAATTAAACGAATTTTTGAATTAAATTTCATTGCTCTCAGACTTTACGTTTTATGACCAAATAGTTCAATCTCTTCCAATCTCTTGAAATATTAACCATTGCAACGTATCGGTTGAAAGACAATACACTGAAGCAGAAAATGATTGATGGAAAAGGAAGTTGGTGAGGGGTTCGGAATGAGTTCTATAACTGTCATCGATTAATCCGCTGCTTAGAGTAACTCAATTTAGATATTTCACGGTATTAACATAAAATGGCTTGAACATCTTTCCCCTTTAATCGTCCCCAATACTGGCCACAGTTTTCTTTAATTTAAAATAAACACTTTGGGATCCTGAAGTAAATAAATTGCTTTTTTAAAATAAATTAGATTTTTATTTAAATTGATTAGATTATAAAAACAAAGTATAAAACCAGAAAGAAGTCAGAATGAATGAAGCGAAGAAGATATAAAAACATGGATTGATTGAGAAATATAATGAAGGAGCGTATGAGTGGTAGACATATCCGAAAGGGTATTTATTCAAGGAAAGATATTTTATTAAAGTTATTCATTACAAAGGACAATTATTTTGCACTGACTTGAAATAAATAATTTGACGCCGTTTTTATTTTTTATAACTACCGATTTTTTTATAGAAAAAATTTTTCTCCTTATTTCGATTTATTGACTTCCTAATTTATCTTGAATAATTTTAAATTATTGACGAGTATTAAAGTCCGATTAATTAAGGTCTAAGCATACATAAAACTTACTACGTACGTACGTATAAATGTAAAACTTAAAAACTTTGATTTGTTTTCCTCAAATAAATTTCCACGCACTAAAAAGCAGGACATTAAAACAGAATAAAAGAATAGAGAAACGCTAACCTCGGCTTGACCGAATCTTTTAAATCCTCTGTCCGTAATATGAATTTAAAAATTGATTATCATAACCGCTGCTCGGTATAGGCCCATTTTTTAGAGTTAACATCTGCTTAGATCGTGAATTTTGAAATATAATTTTACTTTTAAGTTTACTTTACTTCCTAATAAATAAAGTTACAAGCATCAATTATCTTGTGCCACCTTTAAGAAGTCACTGGGTGTGAAAGTGGTCGTATTGCGCACAACCTTTACCACCAAACGCCCCTTGAAGGTAGTAGCATGTATGTAGAAAATTTCTTAGCGGCGTCGGACTTATCATATTTCGCCCGAATTTGACGTTAATAATGACGTTATGAAAAGCAGTTACAATAAAAAAATATTAGAATGTAGTAGATAATTAAATAATTATAAATAAATATTCAGTTATTTATTAAAATCGTACAAATCGAAATGATGAATTTCTTGTGAATTTATTTCGTCAAAATACATCTAAAATTTGGATTACATTATGTCATCCATCTGCTTAAATATAGACTGGTTATTCAACACTCTCCCCTTCCCCTGTGACAACATTCACCATCACTTGTTTGTTCTGAACTATGTAATACTGAATATTATGTAGTTGGTCTGTCATAAAAGTACATGAAATAATCTCGTACTCGTACTAATCTCGTAGAGGGTGAATTAGATGGCGAATGAATAAAGGGTTAAGAGTTAGTGGGTGGTTTGGTAGAGGTCGTTAGGAATGGAAATTGGAAAATAAGTCCAACCGTTGCGGATCTGGTGAATCTGAGATCGAATTGAAAAAAAAACGCAATAACCGAGAGTAGTCCATTGAAAACGGAGAGAGAAAAAAGAAAACGAAGAATGACTCAAGCTTATTTTCCCACATATTTCCCATGCCATCAGAATAAGGTTTACCCAGAGTAAGTCCGTGACCTTTTGCCCCACAAGAGGTTGAACTTTTCCATATAAAAATATATTTATAAAATATTAGTTTTCTGCTGCAAGTATCGACGGGTATGCAGGATTTAGGGCTTATATTGTGTCGTTTGATTCAAATTGTATTAATATAAATCACTTAAATCCAATACCTCGCACAAATCACCTACTTCCAATTTTCCATTTTTTCATTTACTGTGTGTCAATGTGTGACGTTTCATCCTCTTACTGTAAATTAATTCATTTAATCTTTAAAAAGATCATTAACGATTCATAGACGACATTTCATCACCATGTACATGTATATCAAGGTAGTAATGTGTTCATACGTATTGTCAGTTGTTAAACAAGGGAGCAGGTTTAGTGTTTTGTTCAGGAAAACAAGGTCCATTTTCGCAGTTTTATGAAAGCTTTCTCATGTGCATCATTTTTTGTTTTTGTTTTATAAACAAATTGTCGTTCATGAAATTTCCTTTGACGGATGTCTCAGATTTCTTAATAATTTCAAATATTTTTGTTTTGATAAATGAAGTTGTTGTCGCCGAAGAACTCTTTCTTTATTGTGGCAATTGTTATTGTCAGTTGAGTCTCACCAATTTGTCTCCCTCCATTAACATCTTTCTTTTCTCCTTTTTCTGCTTTCATGTAATTACTTTCTTGTGTACGTGCGTAGAATGACAATTATCTCGTCGCATTGTTTTTTCTTTTTAATGTAATTTATTAAAACGTGTTAGCAAAGTTTTATCGCATCTTTCCTTATTTCAGCAGTGCTCACTATTCCGTTTGAGTTACACGTTACAAAATTCCTAACAATTTTTGACAAAAAAAAAGAACGTTAAGAGGATTAAAAGTTTTACGATTTTTGTTTGATCGATGTTTTCTTAATTGCACTTCAGTCATCGCCCTTCTATCAATTTGACTTCTTGCAAAGTGGGTTAGGCTCGTCTTTTACTCTACAGAGTCAGCTTCATTTTGTTGCAGACCATGCAAGATAAATCACAGTAATCATTCCCTTACCACTTGAATCAGATTAATGCATTGGAATGAGATATGTCTTTAAATGTATGATAGAAAACAAGCAGTACGAGATGCTGGTTAGCTTGCAATTATATTATGATACTGATGCCATTCTACCTGCAGTGCGATTCTGCTCCTCTGAGTTATTTAAACCAATCCTCTCAAAGCCTGCACAATTCCAATTACTCTAAAACGTTTTAGCTCCATATTCTCAACGTCACCCTGCATTTTTACCATTATTGGTAACTGCCCGGCTCTAAATGATCCCATTCCGCGGGCGAATAGTGGGATGGATGGATTAGTAAGAAAGTTAAACGTATTTGATGTTGTTAAATTTCGCAGCCATTTTAGGCACGTAAACTCTTTACGACTCGCAATCACTTTGAACTTTTTCAAAGCATGTCACGGAATCCAATTCGGATACATTCTTTTGTGACTTTAGAATGTAAGACAAGTACTTTAGGGCGGTATCTACTACCTCCGTTGTAGAAAGTATATTCATTTACCATTTTTAAGATGAACAGAAGATTTGATGTCTATGTCTATTTCAGCATAATTGTCAGGAAACCATGATCGAAATAATTTGAATTTCTATCGAATTTTATCGAATTTCATACGCATGGAAATCTTTTAAAATTATTTGATGTAAATTTGTAGTTGCTTCTTCTTGAAATTTACCCTATGTGACTGCTTACAGTGCGGTTAAATTTATTGTTATTCGTATCTTGAAGAATGAGGATGATTTCGTTGTAGTTGCATAAAATTGAATATTTAAACCAGAAAGTTGGTTGAAATCATTAAAACGCAATAATGCAGAAAATATCACAGCTGAAAAATCTAGAAAGTTTGGGAGCGGATGTGGTGGAGCGGATGTGGACGTAAGAGTGTCAAATAAAAGGTTTTTACAATAAGGAGAACACAGTATGCAAATTATGCACATCGTTTATGAAAATGTTGTATCGGCTTTAAAGGAAGGCCAAATTCATATTTATTTTTGAGCTTTTGAAAACAATAGTTTTTTTTGTGGAGAAAGGACAATATTGATTATCTTGATTATTTGTTTACCTGCTATTGCATTTACTTTGAATTCAAAATATTTGCGCCATATATGCAAAAAGTATTGAAATGTTTCATTGCAAAACAATCAAACAAATTTTATTTTAATTATCAAAATCTAGAGTAAAATTTACATTTCTTAATGAAATGATAATAATTTTGTTTCAAAGCGCGTTATTTTAAAAAAATTATAACTATTAAAACTAAAATCAGTCTGAAATTACTTCTGTTGTCAGAAAAGGGTTAAAAGAGAATTATTTGCAGAAATACCATTCCTCAAACATTTTCGTTGTTTCTCAGCGCATGAGTTGCCAATTTTTATTATATTTATAAACATAACCATTTTTATAATAGTGATAATCATATTGGAAAATAAATAATGTTTATACACTTAGTTCAATTATTGTTATATTCAATAAACTTTCTTTGTTTATTCAAGCTATGTATTTATAAAATTTCATTTGAATATCGTAAAACGTAATACGTATTGGTAAATCAATCGGCAAAAAACCTATGTCTGTTAAAATTTGTATAAAAATTGGAGCCTTGTGGAGAGAGTGATGTAGAAATCATTCGCGAGGCTTAGCAGACATATCTACCTTTTGGAAGACGTAATATTCACTAACTATTAGTTATGGTTTGGAAATAATACCGCTCTACCTTAAGCTGTGATGAATAAGACTACCTTGTTCTATAACTGAATTTCATTTTAGAAACACGTAAAACAGTGTTCCTTTGTTTTGAATAGGTTTGATACGATTGTCTCCTAGTTGCCACATTAAAAGTCGACGAGGGTTTTATATTAGTATTAGTATTATTTTTATTATTCAATTTATTCCATTAACAACTATGTGGTTAGGATCAAGTTCATATCGGTAGAGGTAACTGACATTGGCAACTCTGCTCAGATAAATTAATTGCTCTGTTTCTGAAGGAATAAGAACTGAGAGTAAGCCAAAATATTTGTGCAGAAAAAGGCTGCTTGTGCTTCGCGTGTTAGTTCGATGATGAAATGAAGTGTTGTAGTCATTACGATTACGTGTGTGATTGATATGCTGGGAGGCGCCCAGTAATACAAAGAGCGTAATTAAAATTGCTTTACAAATACCAGGAAGTCTAGATATTTATATATTGGATTGAAAATTAATTCAAATGTTAACATAAATGCACACATTTATAACTAATTAACTCAAATGTGAGGAAGTTAGGTGAGGAATAAAAAATTGATTGAAATTAAAATAATTGGTTAAAATATGGCAGTGATTATTTTGTGCAATTAACCACATTTTTATATAATATAATTTTATAAATTTTATAAAAGAAATTATTTGAAATCAATCAAATATTAAAAAAAATTAGTGAACTTCACAAATGGATCTTAATTCCTATTCATCTCCTACTTTTTCATCTTCTCTTCTTCACATACTTTAGTAAGTATTCGTAAGGATTTCGATATAAGTAAAATTGAATGAAATTCTATAAGGCAGTGTGCGGTGTTGGCGCGTGATTCTGACATCGATACCTTGTGTGTCTGCCGGCGCAATTTTCCCTCGACCATCTTTGCTTCCATATTTCATCAATCAAACCACCAAGCAATTCCATTTCCCACCTTTCTTTCTTTCTTTTAAAAATGTAATAGCACTTTTTATTACACTTGTTTTTTTCAGTGGCTTCTAGTCGATTGTTGCGTGCCTTCAAGTAGTTTTTCGCATGCTTTTTCCACATGGGCAAGTTCACCATTTGTTGTTCTTTTCGTTTTTTCTCATTTTTCGGTTGATTATTTTTTCTATCATTTTACTCCTAATCCCTTTCAAATTTCTGACGGTTTTTTCAATTTTTGTAATTGAAAATTTTTGAATTTTATTTCCCTTCGCTTCCTCTACAGGTTTTCCACCTACAAAATTATATTTTAGTATAGTAACTAATTCAATCAAATACACTGAAATGAAAAATAAATAAAGAGAGCAGACAAACATTTTTTAGAAACTTTTCATCGCAGACCGTTTCTAAATTTTTTCAATTTGTTCGAGAAACAGATGAAACCAAAATAACATTTTATACTTTGGGCTACTCTAGCTTTCAGAACTTCAAAAAAAAAAAAAACAAAAAATAAGAATATAAGCAGACAGCTTTTTAAAAATTAATACTAAATAAATTATGAGATATATAGTTATTAAATTGGGGATGGCACGATCATTACCGTTCTTCACTTTCACGCCATTTTTTTGCGAAATGCGAGGACTACTTATAGTCTAGTGAAGAAATTGTGCATTTCGTTAGCATTGGAAAATATAGAGCTAGATTACCGCGTAGGTCACGAGAAATGTTGTTTTCACTTAAGCTTACAACAGACCTCTATTCAATAAATTATGTTTTCTCTGAAATTGCTTAGTTATTTTTTAGTTTTTTAACATAAGCGATCTATGTTTTAATATATTATTTAATTGTTTTAGTTTTCTGAAACTTTCTATCTTCCACTCTCTTCTAATATATCTCTGTCTCTCTTTCGACATTTTCCCTCTCTGTCAGTGTATCACTCTCTTGCCCTCCGCCTCCTCTTATCATCAATACTTTTTTTGTTGAATCTATTGCAATTCCTTAAAAGATATCTTCATATTATCCTTACAGAATGCATATTCTGTCTGCATTCCGGGAAAACGATATCTCACTTTAATTTACCTCGGGAGTATTTTTGCATATTTTCATTTTTTCCTTCGTCTGCTTTGAAACTTGTTTTTGCATTTTACTTTGAGCGTCGATTTTCGGAGCGTCATTTACTACTTTTTCATCTCCAACATGACTACATTTCAGTTTCTGGCCCTGATAGTTACAGTGACGTGTTTTTAAAACTATCTGTAAGGCTCTTAGGTGTCACTTCACTTCTTGTGCATTAGGTGCAAATAAAGCGATTTTGGGGGGTAATGTCTTTACGATTAGAAAGACCGATTATTGTTATCAAATTACGTTGTGACACTCTTTATTTCCGCCAAGACATATTCCGAAATTTCGCCCACTAAATTATGTTAACAATATTCTTGAATCACGAAGTAACGTAGTTTCACTTTGGATACTCCATTCAAAAAAATTATCAATGTTTTTAGAAAGGCTAAACCATCCGGATAATTTTGAAGTCTTATTTCCTTCAAATGTTTGCCTCGGCTGGCTTAGAATAAGTCGCCTTTTATTTTTCCAGCTTATTCTTTGGGCTAAGATCGCTATTCACTAAGAGATGAATAGCGGTTTGCTGAAACGAACTGCTAGAAATGCAAATCGCTTTTAAAATTCGCGGAACTTTTGCATAATTATACGATTGCATAGATTGCGCAGTTTTGTATAATTACACGATTGCAGATGAAGTTGCAGAAATTTCCACATAATGGGACTCGATGAGCAAACGACCCTTGAGATACAAATTTTAATTAGCACTGCGGTAGATTTAATTGATTCAGCTTTAAATATTGCCAATCGATTAATTAAAAAATTGACGTATTAAAACAAACAAGCTTCAAGGACTTTTATTTATACTGTTTCTACTTTGCATCGTAAGGCCTTTGCGACAATTGCGGTATTTGGCTAGCAAATGTCTGAAAAAGGCAAAACTTAGTTAAATAAAGAAGATCTCAATAAAGTGCGAAAAACTAAAATGTTATTTATTTAAATAATTAATTAATTAAAATATTTTCTTTATTTTATAATAAATCATTAAAGCATCATTTAATTTTTTTACGTTCTTGTTATTCTTTTATTAATTTTTTATTTCCCTCCATTTCAAATAAAATCTCAGGCTTTTTACCGCTTTTATTTATGTACTTTTTTCTTTTCTCTTTACGAAATCGTTTCGCCACGTCAAGCATTCTCAAGCAAGAAACGAAAAGCCTTAAAAACTTCTTAAATGTATGCGCAATGTAGTGGAAGGTCTCTTTAAAATGTTCCTTATTACTTCTTTTTCGGCGGAGAGAATCTTTCGCATGAATGAACAGTTTTGAACAACTTGCCCTCCCGAATGTACTTTTTGTGTCAGTTAATATATAAAATTTGGAAAGCTTGAAGTGAAAAAAATTAAGAGTTCCAATTCAAGGATTAATAATGTCCTTTTTAACACATCCAATGCTATGACCCAACCTCGTGTGACTGGGTGCGATTTTTGCTTGAAAAATATTTGTATGAAGAAGAGCTTTTAGGCTACGCGAAAGGCAATTAAAATTTATTCATCCAATATTATTTTAAAAGTCATTTCTAATTTCTGACTTTGTTCAATACTTCAAAGTTTTTTATAAAGTTTAAAGTTTTTTTTATGAAATGAAAACAACTATGAATGCAAAATTCAATTCCGTCTGGCTGAAGCTTTTTAACCCATCATGTTTTCCAAATAATCAATTACATTTATGCAAAATTCCAAGTTATCAAATTTTACCTTCAGAACTATCAATTGGAGAAGCTTGATAAATGCCCTGCTGGATTTTGATATTTATAGAAAAATTGACGAGGCAGTGATCGACTTTTTGAATTTTATCATCGTGTAACCAATTATGCGAGTGAATACCCCCGCCGAAGTTCATGACAATTACTCCTTTGGTTGCTCCGCAATCATGAGTTCTATTCTAAACGGGTGGCCCACGCCCATTTTTCGAGGGATATTTTTTGTATGATGGTTATTAGGCGAATATAGAATCAGTTTTATGAGTACATCTGCTCTAGATACTTAGAAATTATTCTCTTAATTTTTGTGTAGTAAAATACAATGAAAGTAGGCGGGGTTGGGCCGATTTTGCCAGTTTTCAATTTCAAACAGCCTATAATGTCAATGAATACTTAAGCTAATCTTCATATCGATTTCTCGCTCCGTTCGACTGCCAGGAAAATAGACAGACACTGAGACGCATATCACTAAATCATCTTAAGAGGTCTAAGCAAGAATGCGTTACAAACGGAAGCATGAAATTAATATAACATGCCCCTAATGAAATCGTAAATAGCAAATGCCAAAAGTGCAATAATTTTATAGTTGCTCCGAAAGCGTGCTTAGTGAAATAACACTTACATGAAGTACGTAAAGTATTAAGCAAACTAATTCCTGTTAAAATTTAAATTAACACGATAATGTGCAATCGGTGGGTTTATTTATTTTATTAAAGAAACTGAAACAAAGCATACATAGAAATGAAATATCACGAGTTATGTCACGAAATCCGTTTAAAAAATGATTTTATTTCCTTTTTTATTTTCTAAAAACGAAAGTAAATCGTTAAGAAAGTAATTTTGATACTGTCGCAAACTCATGGGAAATCTAACTCATGTGACAAATGGCACATGACTCATTCAACCTCATTGATTGAGTTTTGTTTATGATTCTATAAATCCTTTGTGAAAAGTATTCATTACTACAGATCAGAAATGGTGTATCGTAGATTTTAATTCTTTAGAAGTTAACTGTTTTGAATGTTTGACACAACGTTGCCATCGGATATTTTTCTTTATACAATTTATATATTACGGAAATATAATTTGATGTCAAATTAGTTTTCCGGTGAGTTGGAGACCATTAGGTAAGTGTTTTGCTATTCATGTACTATTTGATCACATTAGGCATGGAAGGCGTTAGCTGACAAACTCTCCCCATACATACATGCACGTATTGTAGGGCGTCATAAACGAATAACCAAATTAGTCACAGATAGCTTGAAAGTATATTTCCGTCGAAATCCGAATTTCGAAGTCATTCGATATTAAAATACTTTCTTTACTTCATTTAAGGAAGTGAAAGTGCAGGTCACATTCCATACACTCGTTCTTTTTCCAAGCCTCAAATATAAATGGAAAGCTATAAAATTGAATTTTTACCTTCGCCTAATCCGTAAAAGTCCATCCCTAACAATTTTGTTCATGAAAAGTATTTAAACCCTTAACTATTTGCTCATCTAGAGCATAAGATCAGAAAACGAATTGGGTGCTATTCCTCAAAGGATTAGAAGTTTTGCGTTATTCAATTTAAAATAATTGCCGTGAAGAAAAATTTATAGCCTTCATTAGAATTCTTATGAAAGGAATTTTATAATTCTGATAATAATTGCTAAAGGGGGTAATATATATATATATATGAAGGGTTAAAATCGGGCTTAAAGAATTTATTAAAATAAAAAAAATTATATGAAAACGGTAATCCGAACGTACATGGAAAGAATTGTAATCCAAGTATTTTCTTCGGGTATAATAAATTATTAATAGAAATTCAAAGAAAAGCTAAATATGCCCTTGTTTAAAATTGGAAAATCGAATTAAATTCTATTTCTTTATTATCATTTTATTTCAATTTAAATGAAATTGAATTAATATTTGTAAGAATAAAATAAAAAGGCATTCAAAGAAAAAATAAAATTAAGGAGGCAATGAGTGAAAATATCAGTCACGTTTGAATGTCTTTTTGAAAAATAATGTAATGATTATACATACATAAGTAGACAAATGATAGAGTTAGACACTAATATAGACGCACATGGTCTTACCTAAACCACCCACATTACTATTATACAGTCTCCTACACATTCTTTACGTAGTGTGTGCTTTTCCGCAGTTAAATCAATTTTATAATCAACCTGTGCCCTCGCAGTAAAACGTAAGTAGTAAGAGAGAGAGAGAGATAGAATGAGAGTGGCTGAGAGGGAGAGGGGAAAAGGAAAGTTGAAATTCTTTTTGGTTGAAGAATCCTATGAGTAAACGATCATGTGTCTAAAATTAATTTAATGACGTCATTGTGGAAAGAAACTAAATGTAATTTCTTTGATGTCAGCAAGCAGAAAAGTAAATAAAAAGAAAACAAGTGATGAATAGGCAAATTGAAGTTCATGACAAGAAAATATAAAGTATTCATTTATTTAGAATAAACTAATGTAAATTTCCACAAAAAATTTCCACTGCCCATACATTTAGGGATGTTACCCAGGGAAAATGCTCATTAGAATAGGATTAAATATTTAAAGAACAAACAAAATAATTACTTTTTTAAATAATTATTATATTTCATAAGAAATATGTCTGTATATTTTTTTTCATCAATTTCTCATTTGCAAATATTTTCAGATTTTAAATGCTTTTTCAGTTTTTTAAAGTATATTATAATTTGTGGTTTATTTGCGTGGAACTCACGCAAGACGTGTTCGAAAAAACCATGGGGATTAATAATTGAATGAAACACCTCTTTCATTCTTAGGTTTTTCCTTTTCACTATTATTTTTCATAAAAGCATGCATCAATACATCATTAGTCAGCCGATTATACGATGAAATGAAAAGAAATATATAAAATATATAAATAAAAATAAAAATTTAAATATAAAATTAAAATATCGGCACAGCCTATGCCTCTGCCTTGGAATTGAAAACAGTGAGCGGCATTACACAAACAAGTTGTCTCTCTCCCTCCCTGCATGGGATTTATCGACTGCAGCATTTTTACATATTGCCGCGAAATAATTTGATTCGAAAATTGGAATAAAATTGCTACCGACGATTTGGAATTACCCGAGTACGTTTTATTGGTGTCAACAAGTAATTGACTAATTTTATTAACTGAGTATGCTCTTTTGTGATCAGATTTCTGATAATTTTAATCATTAGTTCGGCTATTGGTTTTCATTAATAAAATGTATTAATTATATTATATTATATATTTATTAATATTATATATTATTCACAAAGTTATATAATTCTTAGTCGGTCGTAAATGACCTTAATACTATACTAGTTTTCGGAAAAGACAAACTAAACTAAAGTTTGTGATTTGCAGAGAAAACAATCATTCGTAACAGTTGATGATCAAATTGTCAAAGAATATTCAATTCCTCAATAATTAAATTACAGATACTTTGCGGTCCTTTAAAATATATCAGAAAAAGGGAGGAAAACTAAAGCCACTTTGCCACATAAAACTTGGTTTTATTTTCTTCCCACTGCAAAAGTTTTGATCCAGAATGTTATAAATCAAAACATTAAAAAGACGTATGAAGCACGTACAAGCGACCGTTCTTCTGAGATTCTTGGGAAAGCGATTTCATGTTGAAATTTAAGCTTCGATGGCGAAACGTGACGTCGTGTCATAAAAATTACAGGACAGAAAAATAAAAAAAGATGCTCGAAAACCGAGGACGTACATTTTCTTCATGAAAATAAAGAATATTTAATAGAGATCGGCAAAAATAAGAAACCCGAAAAAGCCTAAAAGCACAATCACACAAAAATTACTTTTAAATCATTTTATTTTAGATTGAACAAATTGATATATTAGCAATTTTTGAAAACGACTTTCGAAGTATTTAATTCAAATTAATTTAGAGAGTAAAATTATTATTATTACTAATTACTACTTTTAAATAATTAGGGAGTCGTTTGAATTAAACAAATGCGGCCTTAAAATATTATTTTCTCTGGGAGCATAAGCAATGTTTTTTGTCAAATACTCACACCTAACTCACATACATACACGTGCACACCAAGCGTAACCAAAACCATAAAATGTTTGGAATATTATTTAGGAAATAGAGCACTTCACATTTGCTTTGATATTTCTTTGAGTTGGGTTGTTAGCCTGCATGTGTGTGTGGTCGTGTACGCGTGTCTCTGCATATTATTATTAAATGCCGCACGTTAAATACCGTTCAAGTTCTGTTACCATGACGAGTGGTTAATCGCTAATAACTAGGTCAATATGGAGAAACTTTCCCGGAAACTTTTTAATTATTTTTATTTTTCCCCATTTTTTTAGTTACTTTTATATTTTAATTTTCCAATCTAGTTCCCTCGTTCTTTCTCTTTTGCGTTAATCAGCTTTACGATAAACTATTGGTTGCATTGTATCGCGATTTGCGATGTAGCGCGGTGTATTTTTAGGGATTAGTGCGGATTAAGTACGATGACGATAATAATAAAAACAATACTTTTATACAATAAATACAAATTTATTAAATTTATGTAGAAACATTTTTAATTATTTACCCTTTAATTTATTTGTTGGTTTTTTCAAAAATTCGCTTTAGTTTTATCCCATTTTAATTCTTTCTTAATAACAATTAATTATATTTAATGATAATCCATTTTCCTCATCGATTTATTTATTATGTTTTCAATATTAACACATGTTCGCTTTTAATCTATTCTTGTTTTTTTTTATAAATTTCCATTTTTTCAATTTATCAATGGAGCATTATTGGAGACTGCTTTGATAATAGAAAAAAATTGTAAAACTATATATAAAACTTCCACAAATATTTTATAATAATAATATAATAATAATTATAAGGAAAAATAAGGGACCCAAAAAACCAAATTTTTAGAGATTAGTGAGAGGAAGAGAGGTAGAGAAAGTCCGCTCATTTGAAGTGGACAAACAACTATATATTAAATGTAGTAATAAATATAGTAATTGTAGTCAGTGGAAGGAAGTGAAAATAAAATATTCCTTGAGGACGAATAAGAGAATAGCCTGGGAATAATTGCTAAAAGTATTGCCCTCAATTTAGAAACACATAGAGATGAAGAATTATAGGAAGGAATAGAATATAGACAAAGAGAAGGGGAAAGTTTATTAGCACTCTTGTGATCAATGCGGTGAGAAGGCTGAAAAAGAGAGAGATAAAAAAGATGAGAGACAGTAAAAGGTGAATTGGATAGCACTTGAGGTGGGAATTTTTAAAAAAGAGAGGTAAAGACGAAGAATGTATTACATTAAATTTTTACAGGACCCTTGTTTTATTTGTTTTTCTTTCTATTAAACCAAGAGGTTATATTAAAGTAAGTTGAAATCAGTTTGAATTGACAATTCGTTGAGAAGGAATCCATAAATTTCCGGAGAACGTTTCTTTTGATTGGCAATAATACCGCACTCGATCTAAGGGCTCCCTCCTCTTAGAGGGCTTTCTCCGTAATCAGACCATCTTGAGATCGAGAAGCTGCGATCAACATTTGATTCGCTATAAGTTCTCGGATTGATTTTAAAAGATTTTTTCCTGATTTTAATGGTCTGTATTGATTCTAACTCTAACCTTCAGCTGGAGAGGAATAATATATTTTTGTTTCGTGTCTCACAGTGTTCAGTATAAAATGAAAGAAGGCGAGAATTTTTTTCTAAAAAGCATGAACGCATGTTAAAAAAATTAATGAAATTTTATTTAATTAATGAATAATAATCATCAATAATAAACTAATAATTAAGCAATTAACAAATTTCGTCAATAATTAAATATATTTTCTCATTCTGTAGGTGGCAGCACTGCAGAAAATATCTTTCTCTATCAAAAGGAAATACTGAAGAAATTGTATTAAATATTTCTAACTAAGAAATAATCTGATATGACTGGAGCTTATTTTTTATAAGGAGATAAATTTATAAACTATAAATTACAGTTAATGACGCTCAGTCTTTAGGGTGCGTTCGTTAGTACACTCCTACAAAATCGATTAGTATAATCGAAAGTCGTTAAAGTTAGGAGCTGATGGCATAGCGTCATCTTGACACCACCATTCACATTTTCCCCGACTGCATTAGCTGTCTTTGAATTGTTATTTGTCGGTTTCAGCTCATTTATAAACAAAAGCAATGACATTTGACAATGTTTTTAATCCCTTTGTAACGTAAATATTGAACCCTTATGAATTAATATTGAAATAAAGATATGAATTAATTAATAATTAATTGCCAGAAAAATTGTTTAATAGTTAACATTTAATTTAAGTTATGTATTAATTTCGACTTTCTTCAACACATAAAGTAATTTGGTAGATATAAAATCACTACCATTTATTAGAATTTTAACTTTTGCGTCAGAATTGGGCAGTATATTGTTTGATTGTCTAATTGTTAATTACTAGGTAAACATAATTATTATTATTTTTTGCTTTGTTCGGTTGATGATTTTCATTAGCACGATTGGTGTTGAAGCCACCGTGTTATCCAGTTACTATGATAGTTCTTTAAACAATCTGAAACTTCTTTAACAAGTCGGTTATTCTCTGGTTGTTTACTATATGGTAGAATAAGTTTCCAGCATTTAATAACTTGAGGAATTTTATATGGTTTTTGAGAAGTATTTCTATTAAATACCATAATTATATTAAATTCTCATTTAACAGAAACAACAAATGAGCTTAATTTTCCAAATTGCCAAAAAGTATTTTTAAACTACTTTTTGGCAATTTGGAAAATTAAGCTCATTTGTTGTTTCTGTCACGGAAATTTGGAGAAAGTTGGGTTTGTGAATGAGTTAATTAATCAAAAATGTCCATCTTTGCGCAGGAGTCACCTGCCCATTTTTGATTATTTAAATAATATTTTTGTTGAATGATTCAACTGAATTCTGATGAAGATATTGTTAAGATGGTTCCAATAATTAGTGATGACAATATCGTTTCTTTACTTTATGTGAAGATCGCGTTGTAAGCATGACTGCGTGCATGAATGAGAGGATTACGATATGCCTCGCATGATATAACGCATTATTATCTAATTGTTCTCTATTCGGTTCATAAAGGAAGACAATACGAAAGCGACTAATAAGACGACTAATAAGAAAATGTATAAAGTCACTTATAACCGGTAAGAAGCTTTAAATTTATGATCTATTAAATTAAGAAATAAAGCTTCCACTTTATTACTGAGACGCCACTAGTTCTGAATGGATTTGTTTAGTTCGCGAGCTATGAATCTCATGTGTATTTGACATCTGGCTCTTGAATAATATCAAATGAAACCGGAAATGATTCCTTTCAAATGCATTTTATATAAAATATTAAAACTACCGAAGTACCCGGTACGTAATTAGAGGACATATCCTTTTCGACGATATTCATTTTTCTAAAATTGAATTGAATTGAATCAGAAAATATAAATAAACTTATTTGAAGGCAACGAAGTGGACTTTATCCGCAATTATAGAAGTTGTATCATCTGAGCTTCATCAATAAAATTTCTTCTCTTTCTTCGACGTTACGGTTGCTTCGGAAGTTTGTTCTGTTATTTCCTCTATTTTTAACGTTTTCTTGTCAATATTATTTATGACGGCAATCAGATTATCGGCGCGGGAATACAGCACTTGAAAATTTAATAAAAACAAAAACTAAGGATGATCAACGTCGGCAGATGAAACAACTGCAGATATAACTTAACTCAGATTAGCTTGTGGGATCAGGGTTTAAATCTAAAATGATACCTATGAAATTACAATAGAGAGTTATTTATTGTAATTCCAAATCCCTTTCCCAGCTATACTTTCGATAACCACTAGTGTGGAATGTGGATACTGCTGATATTGGAAATTGTAATCTTAGGAGAAAAAGGAACATTAATAATAAATTACAGTGGCAAAAATACAACAACTGTAAAATGATGTCACACTAACTGTAAAGAGATCCGAGCCTTAAACATCTTGTAAGTCCTGAAATTTCAGGTTTTCAAAAATAAAAATTTGTGCATTTAGGACCAATCAAACTGCAGCTATTTTACATTGTTATATATTTAACCAAAGCATATATTCCAAAATCAACAAATTTCTTGTTAGGATTTGACATATTGTCTTTTGTGCTATTCAACCGATTGAAAACCGCCCTGTCTTTTAAAATTATGGAAAATTCATTAAATTCAGGATAATTCTTAAAATTTACCTAAAAATTGGACAAAAATTTCAAGTAGTACAATCCTCAACAAAAAAATCTGGATTATTTTGACTAATCTTAACCTAGTTTTGCAAAGTTTGGGAGACGCTAGATTTTCATTAAGAATTGTTTTTGTTTCTTCCTTTTTATTACGAACTAATCGGGTTTGACTTTAACTTTGAAAATATTTACTCTCTTGTCTCTGATTTAAAAGTGGTTTATGGATTTATTGCTTTGTGTATTTTCCTTTTGGATTCACTTGATTTTTATAACTCGCCGTCAGACGAATTTGGATAATTAAGATCAGGAAATTTCTAGATAATTAAACCGAATTAAATACAGTTAGGATGTTCTCTAAATTCTTTTGCAGAAGCTAAGTGAATTCTTTCTTTAGCTTTCTTTCTTTCCATAGCGAAATTTAAATAGTTTTTAATTAATTCATTTTTAGTTCAATTTACAGCTCGTCAACCGAATTGTTTGTTGCCACCAATGAAAATGCGTAATACTTGTTTTTGGTTTGTCATTATAGTTCTGGAAAGGATCGTAATTCTTAAATCCTCAGTAATAAAGTTTATTATAAAAAAACCTATTCAGAGCTAAAAAAGATAACCCTTTTGTATTAAAAAATAGAACCCGTTGAGTATTCAATATTGTTTTATGTATGAGATTTAATATCAAATTCAGCATTTTATAAAATTTTTATAATAAGGGAATTGCTAGCATTGATCCAAGCTAGGGCCATGATTCCTTTTATCTTCTCCTTCAATTTTTCAATTTCCCACAGCGGGAGAATTGGGGATATCTGCGAAATAACCGTGGCACCAACCGCTGTGACTCGTCAGGTTCTGGA
Organism: Physocephala rufipes; assembly: GCA_963966595.1. NCBI lineage: Eukaryota > Metazoa > Arthropoda > Insecta > Diptera > Conopidae > Physocephala > Physocephala rufipes. The sequence goes on from OZ016501.1 coordinate 24,436,552, forward strand.
ACGAACTGACGTGCAATGCATAGTCTATCATGAAATCACATGAAATAATAAAAGAGTCAACGACGAACGAGTAGTAGTTAAGAATTGACGGGCAGCCGTTGTTACACGTTGTCATCATTGGAAATGTGAAAAGTAAGATCAACCACAGTTAATCCTCAACCTCAATTCGTGGGTGGAAGATTTTCCAACTAACGAGAAAAAAACTATGCATCCCATCGAGAGTTATTCACTGAAAACGAACATAAAAGAAAAAAAGAATAGCAAAAAGAAAATAATGAAAATAGAGCTCATATTGTTGCTGCTTCTCACCCCGTTGGGCATTTTCTGAGGTTCATCAGGCAGTTTTTCCATGACCTATCCCTCCTTCAGACGTTAATGCTACTTTTAAATTAATATAATACGAAAGTTCTTTGTCTGCGCATCTCGACGGGTTATGATGGGTTAAGGATGGGTGATGGCCCTTTGGTTAGACTTATATTAATGCAATATACTTACATCCAACACCTCATACACAACATTTATTCTCAACCTTTCACTTCTTCGTCTACGCTTTGTTAATGAGTAAAATGACTTCATCTCACTGCAAACAAATACTGCAAATATTTATGACACTGCAATTATAAACGAATCGTGTACGACATTTCACCACCACGCACGCATGCATGTCAAGGACGCATCAAGTTCATACGCAAGTGTTCGATTCAAAAAAATAAAGTCAATTCACATAGTATTCCGAAAGCTATTTGATTGATCTTTTGCCATAATTTTATAATTGTCATGCATGAAATTTGTTTTGCCTTCTGTCTCAGGGATTTTACTATTTTTTCAATCTTTGAATGCAATCAGAATCCATAATCAGTTTTCGCTGCTTGAACACTGCTGTATGTCAGTTGAAGCTGTCTCTCCCGAATACCCATCGAAAAGTGAGTAGAGAAGAGAAGTGCTGCACCCATCCAGCATAGAACGCTGACAAAAATTCTCTGCGCTTATTCAACGTGGATGTATCAGAGCTTTGTTCACGACCAGAGTAAACTGATTATAGATTCCGAATGCGGCCTTTGTTTCTTCTTTCTCTTCCCCAGAGTTCAGAATTCAAAACCATTCAGAAATGGCCTTTTCCAATTTCATACGGATATAGAATCTCAGTTCGCTTGTGGTTGAAATCGCTTTCTATTGTATTTAGTTTGTTAGAACGCGTTGTAACATTTATGGTACTTGTTATTCCATTCTTGTTGCACGTTTCCAATTTCTCATGATATTATTTTTTGCTCGTTTCTATTTTTAGTCGATTTATGTCCAACTTTTTTTTATGTCCAGAAATCTGAACAAAACTGTTTAAAAGCTCTGTAATGAATAATATTGACCATTTTGCTGAGCGCGACAGGATCGTTCCTTTGCTGTATAAAGTCGGTGAAGGACGATTGTGTATATTGTTGTAAATCCTTGCAAGATATATCACAGCAACCGTAATAACGAATTCGCAATGGCGCGTTTCTAAACTGAATCCTCATTACATGAATCAGGTCATTGCGTTGAAATTTGATCTTAATTATTGACTCCTAGAAACAAATGAGTGTTCGTGATTCCAGTTGAAATGATAAATGATGATGATGACGATGACGATGCCATCCTATCCATATTAGCACTCTATCCTTATGGTCTGAATGCGGCATTTTAAATAAATCCTTTCAACTCTTGATCCATTTTAATTATATTTCTCTGCATTTTAATTATACTTCTCGCTCCTCTGAATTCTACGTCTCAATGCATTTGCGCGAATCTTCGGATCTACTTCGTTTTAAATGAGCCCGTAGGAAGATGGATGGATGGATAGAAGAATAGATGCACAGTTCGATGGATGAATTGGTGTGACTCTAAAACTTATTTGTTGCCCCCAAATTGTTTAGCCACTTTCCCCACCTAACCGCTTTACCATTTCAGTTTATTCCGAATTTTTTCAATAATATTTACATCAAATCCGGACACAAGCTCTGTTAGTTCTGGCTTTAGGGGAAATCGTAAAAACTTTGGGCTGATATTCACAGTCTTTGCGGGACAAAAGGATTAGTGTGTGTACGTTTGTGTTAGTTTGTTTCTGTATGATTGATGTTTTCTTACAATTTTCATGATTTCACAAAATAAGTGATTCGGATTCATCAATTTGGCAGAACTTCGTACGCATTGAAGTCTTTTACTAAGTCTCACTAACCATTCGTCTGACTCAACATGGTAACAGTTTTGCTTTAAATAGTTTAAAATGGTTAATATTTTCAATTTTCTTCTTCGATGACATATGACGTTGTTCTGTCCCAATTGTGTCAAAATGCATACTTAATTCAAGAAATTTGTCAAAGTCATTGAATCGATTAATGTAATCATCGAAGATGTGTTAGAAAATTTAGGGGGTGAGAAAACTGAAGAGGTTATGTGGTGGTGGAAGTGGGAACATTGAATAAAACTTTCTTTCAACAAATAAATATGCAAGTCAATCTAACCCTTAGTTGAAATATTATAATATTTTGAATTAATGTGGGACTAACTCCTTCTGTTTCCTAGCCGTTTCGGAGAGAATGGAAACTAATAGTAATTTTCCATTTAATTTGGCTTCAATTTTCTGCGCAAAATCAAAGTTTATTACGAATTAAAATTTTCTGATGTCACGGGTTCCGCAATTAACATTTCATGGGTCTTTAGTATTGCTCACAGCTTAAAGAAGTCACACATCATCACGGCTTAAAGGAGTGAAGCACTGCAGCCTTTCCATTCGTGTTTGATCGACTAGATCGTTAAATACTTTTAAGAATACCAAGGCCAAAATTCTATTTCTTAAACCAGAAACAAGTCCTTAATTATCGTAGCCAAAGTAAGAGGATTCAAATGAGTTTAATTAAATGTGTAAGAGTGAAGTGAAAACTTAAAGGTTTGAAATTTAAAGTAATTCAAATAAAATTCAATAAAATTATAACTACAAGCAGTTACTGAGTAAATTGTTTTTTTTATTAGAAAATTTGAAATCAATCAAAAACTCCTTAACTGCAAATCAAACACTCCTTTTCTTCTTCGTCCTCTTCTTCAAACACTAGAGTTAGTATTAGTAGGTATCTTATATATTTCCTATGCGCGAGTTTGTGCCTTAGAATTGTGAGTGAGTATGTGCGTTTAAAAAGAGGTGGGGTGTATGTGTCGGCGCAATTATTCTTCGAGTTTTTCTCCCTTGACTAACCTTGACTAACATCTAACTAACCAAACCCTACGATAAATTTTCATCCACTTTTTCATTTTGTTATATATATATATATATATATATATATATATATATATATATATATATATATATATATATATATATATATATATATATATATATATATATATATATATATATATATATATATATATATATATATATATATATATATATATATATATATATATATATATATATATATATATATATATATATATATATATATATATATATATATATATATATATATATATATATATATATATATATATATATATATATATATATATATATATATATATATATATATATATATATATATATATATATATATATATATATATATATATATATATATATATATATATATATATATATATATATATATATATATATATATATATATATATATATATATATATATATATATATATATATATATATATATATATATATATATATATATATATATATATATATATATATATATATATATATATATATATATATATATATATATATATATATATATATATATATATATATATATATATATATATATATATATATATATATATATATATATATATATATATATATATATATATATATATATATATATATATATATATATATATATATATATATATATATATATATATATATATATATATATATATATATATATATATATATATATATATATATATATATATATATATATATATATATATATATATATATATATATATATATATATATATATATATATATATATATATATATATATATATATTTTTTTTTTTTTTTTTTTTGTTATATATATTTGAAATATATATTTGAAATTTTTGGTAGTAATGGTTTTAGTAGATTGTTGCGTGCTCTTTAGTAGTTTTTCTCATGCTTTTCCCCAGCGGGCAGAGCTTTTAATATTCTTTTTTGAATAGAAATCAGATTTTGTTATTCCACACCAGTTCGGTTCTTGGTCTAATACTTTGTAATTTTAGGCTGTTGTTTTGTTTTCTTCAATTTGTTTTGTTTCCCTCCGTTTTCTTCTTAGGGTCTCTAACCACAAATTATTTTTAGGGTGATCAAATATTTTAGATTGAACGGTAAATAAAGAGAGGAAAAAATACTTTGTAAACCTTATTTCATAACTTTCTCAAAAGTTTCACGAGACCACTAAAAGGAAATGTTCAATCTTAATTTTAATTTGTAATTTTATTTCCATTAAAGCTAATTTAGTGGCAATTTTTAGTTTTGTTGCTTTTTTTAAATATCTAAAAACATTTTTATATAACTCGGATCCTCATAAAATAGCCATGTCTTCATTAATATGGAAGAGACTTCTAGTCATTTGCTGTGGAACTGAACGTATTGGCCTTGTCTCCCTCTGAAAGACTTTTCCTTCTGCAAACTCTTAATTATGTGAAATATTGGAGAGAAAATTAATATAACAATATTTCCAGATTTCGGCTTGACCAAAAAATATTACTGATTTTTTAACATAGTTTTATTTAAAATATTGCTCAATTATGAATTTGGCTTCCAGATGTCTTTAATTTAAATGCTTCGCACAAAAAGTATTTAACGTAATTTAAAAAATTTTGACTGCGAAATAAAATGTCTTTAAGAATGGCTTGCCCAAAAATGGTTTGCCCTAAGCTATAACGTCAACCCACGTTTTCCTATACTTCTTATCCCCATAATTTTTTCCTAGAATTTATTATTCCTATAATTTGTTTGAACAGGGTCAGTGAGTGAATGACCTGTTGACGCGAAGTGTTAGAAATGCCAGAGGCCTTAAAATTACAAAAACATTATTAAAGATATAAAATTGCTTAGCGTCAATTATTTGGAAAACGTTTTCTTTAATTTTTTAAAGATAAAAAAATTAAAGAAAAAGGGTGTCATTTTTTAATTGATTGACAAGCAGTATTTCGAACTAAATCAATTATATCAATTATATATCAATTATATATATATATATATATATATATATATATATATATATATATATATATATATATATATATATATATATATATATATATATATATATATATATATATATATATATATATATATATATATATATATATATATATATATATATATATATATATATATATATATATATATATATATATATATATATATATATATATATATATATATATATATATATATATATATATATATATATATATATATATATATATATATATATATATATATATATATATATATATATATATATATATATATATATATATATATATATATATATATATATATATATATATATATATATATATATATATATATATATATATATATATATATATATATATATATATATATATATATATATATATATATATATATATATATATATATATATATATATATATATATATATATATATATATATATATATATATATATATATATATATATATATATATATATATATATATATATATATATATATATATATATATATATATATATATATATATATATATATATATATATATATATATATATATATATATATATATATATATATATATATATATATATATATATATATATATATATATATATATATATATATATATATATATATATATATATATATATATATATATATATATATATATATATATATATATATATATATATATATATATATATATATATATATATATATATATATATATATATATATATATATATATATATATATATATATATATATATATATATATATATATATATATATATATATATATATATATATATATATATATATATTTTTTTTTTTTTTTTTTTTTGTTATATATATTTGAAATATATATTTGAAATTTTTGGTAGTTTAGTTTTTATTAATGGTTTTAGTAGATTGTTGCGTGCTCTTTAGTAGTTTTTCTCATGCTTTTCCCCAGCGGGCAGAGCTTTTAATATTCTTTTTTGAATAGAAATCAGATTTTGTTATTCCACACCAGTTCGGTTCTTGGTCTAATACTTTGTAATTTTAGGCTGTTGTTTTGTTTTCTTCAATTTGTTTTGTTTCCCTCCGTTTTCTTCTTAGGGTCTCTAACCACAAATTATTTTTAGGGTGATCAAATATTTTAGATTGAACGGTAAATAAAGAGAGGAAAAAATACTTTGTAAACCTTATTTCATAACTTTCTCAAAAGTTTCACGAGACCACTAAAAGGAAATGTTCAATCTTAATTTTAATTTGTAATTTTATTTCCATTAAAGCTAATTTAGTGGCAATTTTTTAGTTTTGTTGCTTTTTTTAAATATCTAAAAACATTTTTATATAACTCGGATCCTCATAAAATAGCCATGTCTTCATTAATATGGAAGAGACTTCTAGTCATTTGCTGTGGAACTGAACGTATTGGCCTTGTCTCCCTCTGAAAGACTTTTCCTTCTGCAAACTCTTAATTATGTGAAATATTGGAGAGAAAATTAATATAACAATATTTCCAGATTTCGGCTTGACCAAAAATATTACTGATTTTTTAACATAGTTTTATTTAAAATATTGCTCAATTATGAAGTTGGCTTCCAGATGTCTTTAATTTAAATGCTTCGCACAAAAAGTATTTAACGTAATTTAAAAAATTTTGACTGCGAAATAAAATGTCTTTAAGAATGGCTTGCCCAAAAATGGTTTGCCCTAAGCTATAACGTCAACCCACGTTTTCCTATACTTCTTATCCCCATAATTTTTTCCTAGAATTTATTATTCCTATAATTTGTTTGAACAGGGTCAGTGAGTGAATGACCTGTTGACGCGAAGTGTTAGAAATGCCAGAGGCCTTAAAATTACAAAAACATTATTAAAGATATAAAATTGCTTAGCGTCAATTATTTGGAAAACGTTTTCTTTAATTTTTTAAAGATAAAAAAATTAAAGAAAAAGGGTGTAATTTTTTAATTGATTGACAAGCAGTATTTCGAACTAAATCAATTAAATTTATCGCAGTATTAATTAAAGCTGGTCTCTCGAGGTTAGTCTGTTCATCAAGTTGCACAAAATCAGAATTTCTGCATCCGCAATCTTTTTTCGGTTGGAGAATACAAACTGCAAAAAGACTGAGGATGCAGAAATTTTGATTTTACGGAACTTGATGAACAGACTAACCTCGAGAGACTAACTTTAATCATAGAGTAAGAAATAACAAGAGTCTGAATCACTCAATATCGCTTTATTGATCAAATTGAAGCGGTCGGTCGGGATGCTGAACGAAGTAAGAATTGAGTAAAAATACGATTGCCAAACGAGACGGCCGAATTTATTTCTTCGTGGCGCTCTTTGTATTCACTTTATTATTACTTGTTTGTTATTGCTTTGATTATCAGATTGTTATTAGATGGACGATTTATGCTTGTGTGCGTATGAATTACGCGTGAGCGAATGCCTTTTGACCAGGGAAAATGTTATCGCTTTCTCACTTTGTCTGCATCAAATAAATGGTCATAATGCGTAAAACAATATTTCTAGTATGCGGGTGAGAGAGGAATTTACAAAACAAATTCTTCGTTGCCAAACAAGAGCAGTTTTTTCTTCGTTTCACTTTCTTGTTTCTCGTTTGTTATTATTTTGCTTATTATATTATTAATAGATGGACAAATTATATTTGCTTATTGTTGTGTGAAAAGTACATATGGAACGACCATTTCACTCTTTCTGCATGAAATAAAGGCAATAATACATACAACAACATTCTCGCTCATCAGCGCGATTGCGAAAATAATTTGCAAAATAAATTCTGAATTTTGATTTTTTCCGTATGAACGAGGAATCGCAAGGCACAAGGCGTCGCGAAAGTATGTTATGGAGCGAGCAGCGTTGCTTTTTGTAGTTAAAAAAATGTAGAGTGACTTATTCCTCATACCTTTAAAAGCAGAAGACATATGGGGGTACACTTATCCACTACAATGGCTTAGATTTTTTTTATTTTATTTTTGCTTTTAATATTTTAATATTTTTGGATGTTTGTTATTCCTTACTTCTACATATATTTTTTAGGTTTTTCAATTGCTATTAATATTTAAATTATAATTAAATATTAATTAAAATATGCAGTTTAACTACACCCAAACTACTGTTTTTTAATATTATGGTTTTTAATATTATTGCTTATATTTATATTGGTATTTATTCTTTTCAAAATTTCTATCGCGAAAATATCTTCTATTTTTATTTCTATAATAGTCGCCTTGAATGGCCTTGCCGAATATCAAATCCTATCGAATTATTACAAAAACAATTCAGAATGGAATTGATAATGTACAAAGGATATCCAAACACACTACATATGCATGCAAAATCACATTCATTGTTTAAGAAAATCGCATGCAGATAAGGCATCTTTTTTCTCTAACAAAGCAGAGAATGTACAAATACACGACCCATGCTCACACATTGTCATCCTTGTCGAATATTTGCCGCTACAAGAACAAAACAACAGCAGTACGAAACGAAGTCTCTGAGAAACACTATGAACAATGAAATAAATGGATGAGAAGAGAATAGCAAATGAAAGCACTCACTAATGAGTGAAAATGGTATCTGTTATTGGATCGCACGAAGAAAAATTTGCTTGTACCAGATTCGGACTCTTGTTATTTCTTAATCTATGCTTTAATTAACACTGCGGTAGATTTAATTGATTCAGTTCTAAATATTGTTTGTCAATCAATTAAAAAATCGACATAACTAAACAAACAACAATTAGGAGCTCCATTTATGTTGTCGTATTTATGACACAAAGCTACAAAGCTTTTGTTGTAATTGCAGTGTTTCCTCAATGAAATGCCGAAATGGCAAAAACTGAATTCGCTCAATTTTTTATAAATTTTTTAATTTTTGTTTCCTCCTTTCTGTACCTCCACCCGAACAGCTAGGGGTATATGCACGTATTGTTTTTGCTTGCAAAGCGTTAAAAAAGAATTGGAAGATATAGCAAAGTATATATGCTCCGGTTCGGAATCAGTCCCTGATTAAACTAAGATTATAGAAAAACAAATTATTCATGAAATTTGTACGATTATTTTCTGTCTTCCTGGAATTTTCGATATCAAAACTGGTCAAACTGGAAATTCCTTCTTTTTAAAGCTAATTCGAAATTATGTATGTGTTCAAGTAAAAACGCTAAGCGTAACACCCGTAATATCAAGTTTTTGTTAAATTCGAGTAACAATAATCACATCTCTTTGTTAAAATATTTTCCAAGACAAATCCGCTTCCTGCCATTATCAATATTAGACAGCCTGGGAAGACGGAGGATACTTGTGCAAAGTTTTGGAGCAATATCTTTATTAAAACTTTTATGATCGTGATTTGAATTCTCAAACAGGCAAATAGACTGACCGACGTTCTGATCGTCGGACGAGCAAGGCTAAATCGAATAAGGAGCTGATTCTCAGCCGGCAATTTTTACTCCTTTTATTCAATAAATTGTTCTTTCCCTTTCACCCTTTTTCACTTTAATTTTTTTTTGCCTTTTTGCAGCCAAACTTTTCTTCAGTCAATTCTTTTATCAGTCAAAGCGTTCGAATGAACAAGGAATTAAAAGACTCCTTAATGTATGCTCAACGTTGTGAAGATTTCCTTAGAACTCTCCTTCAATCTTCCTCAACTTTAGCGGAAAAATTTTGCGAATAAATAAATATTTTTGAACAAGTTTCTCGCATTAAGCGCTTTCTAAGTCGGTTAATATTAAAAAAAGGATAAGATGGGGAGAAAAACTTGAAAAGTTCTTGTTGAAGACTAATAATGTTCCTTCAACCACGTCCTACTTCCATTTCAGCCCCGTGAAAATGGACGAAGTTCATTCATTTGATTCCTACTTTGCCCACATCGCATTCACACACACATCTACAGGTTTGTTAGAGAGAATAAGATTGTGAGAGAAAGAACACATCTACAGGTTTGTTAGAGAGAATAAGATTGTGAGAGAAAGAGATAAGGAGTGACGGAGATAGATAAAAAGGGGAAAAAGGAAGTTGCAACCCTTTTTGCTTAAGTATTCATATAAAAACCGCGTGCATGTGGTTGGAATTTATTTAATGACGCCGTTATTCATAGTCGTAACATTTTTTATTTCAACAAGTAAACGACTTAATGCGAAGAAAAGAAATAATGAAATGTAAATTGAAAATGAGAAAATAGAGAGGTATTTATGCAAGAATTCATGAGTGGATAAGGTTATGGATTCATTTATTTAGACTGAAAAAATTCGAATGAGGATAATTTACATTAAATACTTTTAGGACCCGATTAAACCATTTCAAGAGTTAACAAAAGAATTGTGTTCTTTCATTTTTAATATTAAATTAGTTTGTTAATTTCGCTATTAATTAATTGTTTAATTCAAATTACTTTAAATACTTAAACTAATAACTTAGTACAGATTAAATATAAATATAAATAGCGAAAATAATTCTGAAATTTATTACAAATTAGGTGGAACTCTTCTCAAGTTTATTTTTTGTAGCAGTTTACTATTTTTCTTCATTAACAGAATCGATAGCTTTGATGACTTCATGACTGCGTGTTCGAAGAACACGCATGGGTAATGTTTTGTTGAAGCAGTTGGTCAATTCTGACTATTACAACCTCGTAACACTTCAATGGTTTCAGTCGTCTGGATACATTTTATTTAAAATAAATCCAAAGTAACAAAAAATTAAATATTAAAACGTAGACCTAAAATCATATTTAATTATTCAAAAGTAATTTTCAATGCGCTAAAATTTAACGTAGAGGAAATTAATTTTAATTCCGTATTGTATATTTTTTTGGGACCTGTTGCATGTAATCGCAGCTATTGGGATTGATTACATTTGGGATTGATTCACCGCGGCTAATGCTAGTTTTTACATCACGTACATTTTTTTGGGCTTGAATATGTTTATCTTATTTCCTTTCTCTGTCTCTGTTATCGATATATTGTGCATTTTTTCTCCCAGTTTTCAAATAAGACTCTTAAATATTGGCATTATCAATTAATTAATACTTTTATCTGTTCGGAAATATCTGAAATATTCATTGGCAAATACTGAAGAAATTAAAATATTCATAACCCTTTTTTAAAAGGTTCTTCAGTATAAGAAACCTTTTTCAAAGGCCGGCTTTTAATTTTGGTCAAATCAAAATTTCGGTTTGATATAATTTTCTTTAACAATGCAATTTTTTTAATGGGAAAATATTTTCTTAAGTGTTTGATAAAATAATTAATTTAAAAGCAAACTTCGAGTCCGTTTCGAAATTAAAAAACCTACTGACACTTTTGAAATATATCAATTTTTCTGATCCCCTCGGTCCATCCATTTGATACCCTACATTCGAAGAGATAGAGTTTGCGATAGAGATGCGTTACCTTTGGGGCCCCCTTTGTAACGCATTGAAAGAATCGTGGCAGGTTAAGAAAAGTATAAATATTTCTTCTCAGAATATACTCCTGAATCCTGTCCGTCTGTTTGCCTGTTTTCTGTGTGTGTATGTCACTGTCATCATAGTTTGTTTTTGGATTTGAAATTGAAAATGGATTTGAGATTTAAAATCCTGGGTTGAAAATGGTTTGGGAATGAAAATGGGGTAAATCGGACCTGTTTCGACATTAACGACATTAAATGCCGATATATCAGTCTCCTTGTAAGCTTTCTAGCTGCGAATTTCTGCTCTATGTAATATTTGTTTTCTAATATCGCTAAATCCTTTCGGTTTCTATCTTGCGATTCTTTCTAGTATTTCAAATTGAATTCTGCATTTCTGTTTTTTATTAGAAAACGTTTTGCGTATTTTTGCAAGTAAAACGGAAAATTTTTGAGAAAAAAGCTTCGCCAGAAGATGTGTATGCATTTTCTGTCATACACTTTATATAATGTGATTCTTATATCTAAAGCATTTTAAGTGCAATTTATTGCATTAGCAAAGTATTGTTCGTTATATTGCTGTTACCGCAAACTCCTTGGTTTTTCCTTTTCATCATTAATTTTTATGAAATAATGTTTGTCACATTATCGTTAGCTTGGTTGGTTGATAAAACGAAAAAAGGAAAGCGAATAAGCAGATGGGGGAAAGGCATACAGTAGAAGAGAAGAAGGAAAGAAGATAAAAAATAATAAACACAATAAAGTGAACGAATTTTAGAAAATGAGGCCATAGATGCACGCCGTGGCGGATGTGGCAAACCTTAGTAAATTTTGGGTGCACCAAAGAGCGATACAAAGAGGCTAATTAATTAATTATTGATAAAACAAAAAAATTAAGTGAAATTGAGCAATCGAGTTAGAGAAATCTATCAATGAAATGTATCAAAATCACAAGCCATAAGTAAATGATAATAAACCAAGTAAGAACGCTAACTTCGGCCCGACCGAAGTTTATATACTCAGACCTGTAATACAAACTTATATACTGTACCCAATAATTGGTGGGCGTTAAACGCCCCTTTTAGTGTTGCATCTATATTTTCTTGGTTAATTTGGATCCACTAACTCATCTCTAGCACAGTCTTTTCCAAACAAGTTAACACATGATAAATGGGGCGTGTCCCTCCCATTATGGTGGAGCGATAATATCTAACACCAACATTTCGACTATAATATTCCGATCTGTAAACTGTAATAGAAACTGAAAAATAATCCATTAAAGGCGATTTTGTGTATGAGCTGACGTGAGACTAGTCCGATGTATCCTACTTCCAATACCAAACGGGCTATGCTGACAAGGAATACTCATGCCAAATTTCATGTCCATTTTCCCATACGTTTCCCTCCGACAGACAGACAGACACGACTCAGGCAGTTATTCTAAACAGGAATATGTATACTTCATTATACCTGCCACGGCTCCCTTAATGCATTTTCAAACGATAGTGAGTGGATATATTCTATCCCTTCGGGTGTAAAGTATAATAAAATAAAAAATTTTATTGTGTTGACAAAGCGAAAATAATTACGAAAATAATTTCATTTTTTAACTTGTTTCGCTGTGCCACACATATTACTTATTCCCAGGTAGGTACGCAAACACACCCAGCCACAAACGCACCCACATACACATAGCAAACACGCGTGTACAGTGTACATATTCTTACTCTGCACGCACGCCTATTTCCATTCAATCACGCATACATATGTACAGAGTTTTATTTTACACCAATAAATACGTGAAAGAATACGCAAACGAGGTTGTGGAAGTGTCCTTAAGCTTGAATTAAATTTGTTGTTATTCTCAAATCGTTTAACGACGCGCATTTTAGCCATCACGCAACTCCAAGCGCGCACATACACATACACAAACGCACATACACGTGCACACGCATATACATACGCCTCTACAAAACGTAAATACAAATATGTGTATTTATATATACAAATATGTTCGGCATTTATGACACAAAATAACAAAAAAGAGCGAAAGAAAACACATAAACAAATTAATAAAATACAAAATCACAAATAATTCTATAAAAAGTTTATTTGATGACATAAAAGGATACGGAAATGAAAATAAAATTTTAGCTTGATATTAATTTAAGTCTTTCTTTCCTCTTTAGTAATAGTAATCGTAGTGTGACGGAGGCAAAAGCTATAAAATACTTTCGTTAAACTTTAGTTAAATTTTACTTCTTTTACTTCCTTTATTTTTTAAGTATAATTATAACTGAATTACTTCTTGTTTCCACTTATGAATATAATCATACTTGTACTTATTTTACCGCAGACAATATTGCCACATCTCTACAAAATTCATCAAATTTTTTTGTTTAGAAAATCGGGAAATTTTTATATTAATTAGTTTCAAAACGATGTAAAAGCTGTTAAAGGGGAAGAGCTGGAAAAGTAAAATCCTTTCAAACGTCACAAAAACACGAAATATGGATCAGCTAAGAGAAGAGAAGGTGTTATTAATTGGAAAGAGATATATTTCATAAATTGCACATTTCATATAATGTTTTCAGCTCAAAAATTTCTAATATTTTCGTTACAATTCCTTCTCTAGAGCACGATATATTAGGTGAAGTGATTATTGCGGCAAAAAATTGGAATAAAATTTCGATCGCCTAACTAAAGTTACGAGAGTACCTTAATTGATCTTTTAAGCGATCCAGGAATTTTTACTAAAATGGCCTTCTCTAAGTGGCGATTTTATGAAAAAGACTAAACTCGAGCGTTATTTCAACACATCTAAGTAATAATACATAATAATAATAATAACAATAATAATAATAATAATAATAATAATAATAATAAAAACGAAATTATTATGTTACTTTTAGAAAATTTTGTCCTCGGTAATCAAAAACTAACCCCTCTATCATTTTTTCTTATAATCTTTTTTTTTATTATTCATCGTGAGAGTGAAAAATGCTTACAAAATTGAAAGTTTTCCCCGGTTTTTTACTGAAATAAATGCAAGTATTTTTCGGCCTTTGCTTAAAAGCTATTATTTTTTACCCTACACCCAAAGGGTTAGGATACATTGCGTTTTTTTCTTCTGTTTGCAACGCATTAAGGGAAGCGCGGCATTTATGGAAGAGTATTCATATTCTAGCTCCTAATCATCTCTTGAATCGGTTTCTCTCTCTCGAGGACAAAATTTTCTAAAAGTAACATAATAATTTCGTTTTTATTATTATTATTATTATTATTATTATTATTATTATTATTGTTATTATTATTATTATGTATTATTACTTAGATGTGTTGAAATAATGCTCGAGTTTAGTGTTTTTCATAAAATCGTTCGTCTGTCTGTTTGGTCGTTCGTCTGTCTGTTTATCTATCTGTCTCCGCAAGATTTCACCATTACAAAAGAAGGCAAAGGAATGTCCTCGTGAAATTTGGCACATATCATCATATTACCTAATATGAATACCTAATATGAATATATATACATGTTGACAACCTTGAAAGGGGACAACGTTTCTAGACAGCATTGGATGATAAAATTTTAGCGCCGTCCTCGCCCGCGATTATTAAATTATTCTGTATAAAGTCCTCCTACAGCGAACTAGATAAAGACCGCATTACAGGAGAATGAGTATTAGAAAGTATTGTCATGAATATTTATTTTTATTATAAATTGTTCGGCATTAAAAATGGGCTAGTGCCACGCCTGGTCTTTATGAAATGAAATTTCAAAGTCAAATTTTCCACTCTCAACCGAAACTGTGAAGCCGCAATTTCATAGGCGAGATAGCAGTGTTGGACGTTTTATATTTACTGCAAAATGAATGGTGGGTCGGTCACCATTCTCGTCGTGCTGAGAATAATTCGAATATGACGAGCGCAGGGTATACAAGCTTCGGCCAAGCTGAAGTTAGCATCGTTTTTATGTTCTTAAATGTCAGAAGTTATAACAGTGAAGAGAAGGAAAACAGGTTATTATAAAGAGAAGGAAGAGTTATAACAGTAAAGAGGAAGAGAGAATCAGCAAAGAAATAAAATCTTAATATTGCATTTTGTATGCATGAAGCCATAAATGTAATGTAATTTTTTTGACACGATTCATTCACGCGAAACCAAAAGGCGTTTGCGTAAAAATCTAAGCGAAAGCGCTGATTTTCACGCAAGTGGTGTGTCTTCGTACGTGGATTATGTACGTGTGCTGTGTGGATGTGTATTGGAGTGCATTTAATGTACCTATTTATTGAAGTAATATTTTTGTTAATAAAGGGGCTGATGCATTGAAAATATTATTACTTGATTTTTATGTCGAGGAGGGTGGGCGGAACAATGAGAGCCCATTAGGATTTGTATTTCAACATTATTTATGATAATTAAAGTTCGAAAGGTTTAGTATATTTTGATGTGAAGGGGATTGGGATATCCCATCAGTTTATAATCTTCTCCATTGTCAGGTTTTGCAGTTTTGTAGGTTTTTATTTTATCAGGTTCTATCAGGACCTATATCAAGGTCATATCCTGACTTATGTATATACACGCTCAATATGTGGTATTATTCAAGTGACCTTCAAAAGGGTAATAAAACTTTTAGCAAAAAAATTTTAATAAAAACTTTCGTGAAATACTTTAGGAATTATATATAAAATTCTGATGAATATGGATGGGAAGATTTGATTGAGTATTTCTTTTTGAAGTAACAAGTATTGCTAGTTCACAAATTACAAACAGATTAAAATATTTCCCATCAGTCATCTTCAACATGACTACCTTTGTAATGAATTTTTGCTGTTTAACCATTCTCGCGAAACTCTGGATTTCTAGTAAAATGTAAGACGCAGATTTAATATAGTTGGGAATATAAAATAGCAAAATTTTAACCGTTTCGATTTGGCGATTACATCGTTAATATTTCGCCGAATATTTTACTTTAACATTTACCTTTTATTACCATATTTTTGATTTTCATTCGTTGTCCATACGGTTTGTGATCCATACTAAATCACTACGATTCAATTCTTACTGTTTTGATTTTCTTTTTAATATTATCAAATTGTCCTTCCGTTTATAACTTATTGCAATTGGAATTCTGAATAAAAATATCGACTTTCTGAATAAAGATTACTCAGAATAAAAATTCTGAATAAAGATACGATTTTTCACATCAATCATTATAAATGTAATTTTCAATTTTCTATTTTAATTTCAGAAACATTAAAACTTACTTCAGATTTTTACAAATGGGCTTCAAAAGGAAAATAAAGTAATTTATGTAGAATATGTAAATGGGTTATGCTCATCCGATAAGTAGATATATTGGTTGTATGGTAAATAGTCTCCTAAAGTGACTTTTGTTTAAAATTTTAATTTGATTTGGGGGTAAATAAAGAGAGTGTTTTAGACAAAAATGTACAAATTAGATCAGTAAGATTTTTTGTGGAGGAGAAGTCAACTGTATACAGTTTTATAATTTAGTTTTTTTACTGTATACAGTTTAGAAATCGAAATGGACAAAAATTTGGTGTTCGAAATTCATTAATCGCAAAGCAATCTGGTTTCCGATAAGAGTCTTTGTTACTACGTTTGTATCTCAGGGACACTTTTATAGCTTGAATAGACGAAAGAGAGAAATATAAAAAATGAGTGACTAACACCCGTTCGTGAATTCTACAATAGCCCCGTTACCTCAAAACTATTTCTTGACTAACATTTATGAGTTAAATATTTTTCAAATTGTATACAAATCGGCATCGGCGGTATTCCTTAGTGGTTTCTTTCGTTTTAATTACGTGTGCGCATTACGTGTGGGTCATAGTAATAACAATGAATTACAATGGATTAAAATAATCCCGTAAATCTAAATCATATAAAGTATAATTTTAAAGTTAATTTCACCTGATCATTTTATTTTAATGTTATTATTATTTTGGGTATTAATGAATAAAAATAATTTAGTTATTTCATAGAAATAACCTTTTATTCAATATTTTCAGAATATTTTAAAATTTTGATTCGCCATAAGTTTTTGCGTCGATCAAAAATGTACTTCGAATTTCCATGAACGTAAAATAAAAGCGAGAACTGATTTTTATTGGGAAAGGGATTTTAACCGCCTAGTTAGAATAACTACAAAATCACAAATATATTGGAGGCAACTCTTCCGATATAAATAGCTTATACCCATCTTGTTTAATTTTAGCAAGAAAATTCTCTGTTACGTCTGCACATCACATCCCCGTGAGAGAGAGAGAGTTAACTTGTGGGCATCAGTCTTGTGCTATATTTTAAAGGTTTTATATATTATTACTCTTCACTTCCCAAAACATGTCCGGATATCTAATAGTTATAAGAAAGTAACTAATCGAAACGTGGGGAAATAATGAAAAATGATATAATAAAAATATAATAATAATATAAATAATATAATAATTCAATTTCATGAAAAATATAACAAAAAGAAAGCTACGAGTACAGGATCATATGAAAATAACAATATTTTAATAAATTAACAATTTTTATTAAAAATAACAATAATATATAAATAATATACGATTTCAATTGTTTTTAAACTGATAGTTTCCGTATTATGTTTGTGATCTTCTGCACTTTTCAATTTACGTCTAAGTGTCAAAATGCTATTTGCAGGAGATTGGCGCGTAGCGTGTAATTCACGTTTAATACGTTTGCTGGATTCTTCCATTTGGCCTTGCGTTCTATGTCCGTTATTTCTGTTTGGTATTTTATGTTGCAGACGCCGTTGTTGGTTGGTTCTGGTTTTGTTTGAAACGATTTTTCATTCTGGTTATTGCTGTCCTTGTTGTGTCATAGCCGTCATCACCAACGTCGTTATCGCTACCATTGTCGTGAACATAGTTTTTGTTGTGGCACTTGTTGGCATAATTTTGTCACTGCTCTTTATATATCCTTGTAGTCAAATGCTAAAGTATTCGTAATAAAAAATCTGTTTTATTTCTTTGTTTACTTTAACAGTTTGTTCTTGTTTTCTACAGAAAAATATTCTGTTGTTGTTTGTGCTTGTTTGCGTCCAAGCGAATTGAGGTTTTTAACCTGCAATTTCACCCACGAGTAAATTATTCTAACCTACTTTCAGTTGCTTGAGTTCAAATCCAAATCTATTTCTACAAAACGGGCGTTTAGATTCTCTTTTAATGAAGCTACTAAAATTTTACTTCAAAGTAAATCGCCGCGAGTTAAATGTGAGTAATGTGAGTGTGATATATATATTACGGGTATGCATTCACACACGTACATACATGCTGTCCTACAGCTGAAAGCGATATTTAATAAAAAATTCAAGAGTACATTTTTTAAACATAAATTTCATTATATTTGAAAAAATTTTAGATCCCTTCAAAGATTGAAATGAACCAGTTTGTAGTACTTATAAAGAAATATCGTTATAGGCATTTTATTATTCCAAGAACTGGAATTATCAAAAGCAGAAGTAAACCAAAATGTTGTCCACCGCCTATAATTTTATTTTATATAAACATGAATTTCATGATATTTCAAAAAATTTTTGATCATTTTAAAAATTAGAGTAAACTTGTTTGTTTTACATATAAATAAATATTATTAAAGGAATTTTATTGCAAGAATTGGAATTATCAAAGGTAGAGGTCATTTTCTTTAAGCTTTAAATTTCTTTGCAAAAAAATCGTAAAGATTGTATAAACCAAAATGTTGTCCACCGCCACCTATAATTTTATTTTCCTTTAGGCAATTTTTTAAATTTGTTATGGAAGGATGATACTCACTTTGCCCAAATATTATGGCTTCGTTATAAAATAAAAATTGTTGATCATCTAGGTCGCAGACCTTCGATTCAAAGAAGTGTCCAGTGGTGGTCGTGGGGATTCCCATTTGAAAATTTCCAATAATAAAAAAGAATTTACGACTTTAAGCTACGAATTGCCATTCTTCAAAAGAACTTTCTCTTTTATTCAGCTTTGTCAGTTGGTGCATTTTGCTTTCGTTTTTCTGCTCAAACTTATCTATAGCAGCATCCTATAATGGACTCATTGTTTTTGAGTACCTCATAAAACACCACAAAAGGACGTGAACCCACGGGATACAGACTATTAATTCAGAGCCTTTTTTATTGTAGCTGAGACATGTCCAGGCTTTTCAAATGAAACTTCCTCTTTAGATTATCGTAGACTAATTCACATTTCATTTCAGCCTCGATTGTTATGTCACAAGTAATCGTTCTCAGGTGGTGAAGTGTCTCACAAAAATGTTTCTCTGGTATGGAAACCGGAGTGTTGAGACGGTATAAAACATGTTTTTATCTTTCGGCGATTACATTTAAACGTTCTAGATGTAGCTTTAATATAAAATTGGAATCAGTATCGCCACGTGTGCGCATAAAAGGTGACGATTTTAATGAAATAAGTATGAGCGTTTTATTAGCAATAATAAATTTAGCACTGAAAAATAAATTAGGATTTTGTTAAATTAGAAGACTTTTTTCAAATTATAAAAATAAATTCATCACTAATTAAATTAATTAACCTCTGCGAGTAAGTTCGCAGAGATTAATTAATTTTATTGTATAAATAGTTTTCATTAAAAAAATTACCTCAATGACATAAAGCACAAAAGTAATCAACGCAGTGTCAAACTTCAAGCGCAGAATAATTTTAATGATTGGTCTTGCCCGAATCAGAGGAATAAGGCCTCATAAGGTAATGACACCATCACCACAATCATACATCCTTCACTGCTTTTATAAAATTCTTATTGAACAAAACAAAATGGTCCGCAATTTCCTAACATTAATCATTCTTGTTTGAAGAAAATCTATTTTAATGTATGAAATAATTACTGTTAAAAGAATAAAAATATATAATGCGTATAAAGTGTTCGTTTCTATTACGCATAATAGTTATAATTATTTCTGCAATGATTTTCGTGAGGCGCAAATGTTTTTGTACTGTTTTGTACTGCTGTCAAAAAGACACGCGAGAAGTTTTCTGAAAACAACCCATAATGAATTTATTCATCCATTCAATCCATCTTTTCTCAGATACTCAAACACACTTGATTGACAGCATGAATTATTATGAATGCGATGTATCCTTTCGTTTGAGAGTCGAGTATTTATCAATTCTTGTCTATTCTTAAAATGAAATGAAACTGAATTGCGCTAATTTTATTGTTATATTTCAAACATCATTATCACACACTTTTCCTTCATCGTTATCGATTTTATTTGCGTTATCATTTGCGAATGAGACTTTTTTTCGTTATCGAGACTTCTAATAACATCTTAATTACCAACAATTTAAACAGCATCATTTATACCAAGAATAAGAACAAAAGCCCCAATACCGGTGGCAGCATCTGCAACCATGGAACAAACAACCCAATAACAACTGACTAAGAAGCCGTTAGATAAGGCAAGTAAACATCAGTAACCATCTTCGTTATCCACTCACTCGTTCGCAACCATCTCCTTCTCTTTCATGATGTCGCCAAAACACTTAATTTCATGCTTCTTCCCTGATTTATTTTTTCCCTTCTCCGACCGTTCTTTTAGCACAGACGGCGCACTATATCACATATTGAATGCTTCGACATCGTTTTCAATGAATATCTTTTATCATCACAATTTGTTGGAATACAACTGTTGCCCTTTTCTCCAATTTTTGTTTATTGCTTTTGATGACGATGATGATGATGATGATGACGATGATGTTGGCAATGTATCTCTGTTCCTTTTTTTGCATAGATATTACGTTTTAAACATAACTGCATGGATAAATGCAGGATTACGACATGCATCGCACTATAGGATGCTCAACTGCGTGATTGTTCTCTTTGTAGTCCATGCACACAATCAATTGTATAATGGTTTGCGAATGATTGATTGGTTTCAAAAAATCAATGGAAGACACATTTACGATAAAACTAAATAAAATGTTTACAACACAAAAATTATCACACTATATAATTAGAAAACATAACACTAGTACAAGCGCAATGAAAAATAAACGAGCAACTGATCCTGCCGGCAGCCAAAATAACTACAATAACAACTTAAGCAGGGTTAGTTGGTTGAGTGAATGACGTTAGCCTCTGAAGGAAGTCCAAAGTTATTAAAATTTAGACCTAAATTTTATTTCTTTTCACTGCTTTAAGAAATAATCTTTTCTGTATTTTCCAAATAAGTTTTACGAAGCTTTTGGCTATCTCTCCATCGTGGAAATTGTCCAAGGAATTTATAGGAAATTCAGTGACTTCTCAAGTGGTATTTGTGATGCAGACACTGCTGATATAAAGAAATGCAACAACATCCAAACAGCTACTGGAGAAGCAACAGTGACACAAGTCTCGACGTCCTTAAGGGACTAACTAAACTAACCTTAAACTAGAACATCGATAATTTCTTAAAAAATTAAATTTGTCATAAAATTTCGTGAGTGTAAATACATAAAAATTATTTCGCTTTATTATTTGCAACCTTTCCATTTTTAAATCTTACATTTCTAAGCAATTCATACATATCCAAAACTAATTTTCAAAATAATACCTAATCTACTTACGCTGTAATCTACCTTAAAATTAAAAAAAATGTTTCAAACGCGGCTCGCACACATTCTGCTTGTACATTAGAATTGTGCGTATGTGCATTTGATATTTTTATACTCGTATTCGAGAAGCGGTTAATCAATTTGCAGTTGTTGGTGTTGCCATTGTCGTGGTCTATACAATATTATATAAATCACAACGCATGGTAGGTTTGGTAAACACATACACACAGGAGGAGCATCAGACTCTGCGATGAGAGTACTGTGGTTGTATTTGGTTAAGTGTATGATCCCGATTCTCTCAAGCCAAATAGCTAATATTTTTAATAAAAATTACACTGCAATGAAATCTTGATGAAGAGGGTTGATCAAAGAAGAGTGCCATAACGTCAGGGGGCTTTAGTTAAAAAATTACATGCTTAAATTATTATTCTTTATTTTTTCTTCAGATTAAGATAAATTTATGAAAGTATGCTTTTCTGTTTCTATTCATTACCATTTATGACACACATTTTGATAAAATATGTGTGTAAATTTTATTTTATGAAGTTATTCCTTTATTTAGATCCATACACTCCAATATCTAAGGACAATATTACTTTCATTTTGTTACCGGAGTGAAAGATTCGTCTTGATTATGAAAAGGGACATTTTTATATTATTATAATAAGATTATTAAAATAATGTAAAATTAATGATTTTTCTTATAATTATGCATCACACCAAGAATATATTATTATATCATATTATTATATAATAATATTTTCTATATCTACCTTTACTATAACGCCTTGAATCGCTTAATGTCTGGGAAAAAAATTTAAATAAATGAAAGCCTTAACTTCATGAATTTTTACGACTTTTAGCCACTTAAGAGATTTTGCTAGTAATATCATTTCGGTATGCCATAATATCACAAAATTATGAAAAAGGACATATCGTGGGATGCTACTCCAATTTCAAAGAAACTTAAAGATTTATAACTCCATTCTGATCCCGTATTGATGAAGTAAAAGCTTTTTAAGAATTATGTATTATTATTTTTAATGAATTTGGATTTACTTTTTTCTTTTGTCAATATAAGTAAAAAAATAAATTCATTGCCTTCTTTCCAAGTTATTCACTTTTTTCAATTTAGTTTTGTTTCAGCTATTTCTTTACCAAAACTTAATTTCAAAATTTATGGCGATTTATATCAATGAACACAATGGAATAGAATGCCTTGAATTATTGAATGAAAAAATGTTAATTGAATTTAACCAAATATTGTTGGAATATTTAATAATTATTTTTGTATAACTTTTTTTCAATTGATTATTTCAACTATGTTAATATTTAACGTCAGTTACCAATCAAGAGAATATGTGAAAGATTGCAAATGTCGAGACCGGTGCTTTGCAGACTTTTGGGGTTTTCGGTACCAGGAATCGCATTCGTATTGTCTCTAAAATACGTATATTATGTAGAGGTACTTTTAATAGAAATATATTTGAGAAAATAATTAATTTAAATTCTTTTTAATTTTATGTGATTTGATTGATTTAAAGTGATCAAAAATCACGGTTACTCGTGATTTAATAAGAAACTGAATAAGAAGATTTGTCTTAGACTTTTGAGAATTGGGAATTAGTTTCCTTTTTATTTAATTCGAATGTGTTACAATTATTACATCCGTATATGTAACGTGTGTATATATGCGAAAATAAAATTAAATGAATTCCGTTGGGAAGCAGAAATTTCGAATAGAAAAGAAATCATTTGTTATATTATTTGCAACAAACCTTTGAATTGTTATTGATTTTGTTGTCGTTGTTGTTGTTGGTACGAATAAGTAGTGCTGAAGAGAAATATAATTGTCATTTCAATCTTTTCTGAACAATTTTTTGCTTTTCATCAATTCAGATCAAGATTATTTCGATACAAAAGAATAAACTAAAATCGAGGAAGTTTGAAAAATTGATAAAACCCCTTTTGTGCATATTTATAAAACCCTGTATCTAAAGACTTTTGCCGCTTTCATTAGTTTCCTCATAAATAAAAATGTTGCTTTTGATTTCGTTTCCAGTTTTGATATTTTCATTAATTTCGTCCCAATGCTCTTCCGTCGATCCGGCGCTCCCCCGGTTTCCTTAGTTTAATTGCCAACAAAATTTATCACCCTACGGAGAAATGTGACACCCTCTAATAAAACCTTTTTTCGTATAGATTAAAGTCTGTAGGTTTGAGTCTGAAATATATTCATTGTCAATTTTACAATTTCTTAAATTCATTTTATTTGTCAAGTTTTGTTTGGCAAGTTTCCTTTGTTGGCAACATATTGGAGCTTTACTCCTCTGCGCGTCACTGTCAAGCATCTTGCCTACACAGTAGCGTATCGAATATACAAATAGTCGATGATTGAAATGAATTGATATAGTTTGAAGAGATTGAGCGCATTTGTTGAATTTCGTGCCCTCGTATCTCTCTTTTTTACGTTGTATATAAGAAAAGGTTATTTTGCAGCTTATAAAAAGTGATACTGTATAGAAATAAATAAGCATAATAGTACTCCATTGAATATGTAATGTATTGTTGTGACATATGAATCCCATATTTTTACTTTTTCATTTCGTGTAAAAGGAATGTATTTAAAAATACTAAAGCAAAGCATTTCCTTCCTTAGAATAATGAAGAAAGCCATTGCCTCACAATAAATAACTATAAAGGAAAATTAAACCAGTGAGAACACTAACTTCAGCCTGGCTGAGGCTCATGTACCCTACAAACGATATATAAAAAATATATATTTTAAATCCAATAATTAGTGTACTGGACATGCCCTGAATATGTAATATACATCCTTTTTTATTAATGTATATCTACTAATAATGTATATCTACTAATAATGTGTATCTACTACTTCAACAAAACACAACTCCACTCAAAGAAATCCACGCATGTTTAAATATTTCTACACCCATTTCCCCTTGATTTATAATATCCAAATTGTTGTTCTGACCATAAAGTTCCAGCTTCAAAATTCTAATAGAGACTGAATAATGAACCAATTCCCAATGTTATTTCATAAAAATGTGCATGTGGCGCTGGACTGATTTTGCTCACGTTCAATACTACTTAGTTCCTGCTTACAACGAATATTCCTGCCAAATTTGATAACGACAGCCCTATTCGTTCTTCTGTAATCACGATTTCCCCAGCTAGACAGACGGACAAACAGACTTAGTTAAGACTTTGTTCAACTGACTCTCGAGGTGATTCTGAGCAAGAATGTGTATACACTTTCTTAAATAGCTATAAACCTATTTTAATACGCTAAAAACGGAAGAAGAAATTTAATGTACCCTCATCCATTCAGGTACAGGGAATAAAAAATATTAATCACCTACCAAGAGTTTTCAAAAGCGGACTTTTGGAATTTTCTTAAAGTTTTATAAATAAATTGCAAGTAAGTCCTAAGTAAATAAATACATAAAAAATTTAGAATAATTACCACTATGAAAGCACAATTCCTGAGATTCCTCAATTATTAATGACTTCTCAGTAAAATACTTTTAAACTTGGATTTATGGAAATTAGAATACACCAAAGATACAATATTAAATATTAAACACTTCAATATTAATGACTAATTGCTCTCGAATCTGTAAGGCTTAGCATATGCCGCTTGATGCTCTGTATGGATTTTATTTTAAATAAACAGCTCATTTCTCTCACCCCCTTCCATCCTAAATTTCTCAATATTTATCCGTCGAACCCTTTTCCAACTTGCCGACACACTGATGCTCCCGGATATCAATAAATATCATTGACGACTTTAACTTCAGCAATATAAGCATGATTCACAAATGTGAATTGCAACATGTGTGTTGGTGTAGATAGGTTGCTTAGATGGTAGGTGCGGCTTAAGTGTTTGCTTGCTCATCGTCACGTATGTTTCAAAAGGTACAATTACTCAATATCCTGCAGGATATGGTTTTATTTATTCTTCAGATTGTTTGTTGACGACCAATTTCAATTTTCCTGCAGCAGGTGTGCTTCGTATTACCATTTAAAGAGATGCTTTGAGCATGTGTGTATATGAGTAAATTTTGTAATTACATGTATCAATGTGAGCTCTCATCCCCCCGCGCAGCGAGAATATCATTGAGATAATCTTTGAGATCGTGTAAGGATATTTATTCTATACAATTTAATAATTATTAAACAATATGTATTGTAATTATATCTAATGTGTTCAAATCATAAAGTATATTACTTAAAATATTTGGCTGCTTTGATCATTTTAAAAAGAAAAAAATAGGCCGATGGAAGCTGTCAATGTTCATTTCTTAAGGAGAAGATTATGAAAGGAGGTAGAGAAGGATTTGTCAGCAGGTTATCTCAAAATTTTCTTGTTTTTGGTATCCCAACAAAATGCACTAGTTTGGAGTGACCAATCGATCAATCCCTCTCTTCCTCCATTCTCAATCTTCTCCTTGAGAACTAAATATCGATAGCTCTTCTCAGTCTATTTTGTTTATGTTTTTTTTTTGTCATTTTTAAAATGATCAAAGCAGCCAACCCAAGCGGTCAACCAGGGGGAGGATAGGATTAGAATGAAAACATTTTGCTTCAAATTTTGTATTGCGTAAGAAATATTCATTATAAATGATTAAAAATATCCAAACAAAGAAGAAACGAATATCCTAAAAAAATAATGGAAAATTGATTTAAATAAGTTTTTAATTAGTTTAAAGATAATTTCCTGAATTTGTTTTTCTTTATTTTCAACTTTCAATACGATGTAAATCACGCAATTCGATAAAGTGATTAATCAATTCAAGACAATAATAATTTGGGAATCGTAAATTTTCAAATAAAGGGTAATTCTCTGAATTCTCAATCGCATTACAATTATTTCACAAGGTTTGCTGCTGAGTAGTTTAATTTTCGTTCTGTTATCCCTTTTTGGATCCTCCTCATTTTATTGCTTGATGGTAAAATCCAACATTATTTCAAAATAGAGATTAATAACTTTCCTTTTTGTAGCGAACGAAGAATGTTTAACTTCCATGGAATTCTCTGTTTACTCGAGTTTTACTTAAACCGATTTAAACGATATTAGCGACCCCTGCATAGAGTTAGAGAAATAACAACAAAAACTTTTAAGGGACAAAACTATTACAAAACGATCAATTAACCACGGTCTTTAAGGGCCAATAATAATTGATCATTGACTTTTCTGTAAGCTATAAAGAGAGGCCAATAATCACGTGAGGTCAAAACGAGGAGAAGGGTATAATTTCATAAGATTTTATTAATAGAGAAAATCGTATGCCCTTTAATTCAGTGAATGTATATTATGTAAATAGTCTCCCGAAAACGGTAAACGATTGTTTTTTAATCAGCGCTTTAGTTCATCGAGTTCTCATTTTAAACATCTAGAGCTCACGTACTTTAGCGTACGAATTACCCGAAAAACTTACAAGTCCTCCTCGAAGAAGGAGAAGAAGGAGCCGGAGCCCACTATTAGTTACCAAATCTCGCCAAGGCAAGGGGCTGCCCAAATTTAAAAAAAGCAGGTAAATTTACTTGGACCGTTATGGGTTTTACTGAAGAAATTAAGGAATACTAGCTTTTTTAAAGTCTTCAGTAAAGATATTTTATATGAAGGAATCAGTAAGGATAATAATAAATGAATAACAGTCACAACAACACTAGCGAAGATTTAACCATAATGTAATATGAAGTATGGATAATTCTTACGAGGGTCAGTTAAATAGAAGAAGCGATTTCTATAATAAATTTTGGAATTTTCTCTGACTTAAAACAACCCTCTGGGAACGCAAGCAAATGATGAGAGGAATACCTTCTTAAAAAACCTTAAATTTATATCAAATTACTTAATGAATACTGAAATAACAGAAAATCCTAGTAATAATTGAAAATATATTTAGTAAATTTTTATTTGTAACAAAATTTAATTGTTTCCTTTACAGTTAGAAACGATGTTTAGAGAAAAGATGATGTGATGAAAAATGGTGAAGAGGAGAATATAAAAGTATGCAATTTTATTACTGATTTTAATAAATATTTTTTATTTTACTTAGCAAAGTAGAACTCAATTAAAATTTATCAAGCAAACATTGACGTGTTAGAAAGTGAGAGGGTGACAATGAGAGAGAGAGAGAGAAAACCAGTGAGGGTGAGAAAACGTAGAGGGGGAGAGCAACAAAATTGTTGATTGAGTGATTTTTTTAGAAAAATTAATTCCAAGGCCCAGCGAGAACTTTATAAGTCTGTGTGTTTATTCTGTTGTTGTTTTCTTTCAATGTAGACGAATTTTTTTAAATGGAAAAGGGAAACTTTTAGCATTGTTAATGGTCAATTATTATCTCTGGAGACAAGGACAAACAACCCAGGCCCAGAAATGAATGGCTGGACTACCCATAAGCAGCGACTTGTTGGAGTAGAAGTGAAACAGGAGAAAGTCTAGAATGTTAGCGATGCCAGAGAGAAATAAGAAAAAAGAACAGTTCAAACCTCAAATTAAGGAAGAGAAGAGAAGAATAAACATGAAAACAATTACAGTTTTTATTGAGCTGGGACATTACCCAACATTAATTCCTCTAGAAGATACTTAGAAAGGAAAAGCAGCAATAACAACTTAACAACTAAAGAAATAACAAGAACAGAACAAAGATAACTAATATAAATAACTATAATAGTGAATTTAGAAACCGTAGAATAAACTTAGTAACATTATATCACAATCAAGTAACAGTAACAATAAAAAAACAATGAAATAACAATAACTCCAACTTTTGTGTAATAATGTCAATAGCTGGTTGATCCTGCAAAATATAAAAGTATTTACTTAAAAGAAATATAAAAATAAATGACTGTTGTGGGATAGACTTGGGATCCTCAGTAGTAGTATATATTTAATGAAATTATTTGGATTTTGTGAAAACGAAACAAAAATAAAATTTGTGAAAGAAGAGGCAGACAAAAACTTAATGAGTCAATATCTACTGAATATTGGTTAAATTTTTTTTCTTGTTTTCACTACTACTATCTTTTATTACCATTACTACGACCACGAATTTGTCGACCGTGCTGTAAATAAAAAAGCAACATGTGGTTAAAACAGCAATCAGCAAAGCAATCAAAGATAAATTGTAGGTGCGGCAAAATTTGTGTTGCAATATCTTCAAATCATATAAAAGATCAAGAGTAAAAAAAGAATAACCACAAAATAATCAAAAATCGAGCGCAAACACAATTTAGGATTTAAAAATCAAGATGATTGTTGATCAAGATAAATGTAAGGATATATAAAACAGAAATCAACTTTCGGGATTCAGTAATCGTGAGACAAAGACGGAAAGTAATATTGACAGACAGCTTAATTTAAAGGAGTGAAAATAGTCTAATTACTTTTTTATAACAACGAATGTTGATGATGTTGGCTTGCATTTTTATTGTAAGGATTTCTTGTCGTATTACCACCGTTGCACAGTGGCTCAGAATAGAAACCCATAGGTTAAAAATCTGTAGATTTTGAACGGATAGGACTATTTAAATGCGGCTTTTTTTTGCAATCGACATACAAATGTTGGGCTGTTTGGAAAAATATTCTTATTTTTGTTAAACCGTGTCAAAAAACGTTTTCTTTTTTCAAACTATGTCAAAAAGTAAATTATTGAAACCTTATCCACTTATCCATAAACTAAGGATATATTCGTAACGACCGTGTAGTTTTCAAGTGTGTCCGCTGAGCTTCATAACTTTTTGGCCCCAAAATGAATTTTTTTTAAAAACCCAGGAAAATTAGAAAAAATTATATCCCAACAGTCGACCACAAATTTCTTGAGAACTTTTGAGACAACCTATGATCGTATACCCGGCTTTGTTCCCGGCAGACAATGGACACTTCAACTGGCACTGGAGCCTCTTAAGTGGTCTACATTTTTTTAATAAGACAACGAAAAGTTAAAAAAATTATGGTCGATAATAATAGAAACATTTTCTGATAGCCCTTGAGATAACCTAGTAACGGCCACGGCCCTAAACACTGGAGCGCTCCGAAGGTAGGTCAGGCATTGAAGATATTAAGACTCTTCCAGTTGTATAATATGCAAGCAAACTTCTAGCAGATTCAGTTATCAACCACCCCATTATAATCGTCATCATCTTCATCTCTTGGATATTCATGGAAAACGTACTCATGATAAGCTACGATATTGATTTTGAAAATTTAGCTGCATGGAATGACATGCTAAACCAAGAGAAGGACAGCTTAAAATGAAAACACTCTCAAGATGAATTCAAGAAAATTGGTTTAATTAGGCCGCTATTACATTACAATCATCTGAATGACCATTCAATGCATTGTTTTTATTTTTCCGTGCAAACCTGTCAGCTCTCAAAATATTGTGATTCTCTCGTAAGAGGATGAGCTTGCTGCAGGCCATTGAAATAAATTGCCGTCGGCGAAGCAATCACCAATCAAAACGCAATTCCAGTGTAGTGAAATAAAATTGTATTCACTTTTAGTAAAAGAAAAAACAAAATTTGATAAATAAAGTATCATTATGTAAAATTCACTTATTGTACGCACTTTTTAGCTCTGAATTTTTTCCAAAAAGGAGTATTCGACACTAATTAGTATTTGGCAAATTGGTGTTCGTTTGAATTCAATGTAATATAGCATCAATCGATATTGACGAGAGAGTAAAAATTGTTCATTTTTCTCCTAGATTTGGCCATTCAAATAACTGCAATATAACAGCGGCGTTATAGACCAATCAACTTAAGGTGCAGGCAATACAAATGATGGAAATACAGTCATCAACCAGAAGGTTTCTTATGGACCAATAACAAACTGCTACAATATGTACAGTATGGAGATACATCAACATTCCTCTGTCTATTGCAAAAAACCGCATTCAAAAATTCATATCCGTTCAAAAGTTACAGTCTTTTGGCCGATGGCCTTCTATTCTGAACCACTGTGCGTTGCCGGTGCTGTTGTTGTACCTGTTGAATGATTTTAGTGCGAACCAGAAATACTGAAACTCATTGTTGGAGTTATTTGCTGTTTTTCTTGATCATAATCATCATTATCATCATCATTATCATTATCATTATCATAATCATCATTATTCTCATTATTTGTTATCGTCCTAACAATATTTATGTCGCCGTTATTGTTTTATAAGGGACTTACTAATTTTGTTGTTCTCCTTGTTTTTATAAATAAGTTTCATCGTTTTGAAGTCTATGACATATTTAGAGAAAATTTAAAATAAGGCAATTAATGGGAAATTAATGGGAAATGGGACTGCTTAAAATATTTGAGTTTTTGGCAGTTACAATTTTCTCAATTTTATTAGTTTGATTTGAGTGCCCCCAGCCAGTATTGTGACCTGCTTGCACGCACACCATTGCTGTTATTATTATAGTTAATGCTGTTTTATGCTGTGACCTTTAATGCAGAACTCCCGCCTAAAACAAAACAAAAAGAGCTAGAGAAAACGAAGTAATGATGGCAAACTTTTTAATGATTTTTCGACATTTCATGAATTTATGAATTAAGAAGAATCGTTATCTCTAATGCCTGCAAGCGAAATGAATAAAAAAATGTTTAAAAACTTGCAAAACTTTTCTTGAATTAAAAAACCTTCATCGTTTCTGGCTTTAACAAATTTAATTTAATTAATATTTAAGTTATATATATATATATATATATATATATATATATATATATATATATATATATATATATATATATATATATATATATATATATATATATATATATATATATATATATATATATATATATATATATATATATATATATATATATATATATATATATATATATATATATATATATATATATATATATATATATATATATATATATATATATATATATATATATATATATATATATATATATATATATATATATATATATATATATATATATATATATATATATATATATATATATATATATATATATATATATATATATATATATATATATATATATATATATATATATATATATATATATATATATATATATATATATATATATATATATATATATATATATATATATATATATATATATATATATATATATATATATATATATATATATATATATATATATATATATATATATATATATATATATATATATATATATATATATATATATATATATATATATATATATATATATATATATATATATATATATATATATATATATATATATATATATATATATATATATATATATATATATATATATATATATATATATATATATATATATATATATATATATATATATATATATATATATATATATATATATATATATATATATATATATATATATATATATATATATATATATATATATATATATATATATATATATATATATATATATATATATATATATATATATATATATATATATATATATATATATATATATATATATATATATATATATATATATATATATATATATATATATATATATATATATATATATATATATATATATATATATATATATATATATATATATATATATATATATATATATATATATATATATATATATATATATATATATATATATATATATATATATATATATATATATATATATATATATATATATATATATATATATATATATATATATATATATATATATATATATATATATATATATATATATATATATATATATATATATATATATATATATATATATATATATATATATATATATATATATATATATATATATATATATATATATATATATATATATATATATATATATATATATATATATATATATATATATATATATATATATATATATATATATATATATATATATATATATATATATATATATATATATATATATATATATATATATATATATATATATATATATATATATATATATATATATATATATATATATATATATATATATATATATATATATATATATATATATATATATATATATATATATATATATATATATATATATATATATATATATATATATATATATATATATATATATATATATATATATATATATATATATATATATATATATATATATATATATATATATATATATATATATATATATATATATATATATATATATATATATATATATATATATATATATATATATATATATATATATATATATATATATATATATATATATATATATATATATATATATATATATATATATATATATATATATATATATATATATATATATATATATATATATATATATATATATATATATATATATATATATATATATATATATATATATATATATATATATATATATATATATATATATATATATATATATATATATATATATATATATATATATATATATATATATATATATATATATATATATATATATATATATATATATATATATATATATATATATATATATATATATATATATATATATATATATATATATATATATATATATATATATATATATATATATATATATATATATATATATATATATATATATATATATATATATATATATATATATATATATATATATGCGATTAAAACTACAATTTGTTTCATTTTAATTAATGATCAAATGAGTTTAGAAGCGACACATGCGTGCTGCCTCACACGTATACGATTTTACATCCTCTGTAATATCAAGAATGGACATTATAAAAGAATAGTTCATCCATCAACTTCCTCAAGCAGTTTAAATTTTACAGTTTCTCACTTTGACCTAAATTGACTTTTCGCAGATTGAAGAACTGTAGGACACAATTTTAAAAGAAATCATACAACTTACGAGTACGTGGTTGTGGCTATTGCAATGACTTCTCTCAAAATATTTTACACGTGCACATACGGCGTATAATATTATTTTAAAATGATGGCGCAATTTAAATAATTTTTGAAACATTCCAACTCATAGAAAAAGCAGAATAAACGGCATTAATGTCGACAACGTACGATTAAGGTGTTCGTAAAAATGTATTGCGGGCAGTATTACTTGTAAATTGGAACTCAAAATGTTAAGTGTCGTGCAGCATGGCATTTCGCTTCCATTATTCATGAATAGATCCGACGGTCGCCGACCGAGGGACTGCGACATGACTATTTTAAAATGAAAATTCCTCTAGATGGCGAGAAAATATGGCTGATGGTCAACATGGTCAATATGGTGAACACAAATTTGGTGGTGGAAAGGACAGGAATCAGTATATATATTCTCACATATTTGTAAGAAAGAATATAAAAGTGCGTAAAGAATAACAAACATAAGAGAGAATAACTGAGTGGAAATTATCGGCAGCAAAAATAGATTGATTAAAATTAGTATGTAAAACTTATATTTAAGAAATGTTTTAATATGGAAAACAAAACTATAAACCTTTGACGTACGTGCGCCTGAATATTGCACCATTTTATATGTAGTTTTAATTCCTCTTCCTTCTATTTGAGCATGGTCAAAATTTCTTACAGATTTTCTACGTTTGTCTTTTGAAGAAGGTGAGAAGCGGAATACTTGAAATATGAACAAAAATGTTTGGATTTATATAATTTGTTAATTATAAATTTTTATTAATCAAGCGCGTTTTATATCTAACCGAAATTATATACATTTTTATTAATTGCGCTTTTTATTACATTTTGTTATCTATGAAATAATGATTTATTGATTTTCATTAATTTAAACTTTTAAAAATATAATATAGACTAATCATTTGCTAAATGATATATCTATGACGTATTTTTATTAAGAATTATTATTAATTTTTTATTATTAATTGTTGTCAAATATTGTCCTCGAGATGTCATTATTTATGAACATTTATTCTTTGTTGAAATATTTTCAAGCTTTTCCTAACTACTTATTCCATAATTTTTCTCATTGCTTAACAATTTTATTAATTATTTTTTTAATTTTAATAATTATGCAAATAATTTTATTACTTCTTGTATGTGTTATT
Source organism: Physocephala rufipes (assembly GCA_963966595.1). NCBI lineage: Eukaryota > Metazoa > Arthropoda > Insecta > Diptera > Conopidae > Physocephala > Physocephala rufipes. The sequence goes on from OZ016501.1 coordinate 24,471,876, forward strand.
ATTCATTACGTTAGAAATATTTTCCAATTTTAGAGTAAAACTGAACCAAAGTATTTAATTACTTTTAATTTGGTAATTTCAAAAGAAATAATTTTATTGACTTCTGTGATTATCATAAAAAATTTATCATTCTCTAGATATCTGAATGTTTGCTAGTAGTCAGTACAAAATAGATAAATGCATGAATTGGCAGAAGAAAAGTAAACTTTGTTGTTGGTCTTGTTATTGTTGGATTTCATTTTCTTTCATTAACTTTCTTCTTCTTATCCATTTTGTTGTTAATATTCTTCCTCTCATTATGCATGTGAGTGATATGAATTCGAAGTGTTTGGATCAAAGCCAATTGTAAGACTTTGAAAATGTATACTATCAGATTGTCAACCCATGCACTATATGGGAACGTTTATCTGTCTATTTTTCTTCTGATTATTAATCAATGTACTGTCAACGTACTGGAAGGTTCCTGACAACATTTAAAAATGTTGATGTTTTCACAGCGTGAGCGAGGGTGTTGATGAGGGCAAAAGCAATGGCCTTGCTTTTCGCTTGACATAATTTTAATTGGAAATTCATTTCAATGACTGACGTTTTCAAAGTAATTCACAGAACTTCAGAAAATTATAAGCCTTTTTGCTTGCAAATTATTTTCGTTTGAGTAATAAAGAACTCAAAAAAATTATATAAAGTCATTGGACCATACATTATCTTGTTTACCTCATTATCTCTTTTTGAGAAGTCGACAGATCTGTGAACATTCAAATAGTGTTACTCAGTTGCAGCATTTTACTACATAGTTTAGTTGTAGTTTTTTTAGTTTTAATTTGAGACAACTCTTTCCGGTTGCTGTCGTTTGTATGGTTTTACTCTTTATTGTGTGATCACTGACATCATCTTCGTCATCATCACCATCATCGTGATCGTGAATAATGAAGTTTTGTTCATGTGCAATTCGAAAGGCAATGCTATTTCCTCTGCTTTCACGAGCATTTTACTTTGCGTACTTTGAGTACTCCCCGGAATTCCGATAATTTTGAATAAAAGGTTTCTTTAAAAATGAATAGTTTTTGGAATTCATCAAGTTTTGCATAAATAGCTTAGCACACCCTTGTAGAATTGAATTAACCACAAAACTGAATTGTCTCTATCAGTTAAAATGAATAGAATTGAATAATTATAGGGTTCGAGTATGACAAACCTTAATGAAAGAATCGAGGTAATACGGTCATTATATATTCCTAAGAAAATATACTAGTCAGTTTTGATATGCCAAGACCATTTATCTCTCTGACTATTTTTATTATGGCTGTGTATTTAATTTGAAAGTGTATGTTCCTTGAAAACTCGGTATCATCAAATATTTGATTAAGTAAGCCAAGCAACTGCATGGGGCAAGTGTGCGAAAGTCATGCTTCATTCGTTTATATTGCGTTAATGACACACTTTTCTTCTCACTTGTATAATTTCGAATGTATAGGTGTGTCACTTGTGTTCCCTTTATGACCATAAGTAGGTGTGATACTCTGCTTGTCCTCATTTTGGGACATATTGGTGGCACGACAACAAATAGCAATTAACAACGTGTTACTTTTTTACACTTTGAGCATTACTGTAAAGGGATTGTAGAAGGTATAAAGTCTAAAAAATATGGGATCACCATTACGGGTATGTATTCTAGGTATTATGAGAGTAACGCAGAAATAATTACTACTTCAAAAAAATTTTTTGTATACAAGGTCTGTTCCAAAAGTAGCGCGAGTTTTCAGTTTTTGTTTAAAAAAAATTATGTATTTATAACAGCAAATGACAAGACATGAGACAACAATACATCTATTTTGTTTGAAAGTAATCCCTCAAATATTATACACTTGTCCTAACGTTTTTTCAAATCGTTTGAGCCCTTCAAAATCCAGCATCTAATGGTCTTGTTTGGATTCTCTTTTGATGCAGTTTTCATCTTCTCAGTCGTAACATAGCGTCGTTCTTATTGAACATTTTCAGTTTCGGGAACAGGAAAGAGCCACAAGGGCCTATATCAGGGGAATACAGTGATGGTGGTGTCATTATTATTTTGCGTTTAGGAAAAATTCGCTCACAACCAACGACGTATGAGCAGTGGCGTTATCACGGTACAAAAGCCAATGTTTGTTCTTTGTTTGTTTGTCCAACGATGTAACTCATGTCGCTCAGAGTTCGCAGGTAATGTTCTTTATTGACTTAATAGCAAGGACTTAGTGTTCATCACGTTCCTCCTGTAAAAAACCTGTAGGAAAGATGTTCACATTTGACCGAAATTTGTGCACTTTCTTTGGTATTGGCTCGTACGGCAGCTTCCATTGGGATGATTGAGCTTTGGTTTCTACGTCATAACCATTAATCCATGATTCATATTCAGTCATGACTCTATGCGGCGACCCAACTCATATCATTATTAGTGAAAATAGATTGGGACGACCCAATCGATAAATTTAGGTCCTCAGCAACTTCTTCAGCGGTGATTCAACGATTGGCCTATACTGGTTCCTTCATTTCATCGATCTTCGTCGTTCTCAACTTCTCGGCATCCTCGGAACATTTTGCACAATCGATAAATGTTCCATTTGTCGCTGCCATATCATACACCAAAAAATTCGGAATACGTTTGAGCACTGAATTTTGCTGTTCAAATAGAATGTGATACAGATCCTTTAATCCATTTTAAGGAATCGACCAAAATCGAAGACGCGCTAAAAGACATCCCAAAAAGAAAAATGGGATTGAAATATGGAGTAAAAATCTCATTTGTACCCCGGATGAAAATCATTCTTGTATTCCAGAATTTGATATAGTTTTGAGAAGAATTTTAGTTTAGTTAGTATAGTTTATTTTAGTATAGTTTATTTTAGTTTATTTTAGTATAGTTTTTTGAGATGAATTTGATATAGTTTTCATATATTTTTTTATGTTAGAATGATTTTTTTGCTTATGGCGCGAAATAAGCAAAAAAAGCCACGAAAGTTATTGGAGTCACGAAAAATTTTTCTATTCTGATTTTAAGGGAAATATACGATTTCTAGCAAGACATTGAATATGATTAACTGTAATTGATCTCACATAACTAAGAAACAGCTAAGCGCACATTTGAAATCTTGTACGTCGTTTCTGCTATAAAACCCAGTTATTAAATACTCACTTTGTTTATGGCTGGTCGTTCCTAAATGAACCTCTATTTGAATGTTTTATCTTGACATACTCTTCGGTAAGTTAAGGAGACGATAGTTTTGTATGCGCTGCTTTTAACTTTTCTATTCAGCCTTTAGTTTTTGTTCAGTGTTGTCAACAATTTGTTACATTCGTTCCATTCGATTCAAAATTTTGATATAGATTTGATATATGTTCCTTTTTTATCTCTTTTCCGTTATTTTTTTGCTTCAGTTCGTTTTACTTGTTTTATATCTTCGATCTATTTGTTCTTACACTATAACTGAACTGTTAACGGTCGGTGTTTTGTGCTTCCGTTTGTAATTAAAGAAGACGTAGAAAGGTATAACTTTGATTCCTATCTGTCAATCCATTTCCGACTGTATGCAAAAATCACTCTTAATAGAAAACATTTGTTGTGGATATCTTGGTTATTCTGGGTTGTTGGGTATTGTGCCATTCCCACCTTTTTAGGTTAATGCGAGTTTATCTGCGCTTATGGTTCAGTTTTTCAACTCTAGCAATAAGGTTGGAGGTTGGACAATCTTGGCACTGAATTTCCCCCTTCTAGACAGCTACACATGCCATCGGGTGCAGAGGATTAATTAAAAGGAGGAAAATATTAAATAAATAAATCGAAATTAATCCAAATTTGAATTCTTAGCTGAAATCGATGAATGTGTTCTTCTTCTGTTGGTTGCCGAGAAAGATTATGTTCGTAGCTAAGAATTCGTTGCGGTAAATACGTTTCAATTCAATATAAAATTCGTGAACTTTTTGCAATTTTTCCCGATTGATATTATTGATTTTATAATCCACAACAAAAATTGTCTTGTTGTTGTTTATGTATATTTTTTTACTTGCCCAAATAATGAAATTACTTCATTCTATATAAAATGTGTACTCCTTAAATAAATAAAAAGAGTTCCTTAACTAACTTTGATGAAATGGGTATCCCCTTCAATTACCACGTAGGCGTCGCGGTAATAATTTAAAGCAAAGGTTTTTATTCATATGTTTGTTGTTTACAATAATTTCGTAGATTTTTTATTGGATGTTTATGAGGTTTAACTTGAACGCGCGATTTCATCGAGGCGTATGAGTAATCTTTATTTTGTTTTGCTGGTTATGGTCTTGGGAAGTATTATAAATATCGAAGTATATTATATTAAAATAATTTTGGTCACTTTTTAAGCCACGCATTCAAGGGGACTAGAGTACATTCGTTGTGGGCCTCCACTTGTAATGCATGAAAGATGACGTGACAGATATTGAAATATTCCCTGTCTTCCGAGAATGTTTGGTATATATAATTGGCGAAATCGGCTCCATGCCTACATTTTAAATATATATGTTAAATATCTGTTGTTAAATATCTATTTTTAGAGTCCAATTTTTTAGAAAATATAGAGTGTGGTACGTTTATTAATTTCACTTTAAAACATTTACGCAACATATTCAGGAAATATTGAAAACCTTGCCGCTCGAATAAGTTTAAAATATTCTTATTAATCTTTTTCGAGTCTTATCGTAGATAACTTAATAGATATATTTCTTCCTTCGAATTTTAGAACGCGATTAAAAACGAATGAAAAATTGTTTTACATATGAAGTAAAAACGTCATCAAAAAGGTTACTCTTCTGTCCTGTATGATTTCGCCAGTCACTCAAGAACTTTTCCATAATTTTTGGAAACCATCTATGATATAAAGAAGTTGTGTAATAACTTTTGTGTAGCTCTGAGTCTAAATTATGTTTACAGGGTTGTTAAGTCCCCAAAAGCAAAAGGGAAAAAAATTGAAATTTATCATAATTTCTGAATACCATATAGATACCGAAATAAATGATAACTTTTCTGCCTTAAAAGTCCTCAATGAAATTTCCTCTATAGCCAATTAAGGGTTAAGAAACAACGTGCAGAATTTACAAGACTATTTTATTTAAGAGACTGTTTGCAGAGACTCTTCGCTGAGAAACATTTTAATCATTTCTCAGTGATTGAGAAATACTTTTACAAAGTTTCACAAGAGTTGCCAACGAATTTTTTATTATATGGCAAAAAATTATTTAAAACAAATAATTAATGTAAACAAAATCGATAAATAAATACAGTATTACGTACATAGTTTAATTATTACAATTTCTTCTTAATTAACCTAAATGTGATTATTATTATTGGAAAGTTTCACTAAAATGCGGTTGCTACAAAATAAATTAAAGGATAAATAAATATTTTCATAAATTTATGAAAATTATGAAAAGGGACCTTAAATGCCATAAATCTGCTTATTTTCAAATCGAATTTGTTACAGGACGGGAAGCGCCTCTCATACATTTCACAAGCTTAAGCTTCTATTTTTAATAAAAAAACCAAAATATTGAAAAACTATTTAGAAAATTGTAAAAACATGTGGGTGAAAATTAAATACAGAAATTAAATTGGCATAGAAAGAATTGTTTCAATAGATATTATGCAATCTTCTTTGCTAGTCAATATAGGTAATCTTCATTAACAGCTGACAGCTGTATTCGTAACTATTTTGGTAACCAGTGAACAAGTCTCAACAGATTTGTTCAACGTTAAATTCTCAAAGGTATACGTAAGAAGGTTTATACGTATCTCTTTGAAAACAATGTGGCCACCAGCGACTAGTGGTATGAATTCAATATTTTAAAGGTGAAATGAATGCGATCCTACATTCATAGATATAGCTAAGGATGGCTACTCTTTTCAGAGAAATGAATTTGTCCGTTGAGAGAGACAAAAGAGAAGGAATGAACACCTGCGCAGATAGGAGCTGGTTTTAATTCAGGTGTTAGGGTGATGATGAAAATTTGACCAAGCAGCAGTTGGTATTCGTTCGTCGGTGATTGTGGTCGTTTGGGTGTAGTATATAATGAAGTGTTACGATAGTTGCGCGCCTGTTTGATTGCCTTGACAATTAAAGATATATTGATAATTAAAGAATATGAATAAACAAATACCAAAACGAAACGAAAATAAAAAGGGATTTACTTAACCAAATTGTTTTCCTAAACACAGAAGATAGTCTAAATATGCAGAGAAAATTAGTTGTATTCAAAATTAATTTAATAAAGTGTGAGAGAGTAAAGGGAGAAACAAGGAATTATACATTCAAAATGATTTGAAAGTTAATTATTAATTATTGATTTATTCGTTTAATTACTTTTTTATGCAGTATAAACCTTTAATTATAATAAAAAATAATTTGAAATTATTTCAAATCAATCAAAACAAAAAGAAATTAATGCATATCTCACTTCCCTTCTTCATTATTTTCTTCTTCTTTGCTTCGTGCACTTCTGTTAGTAAGAATTTCTTAAGGGTAGATTTCTACACTTCTATAGAGTTTGTATTTTTTGTGTGCGATAGTGGATAACGGCTCGTATCTATGGGAAAATATATATGCGTATGAGTCGCCGCAATTCCTCTTGCCCATTTTTTTCTTCTATGCTTCATTAACCAAACCCATTCCACGAATTCTCCTTCACCTCTTCATTTTGTTTTGTTTTGTTTCGTTTTTTTCTTTTTTGAAATCCATGAAGGTTTTGGTGATTTACTTGTCGTTTTCTTAAATGATTTTTGGTAAATTATTGCGTGTTTTTCAGTAGTTTTTCATATGCTTTTCCGCAGTGGGTAAATTTCCTATTGCTTTTTTTCGCTTCTATTATTCCTCATACTTAGTAAACCTCTAGAGCATTTATTATTGTAGTTTCTGTCGTAATGCTTCTTTTGCTTTCTTTCGTTTTCTCCCGAAGTTTCAATCCATAAAACTATTTTGGGAAGAAACTTAATTAACGAAATGAACAGGAAATCAACAGAGAAGAATATGTTTAATAAATAGAAAAACCTTTTGTACTCTTTATTTAACAATATTTTTCTGAAGGTCTTCAAGGGTTTGACAAAACAAAAATTCTCATTATTCAAGTTTTAGAAGCTTTCTTCCAAATAATACAAACAATAGAAAAATATGTTATATTTCATAATTTCAATATAAAAACACAAAAGCCATTAAATTTAGACCATAAATATCCTATTGGGATTAGGCCATGAAGGCTTTCTCTAAAACATTCCCTCTTGTTTGGCCTTAATTGCGTCAAACTTCTCAAAAGGAATACGTGCGATAACGAACGATATCTTGCAATTAATGCTTTTTCCATTTGACTTGAGTGATAAGTATTATAATTCATATTCGCGGCTTTTCAAAGCGTGAATTTTGTACGAACTGAAGACACATTCTAACTAATGTATGAAAAAATTGCGATTTTTCTTTTTTTTTCGTTTTGCTTTGAGTTATCATGATATGTAATTAGTTCATCTCGTAGATGAAGAGGAGCGCTGTTTTCCATGAAGCTTGAGGTAGAATTCAATTCCAATGAGTTAATTTTTAAAAAATCTACTCTCTTTCTTCGTTTGTAAATATTTTACTAGGAGTAGTTGATCTTTTAACCCTGAAGCTTTCTAAAGCTTATTTTATCTCTGTCTCCCTCTCTTCCTTTTCCTCTTTTTATATACACTATAGCCTTTTTTAATCTACTAAAATTACTTGCAAAAAGTCCTTGCCGCGTATTTTCAACATTTTGTGGATGCAATAATTTTTGGGAATATATTCGCATATTTTCATTTTTTTTCTTCTCGTTTAGTTATTTATTTATTTGCTTATTGTAATTTTTAAATCTTTAAAGCGTGCGTTCTGCTTCTTTTATGTCTTTTTCGACTTGATCCGATTTCAGCTTCCGACTCTTACTGCTGTACTACCTGAATTTTGTTAAAAACTCTTTCTTTTACAGATTTATTTTAAATATTCTAAACAAAAAATTTATAAAATATTAAAAAAAAGTAACTGCAATGATTGTTACCTCTTAAAAAGTGTACATTTTTGGGTAAATTGTCGAAAATAGATTCTATGGATTCGTTTGAACGTTGGCCATAATTTTCATTATCATTTTAATCTCTGAATCCTTCATTTTTACTAACAGGATTAAGAAGTGGATTTAAAATTAGCAAACGTTATGTTTAAACGTAGAACACTCTCGAAACGTAGAATGCTCTCGATTACTCTGTTTTTGGGCAGCTCAGTAGAAGCCGAAGTGGGTGTGTCCAACAATGTCACGGTATTGCAAAAACTAAGTAATAAATAATAACTCTAATAAAGTACAGTAACCATAATAATAATAATAATAATAGTAATAATAATAATAAAAATAATAATAATAATAATAATAATTATAATAGAAAAAATGCAAATGTAAACTATATCAAGATCTAGAATCGAAAAGAGTTTGGAAAGATTTTAAAAAACAGAAGATGTAATTTTTACTTAAGCAATATAATGACTAGTACTTATTTTTTCATTTTATTTAAGAATTTCGACACACAATTTCTCTTTTTTTACATTCACTTGTATCTCTATCAATTCTTCACTTTCCTCCTGATTTAATTTTCCATTTCCATCCTACTCAAACAATCCTTTCGACAACTTAAGCAAACATTCACATAAGCCACGGAACTCAAATCTGTAAAAGTTTTGTGAATGAATGAATAATTTCAAACAAAGTTAAAGTCGCTTTACAATAAGATACCAGAAAAGCCTGAAAAGAAAAATTGAAGCGGTCTAACTAAGTAATTAATAATGTTTCATAAAGCGCATTCAACACTACTTTCTAATATAGACTCTTGTAAAAGGGGGCGATTCAATGCCTGAAAAAGTGATTATATTATGAAGAGACTGAAAAGCATGCGAAAGGAAATTAATATGCAACCCATTCTCTCAATGTGTTTATAAAGTTATATATAATTTATAATCTAGAGTTTAGCCTTATATACATATTATGATAAATCCACTCAGAAGGATTTATGTAGCTCTGAAATTAATCTCTATGAAGACACGAAACGATTTTAGATCAACACATTGCAATCATGTTAGAGCTCACTCTGGATGCAAGCTCAAATAACGCCTCATGGAGCAATGTGCATAGTGTTTTTTTATTTCTGAGAAAACTATTATCCAGAGGATAGAAATAAATCCAGCGTGAATTTTATGAAATAATTTTTGTAACAGAAAAGTGTGTTTTCTAAGTTTTAAAATATCTTTAAGCAGCCGATTCAAAATTTATTTTATGGATGTTTAATGTGTTTGGGTTAGAACTCTCAGTTTGTCGAACCCGTTTACCGAAATTCTTCTACAAATGTCGTGTCTTCTTGAGAACAGTGATTAACAATGTAAATGAATTAAAATAAATATATGCTTAGTGTAATTAAGTTTTTTTATTAAACCTATAAGACGTTATATTAAGACGTTATTATAAGACGTTACTTTAAAGTAGGTTTGGGGAATTTATTTCATTATTCTCACAAAGAAATAAAGCCACACACATTTCAAACAAGAAGTCAGATATGTGCGAAGGTATGTAAGGAATCTACCCGTCGGCATAACCGATTATAGCTAAACGAAGTGCGGAACGAAAAGTCATTACAAGTGTTCGAGATATGGGAGGTGCATTTATAGATTTTTACATACCGACGATTTTCACAACCAAACTAGTTAAAAAGTCAGTCAGTTTGGGATGATCAAAAGGTATATTTATTTGTGAAAAGATATTTAAAATTTTGTCTATTACTTCTTACAAGGACGTAAAACAGCGGGTTTTATTTCTTGCGGACTATATTTCTCTGAGTCTCAAAGTTAAGGAAAAACGCTAATAACCTAGCTAATAAAAAATATGTAATAGACATATTTCTTGTGGCGTTTGCATTTTTTTCAAACTTAAGCCATTACAGCAATCATTCTATGATCAGTCTCGTGTTAGGGGGCGAAACGGAAGAGAGTGTGAGATAGGGAGAGTATGAGAGTTCTATGTAAATACCCCAAAAGGGCATTACACAGAAGTTTATGAATGGAAGAAATAATTGATTAATTTCTGTAGAAAAAAACCAATGCGAATAAGAATAAAACACATAAAAATATCCACCGGCGCAAAATTTTATGAGACCCGTATGAAAAATGGCCTTAGATACAGAACTAATTGATTTGAAAAGCAGGTAATAAAATTATTATTTTCTCTTTTTTTATATTACATAAAATCGTTAATTTTGCTTTTTATAAAATTTTCAATTCAAATGATTTGGGGTATATAAACACAAAACATGATATAGGTTAAATATAAATAAAAGTAACCACAAAAATTCTGTAATATAAAAATTCTGTAATATTCTGTAAAAAAATTATGCAGAACTCTTCTTAAGTTTTCTTTTGCAATCCGTTTTAATATTCTTCTTCATCTTCTGAAATGATAGTCTTGATGATTTCATGACTGTGTTGGAAGAAAATTTATGTTTAATATTCTATTGAAGCACTTGAATTACTTCACCTCATGCGGGCACATAACACTTCAATGATTTCAGTCATCAGCGGATGCCGCTGTATATAATATTATTTGGCGTCAATCCAGACTAAAAGAAAGCTAAATAGAAAAGCACAAACAAAATATTACACCTAATAGTTCAAAAATTTTATGGTTTTTAATACTAGAATTGTGTTAAAATTTAAAGTTCAAGAACTTAATTTAAATTTTTATAGCATATTTTGTGAGACTATTTGTGAATAACCTTCGGTGAGAGATTGATTACAATTTTTGAATCCCGCCCGATAAATACAATTTAGTCGAGGCTTATGTGATTAAAGACTAAGCGCGTAATCCGCAATCGATATAAACCGTAATCAACAATGGTTTATTCTCATCCATTAGAAACACGATGAGTGTTACAGAAATAGAGTTCGGTGAAGTGGAGAAAATTATTAGTTCAATAAGTGACAAATCAGGCTGATTAATATAAAGCAAACTTTTTAAGGGCGCGTGAGAAAATGATGGAGAACGAGAAGGAACTGATATAGAAACGATTGATACTATTGCTATTATTTTTGAGCAACTAATACTACAGGCTTGTTCGAGATATAAGAAGTTTTCTGAAGACTTATTTGCATATCTCCGAAGGTCACGTTCGTCTCGCTCACAGTTTACTCATAACTGTTGGACATAAGTAACTTTAACCAACTTTAATATTATTGAAGTACATTGGGCTTTAGTTGTAATGGGTATACTAACTGTTTGGATCTAATCGTTTTTTGTTAACGTATCATACCCTAAATGCCTGTAACAAGTTAGATACAGAATGCGGTATAATAACATTCAGTGCCCAATTTCTTTCTGGTCTGCTCTGTGTGAGCCTCCCCCAAATCGGTTTTTGAAATTTACACTTTAGTTCGAGGCCTCGGGCTTTTGAAGGTGGGAAATATATTACAGAATGAGCTTAAAGACATAGCTAATTTTTTTTAATTTAGAGTCTAAGAAATGTTAACTTTAGAAAATGGTTATTAAAACTTATATTACGAATTTACGACACATAAGCTTCGGCCAGACCGAAGTTTTCATTTTTTTCAGTTTTTATTTTTGTTGGTTTTTTTGTGTGCCTTGGTTTCGCTGATGTTGATTATGGTATTTACGTTTAACTGTTGCTCCAACTGTTAATTTAGCCTTTTGATCCAATTTAGTCGGTTATTTATTACACTGTCGGTTTATATTGCTAACCGAAACAGCAGTAACCATGATAGCGGTAGTGTCGGGAACAATAGAGAGCAAAACATCAACAACACCAAAAACTACTGAGCGGCAGAAAAAATAGCCTTAAGGGTAATGTCAGTGAAAAATAACACAAAATTCTTGTGCAGTTGTTCTAGAATTTTTGTTGCAGTTATTTTTATTATTATTCTTATTATTGTTATAACAGGATACGCAGAGCTAACAATTTGATTCTAAATGAACATTTAGACATATTCAGAATGAATGGTATAACGAAAAGCGATAATTATCGCAATTATTATATCGCGAAAAGATCGCCTTAAGTTTGATTATCTGTAATTAATTTCTTTTCGAAAAAACTGCTTCTAATTCATCATAAACAAAACGCTAAAAATGTATCACCAAAATTTTGAATTGGTTCTAATTACTATTATTGGTATCAGTTTTGCTACGGTTTATGTTATTGTTGTTGGTGTTGTTGTACCAATTGCACTAATTCTTGTGATACTTTTTATTATTATGTAGTTGTTGTTGTTTTTTCTTTTAAATACAGACTACATTTTACCGAGCTACAAAGCCGCGACAATTAATTTTAATATTTCCCACAATTCCTTGAAGGATTTGTAAGGGAGGACAGTTCTCCTTTTCCTTCGTAAGACTTTCCTACAGAAGAGGAGTCATAGTGTATATCTAATAAATTGATCGATATATTGCCAACTGACTACCGATCTGCCAATCATTTAGTGGGACTTTATGTGCAGTAGCTACACAATGTAATACCATCAGTTCTAATACAATAACAATTTAGTATTGCTCCCGTATATGAAAAATATTATATGAACGTATATAAACACAGAACGTAACTAGACACTGAAGATGGCACAACGCCGAAACGGGTTTGTATCCAAACCAAATTTGACGAGGGATGACGGAAGTTCGTTCCAAAATACCTTAACATCCAACCCTGTCGGAAACTTCAACATATATCAAGAATCGTATATAAACACCTAACTCAATCAGATCAACCCTACGAATTTCAGAATTTAAATATTTCTCCCAATTAAAAACGTATTCAATCAAACTGATTTCTAAAAATCTAAGATAGTTCAAGTTGGTGGATTCTCCACCCGAGCCAAAGGATTTCGATGACATTCTATAGAAAAGAGTTCCCATGTAGGAACCAGGAAGGGAAGGAATTTTTAAACCTTTAAAATGATTTAGCAGCTGTTTATTTATATTATAGAGGCAATATGAATAACGTTAAAAATATTTATATTTCTATAAAAAAGAGGCAGTTTACTCGGCCGACCTATCTGATATTATAATAATGTTTAGAAGATTGCCGTCTAATGAGTTTGCGCTCTTTAGTGTTTAAATCGTTAATATTTTTTCGATCATTAAAAGTACCATAAAAAGACACAAAATTGCTTTTAATTTGCTTTTATAACCTTTTAAAATTTCTGAGGCAGTATTTCGTTAGTCAAAATGTCAAAAAACATACGAAACACGTGCAAAAGACTGCTTTTTTGGTTTTGATAGGAAGGCAATTTCATGGTGGGCATAAAACTTCGATGGAATATACGTGACGATGTCAAAACAATTAAATTATAAAGAAAGAAAGGTAAAGCTTTCTGAGCTAAAAGAAGAAAGTGCTTCCGCGAGCTCTTTTGTTACAAAATTTGGATACAAATTAAATTAATAAAATTAAAGCATATTTAATGGAAAACAAAGACAATCACAAACTCAATTCTAATTTTAGAAAAATTAACGTCAACTCATTTCATTCTAAGGTTCGCCATATGGACGATTTAGGACGTATTTACTGAAGTGTTATTTGTGGTAAAATTAAATAAATAAAAATTGTGTAGGTCTTCAAGTATTTCTGTTTTTAATTGAGGCAAAAATGGTAAATGTGTCCCTAAAATAAGAGTATCATTTTCCATTAAACACGTGCATAAAATACAAACGCACCCACGCACACATGACCAATCACAGCACTTAACGTTCTCTTTGAAGTTGCCGTGAATCGATTTGGATGGATCTGTGTGTACGCGCGTATGCATCAGTGAGAGAGCATCTGCACATTATTATTATTATTGCTTAATATCATTCAAGCCTACTTATTACCATGCCAAGCATAGTTAATCGCTAATAACTAAGTTCATTCAAGAAATATTACTAATAATTTTTTTATTTACTTCTACATTTCCTTTGCCGTTCTATTAATTTTCCATAAATTTTTTTTATATTATATGCGATTATAACCTTCATTCTTTCGTTGTTAAGCAGATTTGAAGCCAACTATTGGTGATAAGCTACGATCTATTGTGGTGTACTGAGGCGTATTGTTCAGACTAATAGGATTACGTTTGTGGTGATTATTATGTGATATGATTGTGATGATTATGATGCCGGAAATTAAAATGGATTAACATTTTTAATTTCTATAGAATCATTTGATTTATTTAATGCTTAGCTAAAAGTTAAGCTTATAATATTCAAATATAATTCTTCGCAAAACAGTTCAATCTATTTTAGTTTTTTTAAGTGGCAGCACTGTAGCAAATAAATTACACTTACACTACAAACAAAGAAGTACTAAAAAAACTAAATAAAATATTTATTATTAGAAAGTAAATCTTGAATGTTTGGAGCGAATCTTTTCTAAACACAAGTAAGAAGAAATGGAATAAAACAAATAAGATCATCAAAAAGATCTTAAGATTTTAAGATATTAGATCGAAACGTAAAACAACATTAACGATCAATATTCTAAAATGATTTCATTCAATAAACTGTATTTAAAACTATTCAATCCTTAATTGTATTTCTGAGTACGCTCATACAAAAGCTTCAGTTGTTGGAACCTGTAGAGTACAATGGACTGACTATATAATAAAAACTCCACAAACCAACTAGGCAACAATTCGACTGAAAATATCTGATTATGCTTACTCACCCGTGTCAGGTTGATCAACTAATCCGCCACTTTCTGCTTATTTGTAGACTTCGTGACGTAGCATTGGCAAATTCGACATTAATTTCAAAGAGATATAAGTTCACTTTATATTTTTAAATAACAGTTAGGCTCCTCAAATTTCTAATAAATTACTTTCAATTTCAAATAAAAGGCTATTACCAATTCTTTTAACATGCATGCAATAATTTTGTACCGCATTGCAAGAATACGACTTTTTATCACATTTTGGATTGTTACGAAGAAATTGGGCAATATATAACAGTAATTGTTGAGTAACTATCAAATATAACCATCTAAGCTGCAAATGCAATATTCGTGTTTAAATTAATTTTAATTTTATTCATATGGTCCTTTTATTGATGGATGGATCGGCGTTGAAAGCGCTCGTTAACCAATTATTTATATATTGTGATTTATGATGCAATACGACACTCGTGTAACATACCGGTAACATACCGGTTATCTAGTTCTTTACTGAATATTAGAACAATATCAACATTTCTAGCACGAAAAGGAATTTTATATCGTTTTTTAGAGACGCTTCTATTAAATGGTCATAAATATTTCAAATAGTCGATTAACATAAACGAATAAAATTCAGTTTGATTTTCCAAATTGTCTACAGACTACTGTCTAATAGTTTTGTCAAACAGTTTTATGGACTTAACTTTTATTATTTTTAATATTATGTTCAAAAAATTGTGTCTCATGGCATATCTTAAAATTGGTCTACGAAAGTAGACATCGATTTGGAACTTTCAAAGTTTATTCGACAGCTTAGTTAAATCTAAGAATAATTTTCTCTTAAATACAATGCAAAAACTTCTTAAACATGCATATCCGGCTTGCCATTATAATCACATAAAATTGTATAATGGTATAATAAGAAAAAAATTAAATCGAAGAATAAGTAAAGTCTATCAATGAAATCCATTTAAAATTATGACAAATAAAAATCAAAACTATAGACGATAAGTAAATTATAATAAAATATTATTAAATTTCGAATTTCATTACGAAAATAATTGCATTTATTAATTCGTTTCCCTCTCCCACGTAGAGAATTACTTTAACTGTATTTAAACGATACCGGCAAGCAAAATTTGACGGGTTTGGAACGCCACGGCACAATGCCATAAAAGCCACAAAGTGGCACACGCCCTGCTTTTGCACAGCCAAACACACTTGCTTGCATACAGTACAATACACGCACATACAGGCATGTACAGACGAATGTACATATTCTCGCTCTCGCGCTTAACCGCGAATGCATGCATATATCCTGCGTGTGATATACATACATCCATCTGCGCAACCAATGCATGAAAAAATGTTGAAACGAGTTCGAGAAGAAAACCCTTAAGTTTCATTTAAGTTTGTTATTGTTTCACTTTTTTTCGATGGTGCTTTTCTCTCTTCTTTAAGTACCAGTATTTCAACGATAGCAGTTTTTATTATCACGGAAATGCAAATGGACACACATACATCTACTGCACATATCCATCTACACATATACAAATATGTACAGAAATAACCAATGCTGGAGATAACGATGATAACCGAAGTAAAAGAAGCTAATTAATTTAGAGCCAAATGATAAAATTTCGAAAAAAATTATTTCAATTAATTTGATATGAATTCAAACAAGCGTTTGAGGTGCACACCTTTATATTGTCTTGGGTAACCAAAAGGTGTTTCAACAAAGTAGTTGTTTGTGCTTGCGAACAAAAGCATATTCTTAGCTTCAACTGTGTTTAGAGATCGCGCAATTTTTCTATATTTTTAAAAAGCGTCCAAGCATAAAATTTGAGTCTGTTCTGATAAAAAATGCTTTTTAATTTATGCGACGTGCGTATGTTTGTAAGTATTATTGATATAATACGACAAAAGAAAACTGCTTCTCCACAATTAGTGATGTCATCTGAGGTGTGACCGCGTCGGCCTTTATCGAAATGATATCGAAGTCTGACTTAAAAATTTCAACAGAAACTGTACGTGTTAGTAAATTCTGCTTTATTTGGCATTCGACTGTTGACGCGCATAATCAGAATTAGTTTTATACTTATATGATACGATATATATTTATATTTGGCTTATGTGGTTTAATAACTTCACATATTTTTATAAAGGCTTTTTAATTTTATTTTAGGTTTTTTTTATTTCCTTTATACGGGCTTGGTGTTTTACTTAGTATAAAAGTTCATATTTTCTAAATTTATTTATCAACATTATTGTTCGTTCTCGCGACCAAGTATCACATCCACTACTTTTCCCACAATTTCGATCTATCATGTTCATTGCTTGATGACTGAATGTTGCTGATGATGAAAATCGTAGGATTTTAGGGTCATGATGATCATTTCACGCAAAAACGTATTCCACAAAATTGTCATTATTCACCCACTAATAACCATGGTCACAATTACATAATAATGTTGTCCCCATAGAGTCTTTCACATATACTCTGATTCTACAGGCCGCTTAGTCTGAATCTATAGGCTTCAAAAATAATTCGAAGATAAAATTTTATTTTTTAATTTACAGTCCGAAAATATTTTAAATCTCAAAAATGGACTCCTACCGCCCACTGATTACTAGAATTAAAGTACTAAGTGTTGTTAAAGTTGTTGCTTTGTCATTATTGTTACCGCGATAGACATCCGGTTGTTCGTTTTTTTGGCGCTTATTAACATAGTCATTCCTTTTTATACCATCCGTAAAATACAAAATACAGAACAATATTTATAATAACAAAAATACATGGTTTTGTGCAACTTTAGCAGATTGTCCTTATTTTGGACACGAAAAATACTGCTTTTGTTTGTGTTTGTTTATGCTATTAAATAGCCTCAAGCATCATAATCGAGCTCAACTGAATTGGGGTAACCTACAATCCCACCTACAAGTGAATTATTCTAACCTACTTTCAGAGTGCGAGTTGGCTTTAAATATATATTCATTTACATTTAGATATCTTTTCATACACATGTAATTAAATGCGATATTTTTTAAATTTTGCTAAAATTATGACATGAAGTTTAAGTTACTTAAAGCATACCTCCTGAGGTTATCTGCAGGTTAATTGCGAGTAAGATGAGTGTAATATATTTCACCTAGGTACATACTTCTCATTCATGCGCATGCAAGAAGTAGAAATTATTTTAAAGATTG
This sequence comes from Physocephala rufipes, assembly GCA_963966595.1. NCBI lineage: Eukaryota > Metazoa > Arthropoda > Insecta > Diptera > Conopidae > Physocephala > Physocephala rufipes. The sequence goes on from OZ016501.1 coordinate 24,489,805, forward strand.
AATACCTTCCAGTTTTAGCCTAATCTTCTAGAGAAGAAAACCATACACAATTACTCGAACAATTTTAATTATTCAGAGAAAATTTGAATTTCTCCATTATTTTTCGCTTGAAAAGAATATAAAATTATGATAATTGCAATTTTTTTCCGAACGATTTACGATTTTTTAGTATTCTCTTAAGATACAAATGTTTGATTAACCAAATCTGATACAATCAAACCTAAGAAATAGTAGATGAATAAGGCGAACGAGGTAGAATTTCCTGGATAGACATTTAGAGGTTTCTACATTATTACTGGCAACACGCCTGCAAAATAAGCTTCTCTCTTCTAACTTTATCTGTTAGCATCTTGCAGTCTTCAATAATTTGCATCTGTAGCAATTTTCGACAACGAAAGTCATTACATTGCAGTTGCTCATGATGCTCATCGTATCAACCAAACCCAAGCTTTCTTATTGTAAATCAATTTCTTGCAAGTGTAATTATGTAATAAATATTTTCGTGCGAAACTTGGTATACTTGAGATTATATGAAGCGAACTGAAAGTGTCTTGAGTTTCAAAATGAAACTGTATTGAAGTCGAAGTCCATAAAACCCAATTTCTATAGAAAGTCAGGACATATTTTCCAGGACATTTTCCCATAGGACGTAATTCCCAGTTGTTTTCCTAACAAACTGTTTTGATATATGAAGAACTTTGAAGAATTGTTTTGTAATAAATAACGTTTATTGTCAGCTTTTAATTCCACATCGTCAGCAGCTGTTGTTGATGTGATTATATCATCGCAACAAACATAAATCTTTCTTTATTGGTATAAAATCACATAAAGTGGACTAAATAGAATTTACCATTTCTTAATATTAATCAAATAATTAACGTAATCGTTTTATACGTGTGAACAGAATTTTCTTACTCGAGTTACAAAGAGTTTACTTTCTAACTTTTTAATTCACACCGAAAAAAATTAAGAATACCGAAATGACAATTTTTCATTTCTTCATTCACTTAATCGTTCTTTTCTGAAAACTCGTCCTGATGGGCAACATGAGTTGTTATGAAGGCGTAGAGTTCCTTTATTTGAGAGTTCAATATTCATAAATTTATGTCTGTTATTGAAGCTAAATAAGACAAGGTTGTCTAACTTTTACTTTTAATACTTCGCTGCTTTTCTTCTCATCGATATGAATATCATCGCTCTTAGGAATGATATTTTTCCTTTATTATCGAGTAACGAGTAACTAATAACTACGAGTAACTGCTAAAAACGACAGCAACAATAACAACAAAAATATCCATGATACCAATATCAACATTAGAAGTAATAATGAAACCAACAACAACAATAGCCAACTAACCAACAACAACCAACCAACCAACTCTTTCCCGAAAGTCAATCATATGTTTAAACAAATATCAGGGTTTTGTTTTGATTTATTTTCTGCTTTTCCATTCGCTCCTACACTATTGGCATCGTTGTTGATGAATTCGGTTATGAGTGAGGGTGATGATGATGATTATTATTTCGATGAAGATGACTATAGAGGTAAAAAACCGCTATATGAACATGACTATACGCTATTCTTCCCTCATTTAGGTAAAAAACCACGTTATGAACATGACTAAATCCATGAATATCTTCATGCACGTGCGACATGTGTCAATACGTGGTTCACGTATAAACTAAATTGCGCAACAGGTTACAGTTGATTGATCGACTTCACGAAGATCTACGTAAAACACATTTACTTTAGCGAGCAGATAGATAAAGTGGCACCTAAAGAAAATAAAGTACCGTGCATAGCACGCTAAAAGCTTTTGGAATTCCAGATTTATTAAAATTAACAACTTTAAATTGCAATAATTCTGGACTATTCCTATTTAACGTCGCATAATTTCTAGATTTTTTGCATAACCCTCTTCCTTAGCACGCCCCGTGAGTCCAGGAAATGCATAAGAGATCGTCATAATTTCATAAGCCCTTTAGTGGTATTCTGAGATGTGAATGCGGTTGAAAACACTAACCTTATCCCGCAATTTCTGTTCGTTCTGGAGAAGAATGTGAATTTTCTTCTGTACTATTCCATTGCCATTCATGAAATCCATTGCATAAAAATAGCACTGAATAATTTTCATTGGTTGAATTTTGAATTAAGTGCAAAGTTCTCGCTGGGTCAGCACTTTGGAAACTTAATCCCAACGCAAAAATTAATATTTTATGACTGAACACAGAAAGCGAAGTCAGTACATTTTATATTTGTTGTCTTTGTCGTTGCCATACCTGCATCACTGCAGTTGTTGTACGTTGTTGTGAACCGTATTGTATTGTTGCTTCCTCTGGGAACGTTGTCATCGATATGAAGAATACAGTGTAAAGGATTTGGCTGTTGGTACAAGTGAATGTCCTAAACTTTACACAGTGTTACAACCGAGAAATAACAAATTTATACATAGAGGAATACTGAGGGAGTCTATGACGAGAGTACCGTATGTTGTGTTTAAGTAAATGTATAATCCGAATCCTCAAGAGATGGCTAACAAATATCTGTGACAAAAAATTACACTGCAATGAAGGCTTTTTGAGGATAGCACGTCAAAGGATAGAGCGATAAAGTCAGGCGGCTTTAGTTAGAAAGGACACGGTTAAATTAATTTGTAATCTCATTTTCTGTGTCTACTTAAAATTAACTTATGAAACCCACTTGATATCAGACGACTTTAAAGGCTTCAATCTCGTCAGTTTCACAAGATAAGGATAATGTTTCAGAAAGGACGGAATCTCTAGAAAATAATACTCCCACACTGAGATCCTTTAACAGCTCACTTCTTATAATTAGTTCCTTAAAAATTTTACAAGTAAATTTTGCTTCCCCTACATAGTTGTATACATGAATCATGTAAATAATACATTGTCGGAATAAATGTCACTTTAAAAGCAACATTATTCAAAGATTCTTCGAATTTATATTTTATCCTTCAGTAAAAGACTTTTAAATTTTAAATCTTGAAAACTAAAATACGTCACAACCTCTCAATATAGAAGAGTTCAATTGGTTTCAAAATTTGTAAGGCTTACAAATATTTGCATGATGCTCCACATGGGTTCAAACCTAAACAAATAATTCACACCTCTTACCGCCTTTCTCATGTTTCGGATATCTCATGATGCATATCGATAGTTACTAATGACGATCATACGAGCATGTTTTAGAAACTGCAAATTGTCCTGAGGTACTGATGGGATGGTAGGTGCTATTTGTGGTATTATGGTATCCTCACGTATCTTTCAAGTGTTCAACTACTCTGTACCCTTCCACAAGAATGTGGTTTTATTTATTCTTGAGATAATCAGAAGTGGACCAGTATTAATTGTCCTTTAATTTCATTACTCTAATGAAGCATCACTTTTGTCTTTTACTGCCTTTGAAGGAATACGATGAGCATATTTTGTGTAAGTGAGGCTGCCGATATATCAATATGACCTCTCTTCGTCCCTCGTATCGTGAAGAGTTTTATATTGTTTGAGATTCCAAAAGTGGCATTATGTCATTAAACATTGAACATTTACGGACATTTTGAGAAGTTGACGGAAATATATTTAGCTATAAATATATAGTTGATTATATAAAGTTACGCTCTTGTTGCTTTTATTCCTTTTGAAAGGTTTAAATAAATTTATCACAATGATTTTATTAAGGACTTGTTAGAATAATTCATTAAACGATTATTGTATGGGTGCTAAATAGGAGAGTTGAGTAAAACGTCACGTGTATTTCATGAAAATAGGTGAAAATATTAATCAATTTATATACAAAAGAAAAATTTACGAATGAACGAATTAAGTCAAATATTGAAAATTTTAAATTGTGTCTTAGGTTAACACTTCCCAAAATGTTCTATGAATAGTGTTGAAGTCTGTGAATGAGTTGAAGTAATGACCATCTGAGCTTTCGGAAGTAGTGACTTGCAAGAGCGGGGCTGGTAACGGGCTGTGTTTAAAAGAGTTCAAAATACGAAGATTGAAGACGGGAAAGTAGATAAGTGGATAAACATACAAGGGAGAAACATTAATCATAGCGCTTATTGCATTTTAGTTTTGGTTTAATATTAATTTATTTTACTTTTCTTATGGAATAATTAATGCCCAAAAAAAAGAGGGCGACAATAACAACTTAAAAATGGCAGCAAAAATATTGAACAACAGTATGCGAATGAAAGTTATAATAATAATCAATCTGATAACCGCAGGAAGGAGCTCAGAGTTACTATGTTGAAATATAATAGCAATAAAAGTAATAGTGGCAACAACCATATTTCTAAATTGTTATTGGTCTCCTCGAAAAGGGATCCCTATAAGGGAGATTGATTGAACTATTTTAATTGCATTCGAACACATACGTTGGAATATATGTTTCAATGTAGTACACAAAATATACATTAAAGCTATTTATGTGTCCTTATTCTTCAATTAAATTCAATTAACATTAACGTACTTCTAACACAGGGTCAAAATTCTAAGAGTTCCGAAAACAAAACAGACAAATAGCAGTAAATGTAAATAACATGGAGCACCAGCAACATTGAAGACAAAAACGTAGTTATATCATCACCAACCAATCCTATTATTGCATTGAAATTAGCATTACTATTTATCCTCAACAACTGGCTCTCAAAAATGAGGACATAAATGTTATATATAAAAATGTTAAATTATTTTGAAAAATTAATTATACAAGTCGGCAATGCGGAAAAGCAATGTAAAAAAAAAAATCAAGAGCTTAGCATTTTTTGAAATGGTACAATTTCCATTTCAGAATTTATTTCAAATTGTTCGGGAAGACCTTCCATTAAATCGTAAGATAAGAGTCGATAAGACCAAAAAAACCGCGAGACGCAGTGAAAAAGATTCCGCCGTATAATGCCATCATGTCCTCCAGCACACAAGAATTCTTCAAGTTATTTAACCTCGGAATTTTCTTTGAATGACACGAACTAGTTGCTGAAGTTGTTTCACCGACTGAAATCATATTATTAATATACATTCTTTGCGTAACGGAACTATATTGAAAAAGAGCTGATATTTTCAATTTTATTAAGTGTTTTCAGTTACAATTATTTTCTTTACAAATCGGCTTTTTAATTAAATAACTCAAATTTATTTTGACAATACAACGCTATAAATTTTTGTCAATTGGTGAGATTAAAACAATGATAATGGTTTTAATCGTAGCATTTACATTTGCCTCCATCTACCATCTACTACCCATCTTCATAACTACGAATAACTACGAATACGTCGGTGATCATACAGTGAATAAATGGAAGCAATATATGTTTAAAAGCCGCAACTACTAGACCAAACAATTACAAAGTGTGGCAAAACTTTTGTTTTCCAATCTCCTCCAATCACACCAACCATCAAGAATCAAAAATGAATAAAGGTAAAACCAAAAGAAACACAAATAAGACAGAAATCAACCCAAAAAGCAACATTCGCGAGACAGTAGCCATAAGACAAAGAGAAGAAAAACAGAGAAGTGATAGACAGTTTAATTTTAAAAAGTGACTTTATTCGAATTGCTTTTTATAAAAGTCAGTGTTGATGACGTTGATGTATGATTTTGTTGTAAGGATTTCTTGTCGTGTTGTCCGTTGTTCGGCAACATTGTTGTAGTTGTTGTTGTAGCTGTTGAATAATTTTAGTGAAAGTAATATCAAAACTCTTTCTTCGAGTTATTTATTGCTTTTGTTGATTTTCATCATCATTCTCCGCCAAAGGTTTCATCTTATTCTTACTATTATTGCGTTGTTTTTGTTGATGTTTCCGTTTTCGTTCTAACGCTGTTTCTACCGGTGGTATTGCTTCTACAGTGATTGTATAATTTTATTCTGCTCCTCATTTGAAAATTTTTTTGTTGCTGTTAAGGGATTCTCTGATGTTGATAATTCTATTGTTGCAGCTACTACTACTCCTACTCAGTGGGGTTTATTACGAATCCGGTTTTAAGTGGAGTCAGGGGCCTCACATCTCACATCACATAGAAAACTAAAAATGGGCAAAATTCGATTAAATATTTATATTTTCTTGGAAATTTCAATTTTCTCAGTTTCACTGATTTTTTAATTTATTTTTTAACGCAAACTTCTGATTATCTTTTCGAAAATTAATATTATCTTGCTTTTCCAAAATAACATAAAACTAACACGCTTTTTAAATTTTAATTTTAATAAGTAATCTAAAGCATATTTATTGGCATTTTTATGGCTTTATTAGACACGTTCATCCTTTCAGAATAAAATATATTGTGGTATCATACTCCAGTTGTTCGAATGGCAAAATAATCAGTCATAAAAAACAAACTGTATTCCTTTTTTAATTGAGTGAATTAAAATTAGGCTTACACAAACAGCTTCACATGTACTTATTCACACTTTTGGAACATTAAAAATTTATATTATCAAAAACTTATATTATTTAATTATCAAAATATTTCACTTACAATTTTCCTCAAGCCGTGCTCATAAGCTTTACATTTTTATTTAATTACTTTTTAATTTAATTCGGTAGCGTCTCACACTTTTAAGAAAACCCATACAAATATACTTTGATAGATTTTTGGAGAGCTTCTCTCAAGATTTTGCGGGCATACATTCAAAAGGCGTAAAAATGATGGAAAATTGTGAAAAGTGTTTGTGCAATTTGAATCGATTTGAGAAAGTTTAACTCACAAGAAGGTGAAATAAATAGCATTTATTAATTGTATATTATGTCCTCTATATATTCTTTTTAAATTTTCTTTTTATTCTTTTTGTTGTTCTTCCCCTCCTCACAAACGAGTGAGATGAAGACAGACAAATCAACCGCGTCAAAATCAAATGTATTAAATGAATCAAATCAAATGTACTACAAAAGTGAGTACTATCCGTTTATGTGTCAACCATTCTATCCTTCACCCGTCAAAATTCTGAGAGCATTTAAAAATACTGACATTTTAGCATGGTGAATTCGCGCTGAAGGCAAGGCCATCTTTCTTCACTCGACATAATTGTAATTGGAAAATATTGACATTACTATTATTGACTGGCATATTGTTGATTTTGTTAGTTAGAGGTTTGACATAAATACTTATAAGCTCTAAATCAAATTAAATATCTGAATATATTATTTATTATTATTTTTATTATAATTACTATAGTATCTTAATTTTAAAAAACATCTCCAAAATAATCTCCAAACATCTCTCAATATTCTACTGAATAAATATCCTTGATTAATCAAATATGAGAACTTAAAATTGTGAAATTTATGAATTTACGTTATCTCGATAAAATTATAATTGAACTGCTATAGACTTCTCTTTCTCAAAAATATAAGGATAAGAAATTTCTTTCATAAATTTTATGAAACTTATTCCACGGTCTTTTGTATTGCTTAAGCCTAAATAGTTAAAGTTATTGAATATTTTAGTTAGTTGAATATTAGTACAACATATATTGAATATAGTTGAATATTACTACAACAATTTTGTTGTTTGCTTGTAGCGGCCTTGGCTTAGTTCTAATTTTTTGTCCCATCAATCAGTTAGTATATACCGTAGTATATATATTCAACGTGTCGGTTCAAAATTATGTCAAAACAGTTCATTGCGCGTTGTTCTTGAGAACTAGACAAGTTTTTTATTTGTAAAATATTGACTTGTACCCCCCTACGATTACCTTTATAAAATCAAATTAATCACAAATAGTACATCATGGCCTCCTGATTATTTCAAATTATGAAAATAGAGATGTGGCTGAGCTTTTTATATCCTTAGTGGAAAACTCAAAATTAATGTGTGTATAAACATATTCCTCAGAAAACTCACCAGTCTTTTCAAAATGTCGCAAGGAATCTTCGTCTGTGACATTTTTGTGACTGTTACGTGTTGAAACCAACGAAGGCTTTACCTTGAAATTTCGGTACCGGTAGTGCGTCATTCGGTAATTCGGTGTATATGTCATGGTTTTACTTTTTATGCGTGTGTATGTTTATGAAATTTATGTTCCCTTTATGACTACGGGTGTGTGTCAACGCCCACTCCTTTATTTCCACCCTTACATGACCAAGGGTGCCGCCAGGAAGCTAATGGTTTTGTTCAACTATTTTATCGAATAATTTTGGTGACATAAGGACAAAAAGTCATTAACTGCCTTCTACTTCCTACCATTACCCTGAATGAGTTATGGGAGGTCGTCGGAAATTAGTTTTGGAAATAACAAAATAAGAATCGCTCCTCCTACGATTAGAAAATTTATTTCTTTTTCTATAGAAATGAGATCTCACATGCACAGTTTTAAGATATTTTTAATTAGCTTTGGGTACACACAAACTTTTCTAAAAATTAAATACAGAATTTTCATAAAAAACTTCAGCTTTCAGCCTTGTTGGAAAAATCTTTTTATTGGATTAATAACGGCTGATGATTAATCTATTATTTTCAGCGGTTTTTTAAATATTTTCTGGCACTAAACCGAAATTACTCAAAAAATTACTCCTTTCCTCAAATTTCGTTCATTAAGATTCTGAAAAATATTTTTAGCTTTAATTGTAATTGATTTATTTCATAACAAACTATCAATCCACCCAAGAGAAAGTTGACGAAAATATTGACATTGAATGGCCGGAACTAATACAAATATATTTAAAAGCAATACAATTTTTGAGCATAACCAAACTTCTTTTAGGCACCCCAAAAATGACAAAAAATGCCAAACATTACAAATCTTAGTAGAAAACCTTTGATTGGTTTGATAGGTATTGGTAGGAATGACCAGTCCTAACCTAGTCTGGTAAAACCTGAAGGCAACGGTATTCTAGAAATTGCAGTCATATTTTATACAAAATACTTTTACTAGATATTTCTCTTAAAGCTTTGGTTTCTTTCTTTTTATTTGAAGCCGATCGGATCAGGTTTTAATTTTTGTTATTACTTTTTTATATTTTCAACTCTTTGATTTAACGTTTCGATTTTGTTTTGTTTTCTTTGTTTTTATTTTTTCGTTTTCTTTAGTTTGTAGCTTCGGTCGATTCGATTAACTTGCTCACTCTCAGATAAATTTGGATAATTAAAAACAGGAAAACGCTAAATAAACAAACCGAAATAAATTGAAATTCTTTCATTTTTATTTTTATTATTTTGTTGTTGCAAAGAGTTCGTATTCATTCGATTTCGAATTGTTTAAGTGAACAATTTTTGTGTCTATTTCCAGAAAGTATCATTAATTTTATAATTAACCACAATAACAGCAAACACAGCACAAAATTTGGTACAGATTTCGATTCCGACAGACTTACGCTTAGCACTAAACGTAAGTATTCATAATTCACTTTATGTACATCTAAAAACTTTATACTTTCAAAAGAGCATGAGAATAAACCAGAATGAAGAGAAATTGTTCAAATAACACTAAATGTTATCCAAGAAATTAACGACAATAATTAATATGTTAATTCAAGAGTTTAGAAATCTTATTATTATTTAAAGAGGGTTAAGAAAGTTAACAGTAGGGCGCACAGGATTGAAATCAGGATAGGCCATCTTATCCGGTTCGCGGAAAAGAACTGGCAAACTCGAGAACCTCCAATAAAGAAAAATTCGTAGAACATTTAACTGAATAGTTAAATAAATACTTCGGCTTAGTAACTTCCATCAGCCACCCCACGGTCATTGATAAATGATGGTAGATTTGTCTATTTCACACGAGATTTGTATGCTGACAATCTTAAAATCTAATCCCAATAAGAATTTTCAGGCAAAAAAGTAAAGTAAGTTAAGCTAAGTAAGTAAGTTTTTGTGCCGACTCCAAATCACATTTATAACAGTTAAAATGTGGGCACTGTCGAAGACGAATAACAAAATTCAACGATCGAAGGAACAGTATAAGGGCTTAGTGATGTAGAGATATTTAAATTCTTTAGCCGCGCTGTTAAGGGATCTGAATACACTATTAGCTTTGTTAGTTACGCGACTGGCTTGAATACCAAAACGCAGCCCCGGATCCGGGATGGAATCATTACTTTATTTTTTGTGTCTTTGTTGTTGTGGTTGTTTTAAATTGTTTGTTAGTTGAAAAACAAAATCGCCTCGTTCTACGTGAAGCATTTACATAAACTACCCAAAGGAAAGTATGGAGAAGTATTTAAATAGCTCGATTGAATAATTGGAAGAGTGCTTGGGTTGCAGTGTAGGTGTTATATTTTATGTATTATGTTGAGGCAAACATTTGTATTTAAGCTCTTATTAATTATAAACCGTCTAATTTTGTAAGAAAATTTCAAAAAATTCAAAAGAGAAAAAGTGGTAGTGGTTCCTTGGTAGAGTTCCCACGTCCTCCTTTGTCCTTTTTTCGTTCGTTTTTCTCTCTCTCTCGTATTTTCGACTATGAACTGAGCAGCCAAAATTACCGTTACTAAAACAATAACAACGTTCTAGAATTATATGACTTGTTGTATATTGTCTGTCATAAAATCGCATTAGTTAGTCGTTAGTCGCTGATTGGGTTCAACGAGAAAATAAACGACTCATCAAGAACAATCCACTAAAAACGAAAAGAAAGACGAAAAGGAAGAAGGAAAATAGAATTTATCTTCTTGATGCTTCTCACACCATTAGTATTTTCTAAGGATTATCAGACCATTTGTAAATCATTTTCAGTAAACTGATACAAAAATTAATATAATAAAAAAGTTTGTCAGCTTATTTACACAATCATAATTGCCTCTTTTGATCAGAATTATTTAGTGTAGTACACTTAATTTAAATTTCTCATATCAAACATCTTCTTCCCAATTAGTGTGAAATGCTTTCGTCTCATTGCAAGTAAATCTGGTTTCTTTAAAAAAACGTTAACGAATCATTGACGGCACTTCACCATTGTGCGCAAATCAGGTGCGCTGTCTTGTTTATATAAAATATTGTTGGAAAAATCAAACACAAATCTAGTCTTCGAATTCAATTAAGGGAAATAATTAAAATCCTCATACCATTTGGAAAACTGCTATGATTTGAGCTTTTGGTGCTGTTTCATTAACGACTTTTTACGCACGAAATTTTTGTTGATTGCTGCATCAAAGTTCTTAGTAAATATCGTTATATCTTCCTATGCGGACAAAGGAAGTTGTTTGCTATGAAGAAGCTTCTCTTTGATTGTTGTAGTTTTTGTAGTTGTCAGTATTGTTTCTCCAATTTATTTGCTTCCATCTTTTATCTAGATTACAGAATTCAAGACGGTACTTTTCCATTTTATTGCGTTCTTAGAATGTTAATCGCCTCGTGTCTGCACTCATTTTTATGGGAATTTTTTTAACGTTTGGTTTTCTTCATTCCTGTAGTGCGTTTTAATTCATTTTCGTTCTGAGCTCGTCAAATTTCTCGTTTTCTTCTATAATTCAATTCTTTATATTTTTTAAATTTATAAAAGGCTTAACAATTTGTTTGACAGAAAAACTCGAAATTATCTCATGGGAATAGTTAACGTTAAGAGTATTTAAGCAATTTAAAATTTCATGGAGGGTGTTTGACAAGTTACTAATTGCTCCTTGGTCTCCGTTCTCTTTCTTGGTCTCTGTTTTTAAATTTTTGCAAAGTGGGTCAGGGTCGTTCTTTACTGCGTAAGGTTGGCTAGAATCGATGGCGTATTTTGTTGTAAATCTTAGCAGGATACATCACAGCAATCATGACAACAAATTCACTATCGATTGATCCTAAACTACATCGTCGCAACTTGTATCGGCTCATTGCATTGACATCCGATGTGGTTTTAAATCCATGACTACAAGGAAATAAATGAATGCTGCCGGTTTTATTGCAAAAGATAGTGATGATGATCATGATGATGTTCCACCTGCAGTATCCATCGTATAAAATGCGATATTTAAAACCAATCCTCTCAATACTTGCTCCATTTCCTTTATTATCCTTTACTATCCTCTATCCTCTCAGTTTTGCGTCTCTCTGCATCGGACTTACTTCGTTCGAAATGACCCAATTAAATAAGAGAATGGATGGATGGAGAGTTCGGTGGGTAGATTAGTACAAAACTTAAATGTATTTGTTGCTGTTAAATTGTTCAACCCCTTTAGGCACGCTAACGCTATTTCCGCTCGGAATCACTTTGAATTCTTTTATCGAATGATATTTGAATTAATGCCGGACAAATTTTTTTACGGCTTTAGTTTTCACGGGAAGTATTTAAGACATTCACCTAAGTATTCACTTCCCCTGCGAGGGCTCGTGCGCTCATTTCCTTCCGTTAAAAGGAAGAAGATTGTCAGTGTGTGTTTGTGTTTCTCTGTGACTGATTATTATTGTGGGTGGAAAAATTATGTTGAATTTTCAACCTTTTCGAATCTCGTACGCACTGAAATTTTTTAATATTATTAATTCAAATTTAATTCACTGCCTTTTGTTTTAAGCTGAATGATTTTAGCCTTCCTAATTTTTTTAATGAATCAATACAGGATTTTTCTAGCAAATGCATAATTAAATTCAGAAGTTTGTCGTAGCATTTATATTCGATAATGTAGAACAATCCAAAGCCGAAGAATCAGAAAAATTTCGAGACGAGTTGATGCAGTTTCGAGAGTGATAATGTTGAATAAAAAATATCACCCAATAAAACGTAATATGCAAACTACTAACATTGTCAATAAAAATATGATAGCATTTTAAATTAATTGGGTCCAAATTTAGTGGGAAAGGTCGAAATCACCTTCGCCCTAGGGTTTCTGAAGAAGTTATAGCTTTGACTCTTTGAAGGGGAAAGCAAAATATTGATGGTTCTGATTACTTGTATCTCAACTATCACGTTTAAATGTACTTTAAAATAATTGCGCAGTAAGTAAAGATTTAAAAGATATCATTTTTTAAATAAAATAAAAGTCTATAAAATAAAACGTCACAAAATGAAGTAGTAATTCATTTGTCCTGAATGATCTCTGATTTCGTTCAACGACTTTTCCACAATTTTTTTATTGTTCTCTATGACCGTGCTGCAGCCGTTCCACACGTATTCGATTGACTGAATCGTTAAACACTTTTACGAACTCCAAACGCAAAGGAAGCTAAAAAGTTTCTTCCTGAAACCAGGAGGTATTTTCTTAAGTATCAAAGCAACTTGATTCAAATGATTCAAATTTCATAAAATGTAAGGAAATGAACTTAGAGAAATTCAAAGAAAGTTAATTACGAATTGTTAATTTTTATTTAAATTTGTGTTTATAAACCATCTATTTATAATAGTTATAAAATATAATTGCATTATAACTAAATTGAGTAAATTTTCAACTAAATTAAGAAATTATCTGAATTCAGTCAAACATACTCACTTCTTGAAAAGGCTCTTTCATGAACTTCAGGCAGTGAAAACGTAAGTATTTCATATGATTCGTGTTACGGGGATATATTCTGTACGGCTGTGTGTTTCGGGGCAATTACACTTCGAGTTTTCCCCTTCTATATTTCATTAACCGAGCCATTCAAAGAAATTTCTTCCACTTTTTCGTTTTGTTTTATTCTCTTTTCTAACATCTGTAATTTTTGTTAGTACACTTGTTGTTATTATTAATGGTTTCTAGCAGATTGCTGCGTGGTTTGGTAGTCCTCCAACGCTTTTCCACAGCGGGCAATTTCCTACGACCCTTTTTTGTTTCTATTACTCCAACCTCCCACCTAAGTAATTGGCGTCGTATTTAGTACACATGTTTTGTTTTGTTTTGCTTTGTTTTTTTTTTTTTTGGTTATTCAGTTTTGTTTCTCTTCATTTTCTCCTCAAAGTTCCCAACCATAAAAGCTTTTTTGGAAGTAACTAAACCAATAGAATACAAGAAAATTAACAGTAAACAAGTAAGAACGCTAGCTTCGGCTGGCTGAAGCTTGTATACATTACATATAATAAAAATTTCTATGCTGACTTTAATAATCTGCAAGTGATGGTCGCCCCTCTTAATGTTACATGTCCTTTTTCTTGGGTGCCAGGCCCGTCGTGGATGAAAGGCGACAAAATGGCAGTGAATAGTCGTGCTTGCACATAGTTCACTTGCCAGGAACTATGCAGGCTATTTCCGATACCTTACCAAAGGTGTAAAAGTGGTGCCACGGGTGGTGTGCAGCTCATTTTAGGTCTTAATCCGACCCCGCTAATATAAATGCCCACGTACACAGCACACCAGTGGGTAGGCCCCCTTGTGGGAGCTTCGTGGTGGCTGTGGTACAACCCAAAGATACGCGGGTAGAGACCATAGAGTCTCCGCGTGGAGTTGCGTGAGGAGGCAGCCTCCGACAACTCAAATGCCGGTGAGTGTCCCCACCGGCAAAAGAGGTTTTAGATAGGCCTCGATCGTCAATCTGCGAGGAATGTCCTGCACGTCCCAGGCTTCCATAGGTACACAAATGGCGCAATAGGGCTAAGTTGATGCCGTGGTCGTTGATTGCCGAGATATAGGATATTCACAGAGTCTACCCAGCAATCCCGAGTGTGGGTAGGCCCACCATGAGTTTAAGCCAACACGGCAGGCACTCACGTAAAACACCGTGTGGCATCTGTCCTTTTTCTTGACTAGTTTAGATGTTCTGACTCATCTTCGACAGAACTTTCCTAAAAAGTTGCGACATGGCATTGTGTAATAATGAGTGGGCCACGCCCGTTTCTGTGCTAAAATTCAGGATGGCTAGCAAGGATTATGAATCTTTATTTCTAAAACCGCCCTATAAACTGGAAATGCCTAATAAAGGCCCCGCTACTTTTGAGATTTTATCTGAAAGTAGGCGGGGTAGTGAAGAAAAGAAATAATTATCGCCCCAGAAACCGATGGGATAATCGTCTTGAAATATGGCGACGGTATTCTCTCCCTAATGGGATGAGAGGGAGATTCTATTTTTATTACTATAATATTACTATAATTCCTGATAGTGTCAAAGGTAGCAAGTTCCTTCTTTTCAGGCTTTCCCAATTTTGAAGATAAAATTTCATATCCACGTAAAACGTCGCGAATATTAACTTAATCAAAAAAAAAAAAAAAAAAAAAAAACCGGCGTGTTGTGCGCACTATTATATAAAACCATGTGGGAATATTTTTCCGATGAGTTGTGTTGAAGATAAGTTAGTAGATGCAAATTAATCATAAAGTGGGAAATGTAATATTAAAAGGGGCGCGCATTGCTGACTAATTATGTGTCGGGTGGTGGCAAAAGACGAGGAGACCGACGTACTACTGCCCCTACATTCTGATAAAGCCCCTAAATTTTTATAATCGACTAGCCGTTCAAAAATACAAAAATGGACGTGATCCGCACACTATTACACTAGGTCATACATGGATTTTTTTAAGAAAAGCGATGTTAAATTTGACTTTGTAGATGCAAAGAACTACGAAACAGAAAAACTGTCGAGAGAATGTGGTGTGACCTCCCCCCCTCGCTCTATATTATCGTTATCTATTAGACAGCTGCGGTAATAGTAAGATAACTCTTACCTTACGCACAACTATTATACCTTATGCACAACGGCGTGGGATCACTTTGCAATTATACTTATAATGCATTAAGAAGGTGTGGTAGGTTTAAATAAATATGTATATTTTTGCCCAGGATCACCCTAGTCGCATTAGCAATGTCCGTCAGTCTGTCTGTCTGCCTGAATATTCTTTGTCGTAGATTGTTTTTGGTTGTTACAGACAGTTATAGGTATCAAAATGAGCAAAATCAGTCTATTGCCACGTATTTTTTAAAAATTCATTTGAAAAGATCTTTTTTAGTTTCTAGTGAAATTTTTGAAGCCGAAAAACTGCTGAAGTACGTTGAACACTATAAATCTAAAAATATGCTTGGCATGTCCACTACTACACGATACCATATGTGGACCTTTTTGAAAAGTGCTGCGTTGATGAGTGAGGTAGTAGATATAAATTAACCGAGAGAAGAGGAGTATAATATTAATGCGCACCACACACTGTGTATTCGTATCAAAGTCCATCTTTCTTTCAACCACCTCATCCTTTCTCCAGTTGATCCTTTCGCCAGTCTTAGTATTTTGCATGAACAAAGAATTAAAAGCCTTGAAACGTACGTGCAATGTAGTGGAAGTTTCATTAAACGTTTCCTTCAATCTTCTCCATCCTCTGCTAGAAAAGTTTTATAAGCAATTGAATAGTTTGAAACACGCTTTCCGTTTAAATGCTCTCTTCAAGTCGGTTAATAATAAGAAGCAATATAAGCCCGAGGGGCGAAAACAATTAAAGAGATTTGTTTGAAGGTTTAGTGAATTTTCTCCAACCACATCCTAAGCTGCCAACCTCGTTAAGGCGCTCTCGACGGGTTCCTTCAATCATCGTATGAAAATTATTTCTGCGAAATTGGGAATTAAATGTTGTGCGAAAGTAATTTTAATCAGAATTTTAGCTCTTAACGTAGTTGTTGAATTCGCTTATAATTTATATTAAGATATATCTAATCAAAAAAAATGATATAAAGAGAATAATTAACCTTCAATGAAAAATGCGATTATTTTAAAACTAATTCGGCTTAAAAAATTGGGACAGTTAAACAACATTCCCATAAAGCAAGACCTATTGTGTGTCGTGCTTTATTTCTGGAAAAATCTTTTTCGTTCGTTCCTGAAAAACATGTCTTAAAATTGTGTCATTACCGAGAGTAAAGAAATGAATGTTTTTAAATCGATAGATAATTTTTTTTAAATACTTCTATTGCTAAAGTCTATTAATTAGCCTACAGCCCTCAGTGAGCTAAACAACAATTTGCACGATGTTCATTACAATGGACTTCTTTCGAGAACGTACGTAACGTTAAATAACGTAATAGGCATTAAATTTAGTACCTGTTTAACGCCATGAAGTTTTCATGTTAAAAAGCGTGGATACTGTAGAAACGTTGGGTATTGTTTAATTGAAAGAAGAAATTGAATAATTAGTATTTTAATAATTAAAATAATTTTTATTGAAAATTAAAATTTTTTTTAATTGAATAATTAAAATCATTTTTACACAATATAAATAATTGAGGCGAAGGACGTTTTAGAATTTTCACAATAACTCTCAAAAGGACAAGACATCATAATTATTGACTACATAGTAGTCTACATTTAAGCGATCCGGGTCTTTATGAAAGATCTAATCAAAACTTTATTAAAAAACGTTTTTAATAAGATATCGATAATCTAAAATGTACGAGAAAAATAATTGCATTCATCGCATTTTTCAATATTATTCCAATTACTCACGGTGATTTAAAAAGAAACGAAATAAAAAGTTTTTTAATTTGGAAAATCTGAATTAAATCTATACAATTCTTGTTTTTATTTCAATTTTATTTCAATTTGCATGAAATTGAAAAAAACATCTGCTAAAAATAGAAGAAAGCAATAAAAGAAGTGAATGGATGGAAAGAAGAAAAAAGTGAAAATAAAATCACGTTTGAACGATTCCCCAAGGAATAGTTTAAAATTCACACATACGTAAGTTGGAAAAGGATAGACAGCTTCATTTACACACGCATGCATGATAACCTTCACCACCCCCACAACCCAATTATACAGTTCTCTACATATTTCTAGTAACGTTCTTTCGCAGTTAGTTAACTGCACTCTTGCAATCAGTCTGTGTTTCTGAAATAGAAGGATAAAAATAAAGAGGGAGACAAATAGAGACAGAGATAGATAGATAGTAAAGGGGAGGGAAAATTTGTTGCAATTAAATAAAATGACGGCAATATTTAATGACGTAACTTTTTGATGTCAAAAACCAGAGGAGTTAATAAGAAGAAAACAAATTATAAGAGTATAAATTACAGGAGAGAAAAAAGGGACATATTTATACGCAAATTCATGAATGGAAAGAAAAAATATTTATTTATTTAGAGTTAAAAAATCCGTTCAGCTCCATAAGTTAATTAGATCCCTATAAAAATCCTTTTAAGGAAATTACTAACTGATGTCAAGAACAGATGACTTAATTATTGCCTTTTTATTTTTCATATTAAATAAATTCGTTAATTTCTTATTTTATAAGGTTTTCTATTTTAATAATTGCGAGATTCTTTTCTAACATGATATAAATATAAGTATAAATAACTAAATATATTACAATTTATGCAGAATTTTTTCAAAATTTTAATGAAAAATTACAATCAGTTTAGTACTCTTTTTTCGCCTTCACCCTCGGCATCTTTGATGATTTTGGGCATTGCGTGATTGATAAAATTTCGGTCTTGCAAGCCCATAACGCTTCAGACTGCGCTCAGGCTCTTAGATCTAATTTTATTTGACATCATTGACACAAATTGAAACTACAATTACATACAATACAAAAAATTGATCCCAGAGCTTACATTTGATAATAAAACTAGTAAGAACGTTATCTTCGTCTTGGCCGAAGCTTATATATCCTATTCCCGAATCTCTTGATAATAACGTCCAAATAAAATGTCGGCAGGTTATATAAATATATCATATATTTATATTAAAATTATTATGTTGGCATTTATAACCAGCCTGTGATGACTGTGAACATTTTATTGATTTGTTTCTTTTGTAATTTGTTCTTTCCTTATTTGCTCGTGATTTTTGCCCATATTGGGTATGCCATGACCATTTTTGTTAAACATTTCTAATTGAGGCCTGGGCATGGCAGTCGTCCGATTTCTCCCATTTTGGGAGCCTACCCTAACACGAAATATTCATACGAAATTTCATGGTGAAAGCTTTATTCGTTTTCTTGTAATTGTGATTTCCACAGACAGATATACAGACAGACAGACAGACAGACGGACAGGGCTAGATCGAATCATTCAAAGAATCATTCTGAGCCAGAATATATATACTTATCTATATCGATTATAGATCTCCTTCACTGCGTTACAAACATAGTAAAAACGTTAATATATCCTTTTTTCCCTTTTTTAAAAAGGAATAGGATATAAAAATGCACGGTAACACTTGGAATGAGGAGTATACTGCCAAGATTTCCTATTTTACGATTGAATTAAAATAAGATTAAAAATACTGAATTCAAATTTTTTGTGCAAATTTTGTGATTGTGCACCATATCGGTATTGTGTATAATCATTGAATAGATATTTGATTACGACTTTTGGGCTTCGCCTATAATTTGGCAAATGAGGCAATCCTTGTGTTATGATGGACTCACCAATGATCGAGTTAATCCATTATACAATCATTCCTCGATAATTTAATCCCGCCCGCAACTCACCTAGATTATCACTACAAGGTGTTTACCTCGGTGCCCTCTTCTTTTCCTTTCGCAAATTTTATGATTCTTAATGGTGTTGTTGTTGCTTCTGCTGTTACTTTTAACACACCAGCAACAGCAATTAACTTTTACCACAATAACAACAGCAATTCCGTTTGCTCTGAAGGTGTGAAGATTCTAAACTTACCGAGTTCAACTGACTCAAAGTCCCCCTTGGGATGCAATAAGTGTGACATATTGACATATTGAGATCGAACAAATTTCCAATGCAGCAGCACTAGAGAGAATATTCTCTGCGGTTATTTACCAAATTCAACGATACGAGAAGTCTAAAAGGCAGAATATTATGCAACGCAAACAATAGGGTGGTAGGCTGGTGGTTGTAATACGGTGGACCATAAATGACTGACCCTGAAAGAGAGACGTAAAGACAAAATTGGAATTTGTTGAAGATACCGATTTCTTTTTTCTTAATATTGCAGAATTTGTAATAGTTAGAAAACCGCACAATTCTAGCTTTGACAGCTAAAGCTAGTTTTTTCGCTTCGCAAAACTCGCTTTCGTATAATTTACTTGCTTCTAAAAAAGTAGAAATTCTTTTATCAGATATTTAAGGAGATGAATATACCATTCTGGAGGACTTTATTTCTTTATTCTCAATTTTTTTTTGTTTTGTAGCAAAGCTCACAAAGCAAAACAATTGTTTTGCACATTGTGCAAATGTGCAAAAGCTCATTTCATACTAATTTTTCATACAACGTGTAAGTATTGCAAGAGAAATTACTTCATATCCTTAGGTATCCTTAGGTATCCTTAGGTATGAGACAGTTGTAAGACTAGGAAAAGAGCTATTAGGAGGAGATTAAATCATCGGTTTTAAAAACTTTGTGAGATAAAATGTAGGTGTGATGCGAGTTTGATTTGATCCTCTTTTTTATTTGTGACGGCCGATTTATTTGTGGTGGCAGAAAATATCCAAATTAAGTTTCACAGCGAAACCTCTATTCGACAGACTGACGGCCAGACAGAGAGACAGAGAGATGAACAGACGGACGGACGTGGGTAAATCGACTCAAGAGATAATTCTGAGAAGGAATCTATTTATATACCGTTCCGTACATATCACGCCAATTCTTTACAAATTCAATTCTTTACAAATGGAAGTAAAAATCAATATACAGACAGAGGGGTGGAGTGGAAAAGTATAAGTGAATGTAAAAAATAGTAAACAGCAGTACGAAATTAAGTTAAAATTAATTAAAAATAATTGGAAACATTTGTGCAAATTGAGAATAAATAAAATTAATTATGCAATATAACTTAGGTATAAGTATAAAATGTATAAAGGAAAAATTTCGGCTTGCGTCATATGGAAAATAATTAAACAGATCAAAGGATACTAAACCGCAAATCTAGTTAAGAAGGGGGAAAAATGTATATTAATTAAATAAAAAAGAAGAAAATGGATTGAGCGGACAAATGAAATTTATCAATGAAATTCATCACAAACAACGTGATGAAAAAATCGAAATTAAAAACAATAAATAAACGAAAATAAAGTGAAACATAATTTCGTATTGCATTACAAAAGTGATTTCCGTTTTGGGTATGCCTTACCCTCATACGAATACAATTTTTTATTTGTGTTTAAGTGATGCACACAGCCGAAAATTATTGGTTTTCGAAAGCCATCACGCACGGCCACAAAAGCCACAAAGTGACACAAAGTGTCCTCTGTTTATGCATTGGAACACACATTCATGCACACAATTGAACACACACACAAAACCGCATACATGCAGATACACATACACACATATAATACGTGCATACATACAAATACGTATGTGAATAATCTGCACTTGTGACACGAAATAACTCCAGCAATAAAAACAATGAAACAAAAGCTAATTAATATGACACGATAATACAAAGTTGCAAACAAAAGCTTTTTCGATGGCATAAAAAAGCATGAAAATAAAGGATCACAATATTAACTTAATGGGAGTCCAACATTTAAAACTTTTAAACATTTAAAAATTTGGAGACACCTCTTTCTTTTCCCTTTTATAATAAAAACCCATTAAAAATTTACTTTTATAATAAAAACCCATTAAAAATAAATGAAATTTAATCGCATTAAAAATTATTAATAGCAGCAGCATTAAAAAAAGTAGGAGCAACAAAACCGTCTATAATCATCAGCATCATTTGAATCTGGAATACATTTCAATGTTCTCCTCATTGTTTGTGGGCACGATCTCGTCTGCGTTTGGTCGTCTACGCGCGTGATAGAAAGGAAGAGAGAGAGAGTGAGAAAGAGAAAACAGAATTTTACGGGGAAATAGTTTGAGTAGAAAGGCATGAAGAACAATAAAGAAGTACTAAATCTAGCACATAATTTACCGAAGGAAATATTGCCAGATGTTTACCAAAATGCATGATAAGTATATGATAATGACAAAACAGTAAAAAGAGCTACTAAAAGTGAAAGGTGAGGAAGTAGTTTTCTTACGAAAATCACGAGAAATTCGGAAAACATATGCATCAGTTGGAAAAGTGGGAAGGCGATTAATATCAGAAATAATTACGCTTCATAAATTAAGCAATTTATTTAATTGTGTCACATCAAATAGTTCTAATATTTTTATAAAAATTGACCCTCAGGCATAAGCGACAACCTCTTTAATCGGTGAACTGGTGGTTGTGGTCAAAAAATTAAGTGCAATTTCGACCTCCCACGTAGAATTGCAACAATACCTTTTATTAGATTTCATGAATAAACTTTTATCAAATGCTCCGTGATCCGAGCTCCGTCAAAAATGTCAAACTCAGCTGATATTTGAACGTAAAAAAAATCCAGAAAGGCTTTCAAAAATGCATAGTGCGACCTTTTATTGCATAAATTTTATTTGTATTTTATCGTTAAAAATCAGGAATTATAAAAATACAGAGAGTGAGAGGGGAAATATTGAGTTAATACAAAAGAAAACAAACATTAATTAAGTAATTTTATTTACATGACACCGTAATTGCGTCAATCATGTAATTTTTAATGCAATTCAAACACTTTATGAAAGCGTAAGCTGTTTGCATAAAATTAACGCGAACGCTGTTTTTTATGGATGAGTTGTGTCCTCATAGTAAATTATGTACAAACGATATATGTGCGATAGTATATATGTGGATGTATGTGTTTAAAATATTATTTTATTAACAAATTGGCCGATGTTGCATTTGCGGTTCTATGTGTTGATAATCTTTCATTTTTCTTTTAATTTATTTTTCTCTGATAATTATAAAAATATTTACGCTATTGGTTTTGGTTATTAATTTCGTGTAAGATAACTTTATTTTTTAATTTCGTAATATCTTCAATTGTCTGTCACACCATGTTAATTTGTGTATTAATTTTTCAACAATAAAATATTTAAAGTACTAAAAGAAAACCATCATTTCCCGCACCTTTTCTATTTATTTATTATTTTTTTCCTTTTCCTTTTGCTTGGTTTGCTTTTCCTTGCAATATTTAACCTATTTTACCCACAATTCTACCCTTCATAACCGTAACAATTTGGCGACGCGGCTGCCTTCTAATACTGGGCGAACAATAAGGCGTTTTGGCTACGCCTTTATGTGCACTTTCTTAAAGTTTAGTTAAAGTCAAATGCAAAAGTAATCATATCAAAAAGTAATCATAATCAAAAGTAATCATAACTTGAAAATGAAGCTTAGATTGAAGGTCGAAGTGAATTTTGGTGAATTTAAGTAATTTTCCAAAGCAACAAATCATAAACCACGTTGACTAATACAAATGGAAGTGTCTGAGGGCGTGATAAGAATAGTAAAGGAGATGAAAACATTTCTATTTTTGCTTTTGTTTATATGAAATGACATCACACATAGTATTCTTTGGTTTCTATACATTTGTGATTTTTCAGTTTAATATCCTCTAAGTAATTCTCCGTTTGAATTCTTATTAGAATCTTAGAGATATGAAGTTCACAGAGCCTTCAATAATTTCGTATTGTTATTGATTTTCGTGTATCGCAAACCCCTTCCCCGTCTCTCTATTCCATTCTCCACGGAAATATTGCACTGATTGTTGACTGCATTTTTTAGATAGTAACACAAACCTCATAAATATCCTTCTGTATCCGTACTTGAAATATTTTTCCTCACGTTTTCTACCCCGTAGATGATTTCGAAGGAGAACGAAAGTATGATGGGTTTATATTAATTCTTTTTTTTGCAGTTCTTACCAATCTAAATTGTTCGCGTTGTAACTTGGTGAACTTCATTAAATTTTATTAAGGTTTGCTTGAATATCACAGACACAGAAATATATTATTATGGTTTTTTGGGTTCTATCTTAATTATTCTTAGTTCTATATTTTATGATTTATCATAGAATAATAATTATATATAATATATCCTAATCGGAATTGAATGGTTGTGATTTACGCCGAACAATTTTACAATCTCTAGAACTGAATTAATTCATTCATGCACTCACACTTTCAAATGCGTGAATGTTCTTAGAGGTCATATCTCAAGAAACTCGAGAAACTCCTCTTGTAGGGTATATAATACTTGTAGGGTATATAAGCTTGAGCCAGGCCGAAGTTAGCGCTCTTACTTGTTGTAAATATACCCATTCTCACTCAATGATACTTATCAACTAAATATATTCACAAAAATCAAGCACCAAACGAAATTAGGAAATGTTTGGCTTTAAATTACATTCGATAATGAGAAATGGAAAATAATATTCGTTAGTCTGACATAAAACTTATTGTTTACTGCAGTTGTGTTGCTTGGTGTGAGCAAGCACGTTTTCTCGAATATATATGTTATTTCCTGAGAGTCATGCTGAGCTTTAGCGTTATTCCCATCGCTATCCTCGCCATCACTCATATTAATGCTGGTGTTGGCTATTTGGGAAAATGCGACCATATTGGTGGTGGTTTTTGTGGTGGTGATTGCATCAAACTTTTTGCACTAACTTTTGGTCTAACCAACTTTTGGTTGTTTATTAAACTGTCAGTTTGCTGGTCAGTTCACTTGTCAGTTTACTTTGATAACAGAAATAAAAGCAAGAACAACAACAAGAAAAACAAAGGGTAAAAACAGGATTTCACACAGCAATAAAAGTCCGTGTCATAACAAAATTCGAAAACGTTTAAATGGATAGGAATGCTTTTATGCGATTTTTGCGGCCGACAAATAAAAATTTACTTTATCCTAGCTGGCAAAGGAGTCTCACCTACACTGATATCAAATTTATATGGGGTTCTTTTATTTACAAATATGCCACTTTTACCTTCCAAATTGGTTAAGGTATTCAAGATTCTTCGTAACCCTTTATGAGAATTTGTTTGCCTATTTTTAGGCACTACATTCCTGTGTAGTGCCTGGCACTTTGTCTGTACCAATGAGATCTTGGTGATCTGAGTAAATAATTTAATTTGACCTTCATACCAGTTTGGAGCGTGTTTGGCCTCATTTGTAGGATTCTAGTGATTAAAACTATGGTGTGCCGGATACAAAATGCCGACTATCGAATGCTAGTATGTGGCAAGGACTTTTAGACTGAAATAATACTTCTTTTTCCGTGTGTTACGCGGCATAATTTTTTTTTAATTTTCGTCTTATTTTTAATTCTGCAAAATTTATTTTCCTAATACATCAAAATTTTTTGTCCATTTCTTTTGAATCTACCAACCAAATGTATAAGAAGACGAGAATCGAAATTTTTCGAAGTGACGGTGATATATAATTTGAAAACTCACAGAAACGGACCCAATTACACTAGACAAAACCCCAGGATTTTTTTTCAAACACTGCAGTCATTGCGAACATATACTCAATTATTAAAGAAGGGAAAAGCATTTGGAGCAATTTGCTTCAATTTGCTTGAAATCGTGACAAAACGTACATTATTTTCGAACTAATTCAGATTTACAAATAATTGAGTATTCTATTCATTTCAATTCTTTTTCAGAAGAGTCTTAAAACATTTAAAATGAAAAATTAGTTTTAAAAAGTATTCGTGATACGAAAATTATCAATTATTGTATTTATACCAAAAAAGGGAAGCGTCGGCCTATGATAGATGATGATGATGATATAATTGACCATAATAATTTTGACCATAATAATTTTCTGAAATAACAAATTAGAATTCGAGCTTTAGAAACTTCTGAAATTTTTACCTTAACGTATATGATCATTTGTGATAAACATGTCAAAAAATTGCACACTCTCTAATATTTAAACGGTTCGTTTTTCGGTCCTTTAAAATATCATAAAAAAGAAGTAATACCGAAACCATAAACTTGGTTTTATTTTAGTTCTCTTTATGGCCTTTTAAACAAAAATTGCAACAGTGTTTCGTAAACCGAAACTATAAATAATTGAAAAAACGAGCACTTGACTGGGATTGCCATTTTGGCAATTTTGGACACTAAACTTCGATGGCAATTTGATGACGGCTTGTAATAATAATTAAAGGCTTTAGGAAAGAACGAGTTTCAGAAGCGGTTTCTGAAAATAAGGACCTCTTCCAAGCCCTTTCTCAAATAGAAATTAATGGAATAATTAATCGATAGTTAGTTTCACACGGAGCTAAAGCTATCCCTAAAACGCAAAGCATTATTCACGTATACAACAAGCATACGCTTATACACTTGAAGCCATATATCTAATGCGATATTATGGTTAGGATATTATTTAGTGAGAGTACTTAACCTTTGCTTTGCATCTGCCACGAATTCAGTTGGAAGTGTGTAAATATCCCGTTGGCGTATGCATGTATGTGTAAATACGTGTGCATGATGTTATCAATGGTTCACGCTAAATATCATTTTAACCTTCTCATTACCGTGACAAGCAGAATTAGAGTAAGACAATCGCTAACAAACGATTTACTGAATTCCACCTTCTTACTTTTTTATTACTTTGCTTTCTTGCTTTCTTACATTTTTTATTTTTTATTATTTTTTCTTTCGCTCGCTTGCCGTTTAACGACTTTGATGCCAACTATTATTGATAGACAGCATAGCATCATGGATGTATGTTTCAGCCTTCTCAAGATTAGGTTAGATGATGATTATGATAATTATGATGATTATTATTAAAAACAGTGATCTTTTCTGAATACCATAAAACATTTTAAATTATCTAGCGTTTAACTAAGTCGTTTACTATTTGATAAATCCGCTTTCACAGTCTTTTGTTTTTGCTATCACTCTTAATAACAATTTATAATAATACTTTATTTCGATAAAGTTCTTTATCAAATTTTTAGTTACGGAAAAAGTGGAAGCACTTTCAGTTGAAATGATCGCATCATATGCGAAAACATAAAAAGAGCTCTTTACAAACCGAATTTAATACAGTCTTAATTCATAACTTGGTCAAAAAATTGATCCATGAATTCTTCATTTGACTAAACATATTTTTAGAAGAATTGTCAATCGTCAATCGCAATTGTCAGAAATTCTATTTTTCAGTTCATTTGTTGCGCGAGGGAAAAGTTCAACTAGAATTTGATTCTTCTCTTAAGGAATTACTCTCATGACCGACTTAACTAACAACGTTATCATTCTTCCTTGTCTTTTACTCCATGACCTTTACATTTTCAGATTACTTGGCTTTCCCAAATCCCAGACTGCGTTCAATATTCGGCTTGGTTTTAGTTCAAGGTTCGGCTCTGAAAAATCACATTTCCTCTTCCTAGGAGGAAGATTTTACTTCATTTTTTATTCTACTGTCTATAGAAAATCTCATAATAAAAAAATTCTTATTCTTATTCTTATTCTTGATCCTCGTTGCAAATTCTTGAATTCGAAAATTGTTCTTGATTCTTCTCAGGAAAGAATGAGAATGATTTAAGATTGAGAATGTAATAAAAAATTTGAGGGGATCTGTTTCAAAAACTGTGAACGCATATTTAATTAATTACTGTAAATAATTTAATAACTAATGGAATATTTAAATCTATTACTACTTTCTCTAGATGGCAGCACTGCAGAATATATCTTTACATATCAAAAAAAATATATTAAGATAATTAAATAGAATATTTTAAACCTAAAAATAGTTTCGAATCGTTGGAACTATTTTGTCTCAAAAGAGTAAGAGTCAAATCAAATCAAAGAATACAAAGTCAAAATCAAATGAAACATCAAAACCCCAAAGAGCACTGACTGCAAATATTCCAAAAATGGCGACAATCAATGAATGGCAATTAAAATCCTTCAGCCTTTTCAGTGTATTTCTGAATACACTCATACAAGAAGGTTTGTGTAGTGCGTAGTTGTGAAATTGAAGTAATGATCATTCTGATTTCTTCTCTTTGTTCTTCCTTTCCCTTCTAGGATATTGTATTGATTGCTTTAAATGCATTTCATATAATGGCGCCAACAGAGCTTGCGACGACCCCTTCCACAACAATTATTCCACCACAATTCTCGAATCACCGTGTATGGGCGGACGTAAAGGTCGCGACGGTCTCTTTCCGGCGACGGCTTGTATTAAACTTGCCGGTTATTATGGTGAGTTTCGAAAGATGAAAGAGATAGAGAGGAATAGAAAAATAGAGAGAGAGAGGGAGTAGAGAATTTTTGATTACTTAAATAAAAAATGCTTTCATAGACGATACCGGCGAGACGATAACCGTACGCGGTTGTGCACTCGATAGCGGTACCCTAACGACCGATACGGAAATTGTGCGAATGTCGCATTGTGGCAAATTCTATTACGATGACCGGTAAGCTACATGAACGATTTCATTAAGCCTTTCTTAGTTTATTTTTAAGCATCGCATTTAAAGTAAAGTTTTATTTCTTTCTGAAAGCTACGTCCACGGTTGTCTGCAGAGTTGCAGTGACGCGGATGCATGCAATACGGCAATGCCCACTATGGATCGGACGCTTACCGGTTGGTGTCTCGGCTATCCCAGCCTCTTTGCGATCATACTAAAATGGTACAGAAGATAACGGACGTAAATATCTCGAAATACCGTGGGCAAATATCTCTAGCATAAGTCTCAAATGATACAATCCGTCAGTCATGAAATCACTTAAGTGTCAACAATTCTGCACATTCTTCACTTCACTTCATTATGAAAATCAGCCGAAGAGCACGTGGTTAACTCCGTCGCCGAGTGAAACACATCCAATGTGATTTAAGTCTTAAATATTTAGCTATGAATTAGATATAAATTTTTTGTATGATAATTGATTAAAGATTTTTTCTCTCAAGCCTTGAATAAAAGAATTTTTAACTAAAATCAAAAGATATAGAAGAATCACTTCGGTTTCCTATTTTATTTTCGCCTTATAATATTAAATAAGCTTGAGTAAAATATATAAATTATTCTGGAATGTCATAAATTTAAAATTAAGTAAATACTAAGGCAATATTTAGTTAAAATGTTTAAAAGCTAGTTAAGATATTTAATTAAAGTTAAACTAAAAACAATGCTTTTTAAAATCAAAAAAAAACCAAGGCACTTCTTTCAGACCAATTTTTATAAATGATAAAATTACGGACAAAATGCTTTTCTACTTTCTACACACCATAATGCCCCCATTTTTAACATATCGGATTTACCAGGAAGAAATTTATTCCCAAGTTATATTTAATAAATACTTTAAAATATTATGTATTTTGATTAAATTTTGAAACAGGACCAACAATCAAATAACACGATTAAATGGCATAAGAACGAAATATTGAAATCGATGAAAAACAAATAAAAATGTGACATAAATTATTAATGGTTTCTAAGCAACAGATAAGAAATTTAATAATAAAAACTAAAAGCAAAATATCAAAAATTACATGTATTTAAGAATTACACACAAATAAATGTTATTCGGTCGGTTATTTTCTGAAGTCGGTTATATTCCTTTTTAAACTTCTACCTTTCTAGAGCGCTTTCACGAACCTCCTTTAGAACATAATCATGAAGAATTGAAATATAGTAAAACTATTGACGTCGAGCGGTTGGAAATTTTGCTTTCTCTATTTACGTCAACGTTCTAATCTCCTATGGTGTTAAGTGGTCCTGGTCAATTGCCACAATTGCATTCAGAATTTGCTCACATACTCACCAAAACTATTTTACCAAACTCATGACTGGGCTCTAAAATGTATTTAAACATGTTTGTAAAACCAGAAGAGAATCTATAACTAAAGGAATAAAACATAAATATGTTTACATTTTTTGGTTTACGAGCTTTAATGAGAGAAAATAAACAGGAAATAATTCCGACGCTATTATAATAATTTGTTTGACATTTTCGCGCAATCGTACAGCAATATTATAAAAGCAATATTATTTACTGCACAACAAAATAGCTTATTCATGTAATTGAACAAATGTTTATGTAATTTTTTCATGCAAAAAAGCTTATTTTATCGTACAATTCGAAGCGAAAAAAACAAGTTGAATTAAATGAATGTCATCCTTTCATAAATAAACGGGAATAAAACTTTTTATATTTAATCAAATCAAATACATAAGGTAAAAGGATCAACTAACTGGAAGAGCAATGAGTAAAAAATATCCAAATAAATAAACCTACATAATTAGGTAACATTTAAACACAAAGTGCAACGACCAAACAGTAAAATGTATGAAGCTTAAATAATTTAAACATCGCTGACAAATTATACAGATAAATGAAATATCCAACATAAATTTATTACAGGCATACATTGTATATACAAAATTGAAAACAGAAGCAGCAGAAAGGCCTCAGTAAAATGTTATACCATTATACTATTAAAAATTTAACAATATATAAGTGTACATATATTATTGTTCTTATAAAAGTAAATATTTATTGCATTGCAAAGGACAGTAAACCAACATGAGAAAATAATAAAAAAAAAATAATTTTTAAATACAAACATTTTGAAGTATTGAATAAAAAAGTAAAAATCGTTTCAATGAAAAAGGGAAATAGTAAGGTAATGTCGGGAGGAAGACAAAATAGAAACTACGATAAATTGATCTTTTACAAGATATCGGAACGAATTTTCGTCATCCCTTG
The DNA here is from genome assembly GCA_963966595.1 of Physocephala rufipes. Classification (NCBI taxonomy): domain Eukaryota; kingdom Metazoa; phylum Arthropoda; class Insecta; order Diptera; family Conopidae; genus Physocephala; species Physocephala rufipes. Next base: position 24,520,131 of record OZ016501.1, read on the forward strand.
TCAAATTCGGTTTAGAGACAAACCAGTTTCTGCGATGTGCCACCTTCAGTGTCTGATTTCGTCCATGTCCATGTCTGTGTTGTCTGTCTTCGTTTTTGTTAGCTGGTATCAGGTAGTTCTTCCCATCACCCTGATTTTGGTTGTTCTCAAGCACGCCCTTATTTGTTTTTATTTTTATTATTTAAATTAAATTATTTCGTGGACATCATTATTACTGCATGCGCAGTATTTTGGTGTCTTATTCCTCGTAAATAGTGGTCAGTGATCTTGTTTTTATTGCTCTGACCTGTTCTCTTTGCATCCTCTGTTCTGGAGTGGTGTCTGTTTTAATTTTCCAGATTAGTTTCATGAGCTCAAATATTACGTCTGAAGTGGTATTTTTTTGTTCGTTTATAAATCGTCCGCCAAATGTTTTCTGTTCGTAGATTTTCATGTTTTACAGAATATTATGTTTTAAGAAATATTTTACAAATTTTATGATCGACTTTTCTTACAATTATTGAATTTCAGCCTAGGTTGACTTTTGTGCCGGATATTAAAACGAGAGTCAATTCATTTGAGACTCTCTAGATATTTTGAATCATCATCTATAAACTTTTCAACCATGGCTGTGGGCACTTCTACATCTTTATAATTGTCCAAACCGATCTCGGTTTCTTTTCTGTAAAAAGAGGGTAAAAACATATTTACTTAAGCGTAAAATAATTAACTTTAGATTTAGATAACGAACTTAATTAAAATATCAATCACATTCTCACAGGCCAGCAGACAATTTCTGTCGCTACAATCGGCGCTCGCCTCCCATTTGTGGTATTCGCGTAAAATTTCATAAACTCCCTTCTCACGCAATAACTCACGACAACGTTTTGTAGCACAGAGTTGTAGTAAAGATTCTAACAACATTTTTCGTATATCCGGGTCCTCCTCGCGTGTCTTGGTTTCATCGAGATACTAATAGAGATAACTTTAATAGAACCCTATAATAGCGGTACTATTGTTTTGGTTTATATTTACCTGTAAGGCAATTGGAAATTTTTCATTATCTTCGTCACTAAACTCCTCTGGGCCGCATAGAGGATAGAGTATATGGTGCAATATGTCGTCTCTATCAATAAGTATTTTATCGTGATATACCGGATCGAAACATATATTCTTAAGTAATCCAATTATACCACCGCGACGAATTATAGACTCTTCGTAGGCTACAAAAGGTAACACTTTATCTAATAAATTGTATTTTGCGTGACAGAAGAGCTCACGGCCGCGATTAATTTGTGTCAGATTGCAGAAAAACGAAGCTGTAAAAGAAAAAAATTTCTTTTTGTATCAAAACCTCAATTTCACAGCGCGATTACTGAAGGCCCATTAGCTCAGTTGGTTAGAGCGTCGTGCTAATAACGCGAAGGTCGTGGGTTCGATCCCCCCATGGGCCAATTCACGCACACTTTTTGGTCGGATTACACCCGATATCTCTTACCCAAATAATGAAGTTTAGCCTTCCTATTGTTATAATCTATCGTGGCAAATGCTTTTGCCAACCTCATCATGACCGTTTCTTCCTTCTCCAGTGTATTAAGTACTTTAGGAACCAACGTTTCTACACGTGTTAAATTGCTTAGGAGACAACACCACGCATCTGCAAGTTGAGAATTTTCATCGAGGATATGTCTGATGGCTTCATCAATAATAGGATATGACTGTAAGAGTCGTAATTGAAAGCAGAATACAGGAAAAAGTATATGATTAGATTAATTTTATTCGTGAAATAATGAAGCGTGTTTATAGATGCAATACTAGAGAAGACGCCACGCTTTGTTCAACTCACCGAATTTACATCCGCAGTTTCAAATATTCTCACTGACCCTTCATTTTCGGCGCTTAAATTTATTAGACAGAGCACGGCGTCCTTAGCTATTGTATGATTGTTATCACAGGTGAGACTGAATAAAGCTCTTAGCATGTCCGCGACGGAAAGTAAAGCCGCCTTTCCTTCAGTGGTTCCCGTTAAATCCAAGACGTGTGTCAACGCCACAGCCTTCAAGTCCAGTCGTTGAGATGGCTGCATGAACGCCAGCAATTCCTTTATTGTCTCCATATTTTTCTGTAATGGTTTTGAAACTATTCAAATGTTATTTCGTCATATGCACGTTTTTCTTTGTTGTCTTTTGTTTTTTGTTTCCTTAGTTTTGACAGCTTCGAAATAATTGTCATTTATTTCCTTCGTTGGTGCGTTCCATAAAAAGAGTGACTAATCAGAGATGACGAGATAAACCCTGCACAAATTTATGTTGCTCACTAACATTGCTTCAAATATTTCATAATTCGCGCCGAAACCTTGTACCTTGCCGAGACGAATTGCATCAATTCAACAGTATTAGCTCTTCGAAACATCACAAAAATTTCAGGAGACTAAAAATGTCCATGATGCATAAAATGCTTTTTCTAGTTTTTCGCAATCATCATTTATGTAATTTGGTGACTTTCATATAATTGTTTTGAAGTATATTACGATAAAAAGTGATCGCATCGTCCATATATGACAAGTAAAAAAAGCCAAGTGATTAAAGAACATCGATTCCATCGGCATCTAGTCTATGGCATATGTCATTACCTGGGTGTTGTTATAGTATGGCGCTTTCTACGAGCACATAACAATTCACTAGCTTATTTTAAAAATATCGTACTTCGCTGAGAAATCTTGTACCTTAACGAGTTTGTGTGCAACGAATCATTCGGGCGCACTATACCAAGCTTCAGAAAATAATTCAGGGTAATAAGAGATTTCATAATGTTTAGTATGCATATTCTAATTTCTCGCAATCATGGCATATGTATGATTTTGTATTTTGACATGCAATAATTAAATATATGTTAAGCGAATAGTATTGGAAGCAAAATCTTTCGAAATATATAAGAAAGATTAAATTTCAAGCTTGTACATGCAGTCCGCAATTACAAGAACAAAAAAAAAACAATAATATTATACCGCATTATTGTGAATAGCAGAAATAAGAACTGTAGTATTGTAAATCTCGTGCATAGTCTCCGTGAAGCCAAAGTATCATAAATACGCATACTTAACCTAATCCGCTATATTTATAATAACCTACCGGTTATTGAAGCAGAATTGAGTTGAAGTTGTAAGATCTTATTTCTCCTGCATGATGTGCACAAAACTAGCCCATACACGCCTTTACTTGGCGAAGGATCGCAAAATTATATCCACATATGCATTTGCTGCACACCTTTTTGTTCATCTCCTGTGTGATGACGAAAACCAAAATCAGAGACAAAGAGATAGAACATTCTAATTCGCCGCTTCAAAAGTCAGTTAAACAATTATTTTTTATATTTTGGACACGCGGACACTACACATGTGATTTATGTTTGGTTTTGTTTTTCATTATTCAGAATACTGTTGTGCGATGTTGTTGTTTCTGCGTCCCTGTATTTAAGTGTAGTACTGCATAAGCTACATACGATTGGGTTCTAAGGGGGGGGGCGGGGGGAGGGGAAATACTCCGTCATTGTACTTGCCAATGCTCTGCTTCAAAATACATTCAATGAAAACATATTTCTCTAACTGTAAAATAAAAATTTTAATTTTTAAATAAACGAACACAAGTTCGTGCAAAGTACACAAAGGATTTCTCTAGGACGTACTAGATTTCACGGCGGAGGACGCGATTTTTTAGTCAGGATTAGTGAACCTTATATATATGTGTGTGTGACCTTTTTTCTTTATCTCCGACAAAAATTGTTCATCAATAACTGTTCTAGTGTGCGATATGTCAGTGATAACATGACAAGCCGCTCTCAATTTCCCGCATTAAAAAACGTTTTTCCACTCTTGTTTTAATATCTTGAATTCGCAACCACATACATAAGATTTACGATATTATTACTATTATTTTCTGGCATAGATAACGCTTTAAATTCGTGCTATAATTTTTCGCAATTATGATATGTATATAATTTTGAGGTTTACTTATATTTTTTAGAAAAATACATTGTTAGTGAAGGAATTTAGTAGCAAACCATTTGCAAATCCATGGTTGGGATGTCTCCAGACGCTCAATTATCAGAAGAAAAAACACAAGTAGTGTAAATGACAGAAAATAATATATAACAACATTGTAAACATTGTGTATAGTGCCGTTGAAATAAAAATGTCACAAAAGATGGCCGTTAAGCAACTTTCTGAAAAGAAATAAAAGCATCCTTACCTCTGATTGGAGTCAACTCTGCTAAGCTTATTGCGGATGGATTTCAAACACCCGTAATATTTCCTTCCCAAGCACGCAATACTTTTGCATATTCTAGTCGACTTACTATACCGACAATAATGTGTGCATACAGTATCTCATGATAACCCCTATATGCACAGGGTGGAGAGAAATAACATTATGAATTCAATTCTAAGACTTGTGTAATATTTGCAGTTTTCACTTCTGTAATGAGTAGTATAAAGGCACCCAATCCATTTTCGGAATTAGCGAACACGTCTTAGGTCCGCCACCTGTTGACAAAATCCCATAGTTATGGTTATCTGTCTCTATGGTTTTTGCCTCTGCTAATTAACTATAACACCATACTTTAAAGCGAAATATACAGGAGACAATTATTAAACTCGAAATATATGATACCTTTAAGAGTCGTGAACTAAATTAATCGAATTTGTATTAAGAAATTATTTCTGTAAAACAAAAAATTACGTTATCAAGTGTAAAAGCCATATAAAGGAAATAAATATAATAAAACCTGTACAGGAATAAATTTAAAGAAATCCCAAGACAAAACGTTATCGCAAATTTTTATGCACGTTTATAATTATAAATTACTTTCAAATGAAATGCTAATTCGGAAACCGTTACAACGATTCAAGACAGTTAAAAATCTGTATTAACGATGACACACTCCCGTGCGCTCCATGCCGTTCTTTTAACTCTTCCAGTCATTTTCGTCCGACTGTATGCGGTTTGTCATATTCGATAACATCCTGAATGACGGCTCATGGATTTGACTTTCTAATGACGTCAGAAATGAAGTTTAAATTTAAATTTGAATTAAAATGAAAAAGACATGAAATATTTTTGTATAAATTATAGTCAGAGTGAGAATAAATAACAAAAGCACCGTTAGGGATGATTTCGAAGGCTTACTTGTAAGATTTAAAATTTATTTTTGGTAAAAAAAGAGAGCAGGAAGTTATTAGGATTTATAATAATAACAAAAATATTTAAAATAATTCAATACGATGTTGTTTATCAAATTATCACATATAGCGTAATTGGCAAAAGCCATTAACAAGCCCGGCTAGCTCAGTCGGTAGAGCATGAGACTCTTAATCTCAGGGTCGTGGGTTCGAGCCCCACGTTGGGCGAATCAATTATTTTCAACTTTAACCGTTGAATTTATTTGCATTGTTATTACTTCTCTTTTTTACATGATTTAGTTACATTTTTCAATTTCAATCATTACGAAATATTTAAAAAGTAATTTCATTAAAAAATTTCCATTGCAATAAAGGAAGTCACAAAGTGAAATCTAGTAGGCAGCAGTATTTCGATCTGACCGAAGCTAATTCCTAAATTGAAATTTATTATTATATATTTATTAGTTTCGTTCTAATTCGTTGTGGGAAATCCACGCCCATATTTGGGAGCTAACATCCTATTGGAACGGAGTTTCAAAGTACGATTTTGCAACTTTGCCAACAGGCTATATATCTCTCGTTTCCACCAATGCGTACAAACAAAAGCACAAAGCGAACATGGATCTTAACGAACTTGGTGCAGAGTATAAAAATTGAAAGATTTGGAAACATTGTGCTACATTTTTTAATTATAGAAAATATTATAAATATTATAAAACATATTATAAGTCATATGCGTAAGTTCTTTAGTATATAATTTAAATATTTTTGATCCAATATTATCAAGCATCGTATCCATGAAGCGACTATCGTAATTTATATGATAAGTAAATATTTCTATACAAAATTATCAAATTATAAAATATAAAAACATAAAAATAAAATCTGAAATGTGTACTTGCTTAGAACTGACACTAGATCAAACCAACCGAGCGAGCAGTGTTTCCAGCCTAGATTTCATTAAACTCTATTTTTTAAATCCCGAACCAACCATCCCGCCCCATATTGATTTATTTCAAATTTTCTATATATTCTCCTCTGCATAAACTCTGTCTACACAATTTCCAATTGTAAATCAGAATTAGTCAAATGTAATTGAGGAAAGAATAATTGAAATAGAGATTTTTCTAATTGTAATTGAGAAATCAAAAAATGATATTGAGAAAGGAATTAATATTTTATTTCATACAATAGCAAAAAACAACAACAATAAATGTAAAGTATTAACATAATTAAGGAAAAAATTAAGAAAATTGAGAAACATGGGTGTACGAACAACCACCCCAGGAGGCGCAGTAGAGTAACGTTCGCAGTTCTTGGAAAGGATGGTAGATGATGCAAAACATCGAAGACTGTGCGCGCCATTCAACATTCAACCACTTTCCACCAATTTGCGATTGCTATGGAGGATATGCATCTAATTGACATGTAATATTTTCCCCTAATTATGTTAATATTTTGCTTTCGTTGTTGCTGCTTTCGTGCTATTCCTTGTATGAAATAAAATATGAATTCCTTTCTAATTTCATTTGTTGTTTTCTCAATTATAATTGGAAATGGTGTCGTGTGTTTAAAGTTGCAGCAGCTGATTTAGGTTGTGTTGTTGTTGTTTTTGTTTTGGTTAATATTGTTGTTGTGCGAGAGGGGGAGTTGTTGGATTGTTTACCTGCTGCTTGCTTCTAACTCTCGTTGGTGTTTTTAATATTACAAAAAACTCTATTATTTTACAAAGAATCTTTTCTATAACTCAAGGTTATTGTTCTTGTTATTATGTAAAATTAAGCTAACATTCTGTCGGCAACATATCTCTATATGTCGCGCACAGACGCGCATTTCGTTGCTTGCTTGATGATAATTAGAAAAATAAAGAACGACATATAGTAAAAGAAAGAGAAAAAGAGTGAAAAAGAGCAAGAGAATGGAAAAGATAGAGATATATCGAGAGAGGGAGGGGAGGGGTAGACAACAGTAAAGAAAAATCAATAGAACTTTCACACTAACCAGGCTCACCGGTAGGACAGACTGCTGGCCACCATTAATTGCGCTTACGCGTAGGGAAGGTGCCAAATATACGTAACGTGCAAAAACAAATATGAGTTAATAAAAGGAAAAAAAACGTTCGTGTTTGTTCTTTCTTCAGTTTACTTCAAATAAACCCAATCCTTCTAATTTTCTTTACAGGCCATTATTTTGGGATTTTACTTTCATGCGTTTGTCCTTTACTTTTCAAGGCTTTTTCTTTAATTGGTTTGTTTGTTTGCAGTGGCGTGTCGCTTGACAGCTTTTCGGTCCTTTTATTTGTTGATATGGGATACTTTTGCATACACACACGCACGCACATACACACATACACACACACATAGACACACATACACACCCAACACATTTAATTGTACACTAACCTGATAGTTATGTTTGTTCTTTTCCAAATATGGCCAGATGCACCACTTTAACGTTGGTTTAATGCGTGTGTGTGCGTGTGTTCGTGTTTGTGTGACCTTAACAGGTACATGTTAAGGCGCAACTATGTGTATGCATGTGTGTAAGTGTGAAAAAGTATTTATAACTGTGGGCATATTAAAAGGTAACGTATTCCGTTTTTGGGGATTAAAATTAATACAATTTTTAATAGAATTTTTGGGAAACCATACGGCTTGTCATTCTGTATACTTTCTCTGTTTCATTCTATTTCGAGTCTTGCATTAAAATAATTTTTCGAAATAGATGGGATCTTCCTTTGATATATCCAAACAGCCACGATTGGAGTTAAGTCTAGTACAGGACCCAAGTAGGAGACTGCTTTGGGCTGCTGTCACTCCGAAATGTTTAACAAATTCAAGAATTCTAACGATTTATGGGCGAGAAAATAAATTAATAAATATTTGTCTGTAAACAAATTGATATTATTAAAAAATCCAAATAAATTAAAAGGTTTTAATATTATTAAAACTTTTATTTGATTCACATAATCTTATCAATACTCTATTACTTTTCATATTCCAAAAAATTACTATAAAGACTACATTTGCACCGCTCGCGAATAGATGCGGAAATGGCACCACCAGTTATTCATCAGATCTAACGAAAAAGAAATTAATTTCATCAATCGAAAACGAAGCGAAGCGGATCAAGCGTAGGTTAAAACAACCATAAATCAACTGAGGCTTATAAATTGATTGGAAGGATGCGAGTGATGAACGATTGAGTTTTTACTGAAACGGAATTGCGATACGCGTAGACACTTCGGACTATATACGGTTTAACGGTCAACTAGTGTGTGTGGATGAACAGAAGTTCAACGACTGACGCCTAAGGCAGCATACGTATCGCTGTCGTTGTTGGCGTTGACGGCTGTCGGCATGGCCGAGTCGAGTCTATTGGTGGCGATTTTCAAGCAATCATAACGATGATAATGATGTTGATTTTTATCGCAGGTTCAGTCACTTCATATATTTTTTCCTGCACAAAAAATGTCTATAATTTAAACTCCGTGGGGGTGTGTTTCGGCGAATTCCGATTTTGTGAGAAACGATTTTGGATTTTCGGCTTATCCATTCCAATGTTAATGTCATTGAACTGAATGGTAAACAAACAATTTCTTCTACCGAATGCTATTGTTTGTTATTATTTGGAAATAATTAAAAATATATGCGAGATTTCCAATTCAATTAATTAAGTAAAATCATAACAAATAAAGGGATGAACAAAAGAAATGAAATCAAAATAAATACTTTTTCCCAGCATTTAAAAAACCGCATAATCACCGTTTTCAAATTTTAAGACAAAAAATTTTTCGCATCCGGGAGAGCTCTGTAAAGGATCGCTTCCATTATTTGCATTTGAAGAAGTGACTTATTTTAGATTTGAAATTAAATGAATTCTAAATGATGGCGTCGTTAATCAGGAAATACTTGTACTTCTTCTCTCCCCCCTCCCCGCCTTTTTTTGTCAAAAACTCAAAATAAATTTGGGGCAAAGCGATAATTCAGATATTTAACCACAATAAATTTCAGAAATTACAAAAGTAAACAGCATTTACGAGTTTATTGTACAATACAATGCATTAATATTTTTATAGATCGAAAAGAATTACCGGCGTCTGATCGAATAAAGGCAAAATGACCCAAATTGAAAAAATAAATATAAAAAGTGCGACATTTTTGAGGAAGCCGCAGTAGAAATAACAAGAGAGGAGACTAATTTCTCCTTCTCCTTTTCGTACTAAACTTCGCATTTATTGTCGTTTGTCTTTTAAACTTTTAAAAATAAATTAATTTAATTTTTAATAAATTTTAATAATTCACAAAATTTTGTGCTGCCAAGCGAATTTTGAATTTTTTTTAAATTATGAAATTTTTATTTGACGTACTTCTTGTCGTTAAAAATTGAAATCGAATCAAATCGAATTATTTCGGGTCTCCGCAAATTTAAATACTCCTTTAAAAGTCTTTTAAATTTAAAAGTCTTTTAAAAGTCTTTTTAGTTATAAAAGTTATAAAATTTATTAAAGTTGTAAGTTTCTTAAAAGTTATAAACATTTATCGTTCCTTAAATAGTTCGACCTACAAGCATTTTAAAAGCTTGGTTTGGATTGCAGAAAATAAACCCACTTAAATTTTTAATACTAAAGGTAGCTTTTCCTAAGCGGTTTCTCTTCAGTAAGAATAATCGTTTTTTGACAAAGCCATAAATTCATTTCGAAAGTACAATTTCGAACAATTTTGGCAAACACTCAAAAAGGAAATAAAAATAAAAATAAATAATCGACAAAATTAATGTCAATTAATAAAATAGCATCTGAAAATTTATTATCATTATTATTTCTTGACATTATAAGATGCCATCAAAGCATTGGCAAAAATTGTCGCGAATTGCGGGAGTGAAGTCGCACAAAAAAATGTTCTAAAAATATTTATTTTATATTTCACCAAATCTTCCTAAATTATTTATTTGCAGAGCGCGAGCTGGCTTCGCAAATGATTTTGCAAATAATACAATCATTTGCTTAAACGTCATTTTCGAAATCTTTTATTGATTTATTTTTAATTTTTGACTTTTGCAATAATCTAGTTTTTTTCCTATTTGATTTTCTTAATTTTAATTTGATATATAGTATGATTTTTTTTGAAAATTAATGTAGTATTCTCGTTCGATTTTGCTTCACTTCATTTCAATCCATTTCTTCTCATTTCAATTGGATTTAATTGAAAATTAATTAGACACTTCTGTTGATTAGTTTGATTGTTGAATAAATTATTTGATGAAATCGGGAGTATTCGATTAAAATGGCGCATGATAATCAATTTATCATCATTATCATATACCATTTGCTCTTTAATTCAATTCTCATCACTCGCGCTATTTCAGCTCATTTTGGGCATTATTGATAAGGGGCGTGATCGAATGGTGACAAATGCTGATAAATTTCTTCCAAAATTACTTCATGTATAATCAATCGCATCTGCAGCAATACAATGTAATCATCTTTTTAATGTACAAAATAACCTACAAAGATAAATAAATTCCGTTTTGCGGTTATTTCACACGCTGGTTACAAAAAGTAAACGAAAAAAAGAAACCATTAAAATAATACAAAAACCGCAATGCGAAAACAGTGAGTTTGTTCATTCTAATTTCCCAAGATTTGCTTAAATTCTCACATGAAAATTACTTCTTTCTCTTCTTTTTTTTGTTCTTGTTTTCGGTGATTTTTGTTGATTTTCATAATCGGTAATGGATTCGAAATTCTTTCTTTTCAAATTAATAGCATTCAACGCCTTCCGGATTTTTGCGACCGCTGAATAAAAATATTTATTTCTTTCTCCTCCCCCTTTCGCCCCTTCCAAAGAATACGTTTATTTTATTTGAATACACAGACACTTATTACTGTCAGTCATTTGTTTCGATCAAGACTGATAATTAAACCATTCTTGTAATAATGACGTTAAGAATTGATATTTGAGAGATTTTCTTTAGTCATGATCGGCCAATCTTCTACGCTAGAACATTATTAGTTTTCTTTTGCTTTGCTTTTTCTTCCTTTTCTTTTGCTATTTTCTCTTCTTTTTTCATTGCTATTTTTTGTATTTGGTTTGTAAAATTGATTTTCCATTCCATTTTTTATATTTTGCCACAATTTTCATTAGTTTTTGTTGTTTTCATTTTCAATTTCCCTTTTACTTTATTGAAGTTTTCAAATATATTTTCTGTTTTTTTCACAATTTTCATTTCGTTTTCCTAATAGGTTTATTTAGATAATATTTATTACTTTTTTAATCGCTTCGTTAAAAAAAAAATTGATTCCAAGCGATCAAAATCATTTTTGTCATCGTAAAAGAAAAAATTAAAAAGAATTTATGGCAACATTGGTGACAACAACAAAACAACAACAACTACAGAAGCACGGAAGCCGAATGGAATAATGATAATGATGTATAGTATGGACGACTTATTACGAAAATGTCAATGAAAAGTAAATTTTTTATTTCTTAATTAATAATTCATGTGTGGAGGAGTCGGTGATTTATTCTAATAAAAATTTATGAAGGAATAAAAAGTTTTAATAATGCTAAATGATTTATTGTCAACGAAATGATTCAACAAAATTTGGCAAAATAATTTCTTATAACCGAAATAGGAAAAAACCATTATTGGCCGTAAAACTATAAACTTAAATCGAGTTCTCAAAATAAACTTTGCTGATGATAATTAATTCACATTGGCAATTAACGACAAATTAAACCAAAGCAGCTCTGTATGCTTTTTTGGTCACGGAAAAATCTTCGCATATTTCAAAGGATCCTTTGTCGGACATTTTTTCCATGTCGGAAACTTTCGATTTCCGGAGGTCGATAAAATTATATAAGTATTTTCAAATTAATGTCTAATTCATTCGAAAAACAATTCTTATTTCTATTTAATTACATTTCTGTTCTTTTTTTTGTAATCGAGAAAGCAATGACTAAAGCTGAAATAATTTTTAGTCGTTATTATTTTTATGATAGTTTTCACTTCGTTTGAAATCGCGTGCGATAAAAAAATAATACAATGGAAAAAAAGCTGCGCACGTGTTTGTAAAGTGATTGCTAGACAAATTGCAGAGAGAAGCGTAAATGATACTTTTTAATTAAATAAAAATTATTAAGGAATGTCTGGGGGGTATTTCTCTCATAGCGGTTCTTCTGTAGATGTTTTATTATTAGAAATTATAATTATACTGTTATAAAATATCATTGCAAAACGTTAAAAAATTCAATAATATCGTATATTTTAGTGGAATTTTATGAGTCGGTTTTTTAGAACCTCTATAAATTTCAGTTTTAGAACATTGCGATTAAACAATTTCCAAGAAAAAGCTCTTTTTGTTAAATAATTTATTTATTATTTCACTTTATATAATTCCAATAATATTTCAATTTGCGAGCAATACGAAAACTTGTAATTAAATAAGAAAAATACACAACAGTTTCTTTTTGTCTACAGCCTCTAGCAATTATAAACAATGAAAACATAGAAATGGATTAATTACAAAATGCTCTAAATTGTTGAAATTGTAGTAAGAATAGAAACATTGATTACAACAAATGTAGTTACAGAACCCATAAATCATTTATGGCAATAACAACAAAAAGCGACAACCATAATAGTCAGGCAATTTTCCTCCCTCTAAACAAAAGCAATAATAGTAAATAGCATTTATTAAAAAAGCGAATTACAATTTTTTTTTATTTCGTTCTTTCAATTTAATTTTATTTTATTATCATCAAAGTCATCTTCTATTGTAGTTTCTTTTTATTTGATCTATAAATTTTTGTCATTAATTCTTTCTTTTCATTTAATTATTTATTTATTACTTAATTATCTTTTTACTTATTTATTTACTAGTTTGTAGAATAAATGAAAATTTTGAAAATTGTTACCATCTGGTTTTGTTTGTCTCCAACGTAATACTATTCAATAATGAAATAATATAAAATTAAGACAAAAAAATTGGCAATTACGGCGACGTCGGTTGTCTTTGATTGGAACCATTTTTCTAGAAAATTAATTTTCCCGATTTTTTTTAATAATGAAAAAATGTCATTTCTTGTTGGACAATTGCATTTGTTCTGAATTCAATAGAAAATGATGCAGAAAATATTTTTAGATACCCTAACGATAAAATTATAGTCGCTGTGTCTTGGATTGAAATAAAATTTTCTGCAAAAATATGCTCAAATTAATTGCACTAATTGACTATAATGGGCATGGTCATTGAAAATGCATGAGTTTAGAATACGTCTAAAATATTTACTAAATAATTATGCGATAGAGGCGGTGTTTGAGAAAGAATACTATTCACAACATCTCTAAAATATATATCATTGGCAGGTTTTTTATTATTTAAAAAATTAATTTAATACGTATGCATAATATTCAGAAAGGCATATTAATCTTCCATAAATAAAATATATGCTGCCTTAGGAATTCTTGTTTGACTAACAGAGAAAATTCATTTCTCATTCTTTTTACAAAAATTACAAATTTGATTTTTGCTGTCTCTATCGGAACGCCAAGAGCTAACTAAATCATAACTATTTATGGTCTCGAACGTTTTGAGCTCAACTTGTAAATGTACTCTCTCTAGGGACGTGTTCGAGCAAACATGAAATTTTTATCCTTTCAAATTACTTTACGAACACTTTGCTGTTCTTGCATTTCGCATTTGTATTCTCACCCCTCAGTCCCGCCCCCTCTCCTTTCTCATACTCTCATCTAACCAAGTTGGCACATGAGGATGTCGTGTGTTTATGGAAGGCGTGCAAGTGTGTGTGCACAGAGATGTGTGAATGGACAAAGGATAATTATAGAGAGGATTTGAGTTTATCTTTGTGAGTCCTTTGCAAAGCCTGTCATTGCTACTGGTGCCAATGGTTCATATGCCATCATGCGCTCAGCAGTGTAACTTGGAAGGGGAAATAACATGAAGTACCGCAACCCCCTGAGCTTCTCATCATCAGTGATCAATATTAATCAGAAAAACTAATTGCTTAATTGTTATAAGCACTAAGTTGCAAAGAGTATCTAACTATTACAATCGGGGATAATTCTCACATATATTTTATATAAATAATTTTGATGGACTTCAGGGATACCACCATCAAAATCAAGTGTGATAAGTGCATAGACTTTCAATTCCAAGAGCTTGATTAAATGTTAAATAAATAATTTTATTGTGAAGCCTATTGAGGATCATATCTACGACCTCAAAGGATAACTTATAAAATTGAAATAAAATATGGATCCATTCATGCAATAAACAATGTAACCGATTGAAAAATATGGAATATATATATAGTAGAGGACCATTAATTGATCAGGGCACGGATAATTGGACCCTAAAATTCGATCCTGGAAATAGATGGAAACTTAGAAGCTAATACCGTAAGTAATTTAATACTTCTAAACTCCCCAATATTAAGAATTAACTAAAGTATATTTACATAAAAAATAGGAGTCATAAAATTTGCGAAAAATATTACCGAGATATATTTTATAGTGCTGAATTCATTTCTAAAGGACTAAACCACATACCATTTTCCTGAATACGTATCTAAAATTCCAAAAGAGTAACAAATATCAAAGATAACAAAAGTATCAAAAATATCAAAAAATACAAATATCAAAAATGAGAACCTATCTTAAGCCTCTGGCTTTAAATGACTTTCCTTTTGGGGACTGTTTTGTGTAGATTGTTCATCCTTTTCCCAGATTTTCTTGATTACATTTTTGTAATTAAATCCGAACGATGGCGGTGACGACGTAATGCGGAAAATGTGTCGTTTCATTAAATGAAATTAAAAATAAATATTGTATGAAACCAAATAATAAAGCATCAAGTGCTTGTAGATCTTATTATGAAGTGTTAAAATTTTATCCTTCTGGCTCGAAGTCTTTCTGGCATAATCATGACAAATGATAATGTTTAGAGGAGTTAAAGGAATACGCTTTCCTTTAAAAACTTGAAAGGGATTTCAGTTCAGGCTTTGATAAATAAAGTAGGATTTCTTCTTCGTTTCGAGATATATTTTTTGAAAAATAAGAAAGGTTTCATGATTTGAAAGTTTGTTTTTAAAGATTCGGTTTGAAAACTTATATCATTCGATCACTCTCAATTCAGATAGTTTTGCAGACAGAGATAAAATATAGTCCAATTATTTTGGCAGTAGTAAAAAATTCGTAGCAGAAAAATTAGAAAAGGTAGGATAAGTTAAGGAAAGATGTAGAACAGAACTTAAAAGTAGACAAAGTGGAGAAAAAAAATACTTACCGGATTGTAACCTCACATTAATGAAATGACTGTGAATTCATCTACAAAAAGCAAGATAAAAAATCTAACAAACAATGAGCGAATTCAATATTGAAGCGTAAGTACGTCGAGCCGGGAAACATGAGACATTGTCAATATCAGTGTCAATGCAGAGGAAAGCAACGTCATCGCCAATGTATCTGGGTGGAGAAAAACAACTGTAAATTCTCAATTCAAACTAAATAGAATTCATTGTAGGGTACAAAAGGAATAGTCACTTTG
This sequence comes from Physocephala rufipes, assembly GCA_963966595.1. Classification (NCBI taxonomy): domain Eukaryota; kingdom Metazoa; phylum Arthropoda; class Insecta; order Diptera; family Conopidae; genus Physocephala; species Physocephala rufipes. Next base: position 24,535,856 of record OZ016501.1, read on the forward strand.
TGATGCCGTTTGTAATGCTTAGAAAACTATGTATACTCAGACTCTTAGCCAGCGCCTGGTTAGATTTAGCCACGTTCGATCTGCTTCGATTTAGTCCATCTATTGACTGGTTGTTTGTCTGTCTGTTTAGTTCACGACTAAAACGGAACAAATTGAGATATTTTCATGAAATTTATTAAGACCATTCTATGTCCTCTTAAAAAAAACGGGCGTGGCCTGCCTATTGGTAACAACGACCGCAAGAGACCACAAGAGCACGGAAATAGTTATTGCCGTGCAATTTTGTAGATACATAACATACATACATAACATACATACATTCTCTGTCTTGCTCGGAAGAAGTTTTTCAGCTTCTCGAGTTAATTTAAAGGTAACATTTTATTTCGAAATTTTCTCACTAAAAAAATGGGTTCCACAAAAAAGGGGCGTCGTTCGTCCACTAGTAAGTATTGTTAAACAATAGATGCACGGCTATCTAGATATTCAGAGTGTAGGGTATATAAAATTGTGTCAGGCCGAATTTTATTTTTCTTATTTGTTTTTATTGTCTCATAGTTCACGGCATGCTATTATAGGTTTACAGCTAGATTCTTCTGAAGGTTGTTGGATCATGATTTTCAATTTATTTTCTTTTATATAGAATTGTTCTGGTATAGTAGATATCATATAAACGGAATACAATAAACGGAAATGAAAACAAAAAAATCCAAACAGCTATAAATCAAAGGAAATTTTATTATATTTGTATTATCTTAGTCCATGGATTGTGAAACTTTTCCATTGGCCGTATCATAAATCTCTCGGATATCCAACCGTGAAAATTATAACGCGATACTACAATATCGCAATCATCTCGACAACATTTCGACAAGACGGCGCCTCCTCAACTCAATTCTCAGATCAGCGTAATAATTATTATGAAGTCATTTTGAAATCGTCAACGCAACCATCGGAATAAATTTGTCGGAAACATTTTCTACATAAGTTTCCATTTTTTTAGTTTTTACCTTTAAAGCGAACTAGAAGATATTTGTTGTACGAGTTATGAGATAAATAAAACGATTTTATTAATAAAAGAAATATTTTCGCTGCGTGCCATCACGTGCCTCTTGCGGCAACTGTGGCGCGGGTGTCATGTATTGGTGATCCATGTACTAGCGTATTAATGAAATGCGAGTAGGTAACTATGATGACGGTGATCATGATAATGACGATGATAAAGGAATGTAAGACTAAGGGAGTGCAGATTAGAAGTTACACCTGAAGGAATAAAAAAATAATTGCGGTGACTAGAGTAGTACTCAAGGTAGGCGGGGATATAAGTCCAGCAAATGATTGAGTGATTTATTGGTAATTCATTATTCTTGATGTTTTCGTCACTATCACTAACGTTTCACGTTAGAAGTAAGAATTTATCAGACAGTTTTTAAATTTCTTCTTGCGTTTGAGAGTTTTAGCTTTAGAGAGAGAAAGAGAGAGAGAGAGAAAAGTAGGGAAACTATTTATATGAGAGAAAATGTTTACGATATATATTTTAATTTAATCTGATTTATTTTAAGGTAAATTTAAGATAAATAAAAATTAATTTAATTTGTCGTAGAATATTACATTTTTTTACATTTATATTTACATAAACATATTTCCCATAGGTGTCTTTGAGTCAGAGACATATCTCTGAAAAATATCTCCTCACAAAAACTGTCAGTGAAAGCTGCGTCAAATCGCATACAAGCAGACAACACTAATTCGATCGTTTAAGTTAATTTCTCTCACCTTATCATTAATAAAAATTCTATAATTTATTTTCTTGAATTCAGCTTTATTCAATTTCATTTAACATAATTAACACACGTTGACTTTTCCATAAATTATTTCTAGAATTTATAATATTTTAATTATTCATAAAAACGACAAACTCAAACGACAAACGACAAACTATTCAATTGTGTCAATTTCTTGCTGTTGTTTTTGTTGTTGCGACTGTCCTCTTTGACACTTCACCAGTTTGTTGGTATGATTTGCTTTGACATGTTTGACATGGTTTCTCGTGAAATATTTGATTAAGTGTTAAATGCTAATCATTTACGTCATTATATGATTAGAGAAATAATGAAGTTAACAATGATTTGTATTGAATCAGTTCGCTTTTGCTTTTAATTATTTCGAAACGGCTCATAATTGCCTCCAATCGTTAATTCGGATTTCAAAATTTTTGATTGGATTGGATTGGATTTGATTGAATGTTGATTGTTCTGGGAAACAATGGCGTTGTTTGTAAAATGGGCTGTTATTCACTACTGTTGGTAATTAATTCATTATCATTCACATCATCATCATCGTCGTAATTGTCAAATCGTTATTGCCACTGATGAGCTTCAATTCTTTGCGGAAGTGAAATTGATTGAAAAATCGTGTAAAATCGTTTGATCTCGTGTGAGGTTCTGAAAAGCTCGTAGCTTTGTTGTTGTTTAATTATTCGAAAAATTGAAAGGTAATGGTATTTAAAGCCCAAATCGATCGGCTGAGCATTTTTGACATTTGATTTTATTGGTGTTTTCATTTGATTTCAGTCGATGTGCTTTTGTTTACATAACCATTTTTGCTTTTGTGCTTCTGCTTCTGTTGTTGATGGTGTTGTTTTTTGTTTACTTTTGTTGTCTTAACAGCTGGGTATGTCTGAAGAGATCTATTAGGAGTTAAGTGTGCCTGTGTATGATTTCAACATTAATTAACGTAACTCATTCCGGACGTTTCCTCGAGTGAAATCCTATTGAAACCATTGGTGGTGCCTGCCAAAGTGACAATGCCGCATTTACAAGCTCTTTTGTTTTTATAGGGGTCTGGCTACCCAGTGGTGTGTTTGTGACTAGAAGGTTTGTGTCGAAGAAAATATGCTCAAAAATTGAACTAAACTCGACAGCGAGTCGTCCGTAATTTGAAAGTGAATAAGGAGCATTAAAAAGCGATAGCACCAATTTCTTGTCACAAAAGCAGTTTGCTGTTTTTATTGACGTTACGGATGACTGACAGGCATGTGAGTTAAGGAATTAATATTTCTGAAAATTGCTAAATCCGTTTAAACAGATTTTAATATTGGATAGACAACATTGGGCAAGAAAAGACCATATTATAAAAACGTTTAACATTTTCTCTGGAAATTACGCAAGTAATCCACTATAGGAGCCAAATCCAGTCAGATCATTCCAGTTAATCTCCGTTCGATTGTGGCTTTATTTGTGATGATTTTCGTAAATAATTACATTAAAAAATTTTGGTCAGTTGTTAGAGAAAATATTAGACATTTTATAAACAATTGTGTCAGGCATTTGAGATATTTTTCAAGTCTTTTCCAACCCTTATTAGAAATCTTACTAAAGAAGGATAAAGAAGAGTGAAAACGTTTTTAAAAATCTTGCCTATACGTAAACACGATAGCCAATACGTAAACCCTATATCGCATTAATAACTCGTCGTATTCTTTTGTTTGATAAACGGACTTGTTATAGATTTTAAGTTTTATTTATTATTTCTCTCTCATAGATGTGAACGTATTTCCTCAGAAAACATATTCAAATTTTTATTTTATTTTTGAATGAAATTATATCTCGCGTGCAACGAAATTGGTCCTGCTTTTCCAAAACTCGGCGAGGCAGAACATTAGACGTACGGAACGGTTCGCATATTCAAACAGAACCAAATGAAAACATTCACCGTTTAGGGAACGGCAAATTATTTCAAATTCATTCAGCATGAATTTGTGACTGAATAAATTCAATAGAATTATTTATTTTCTTTAGCGCAGGAAAAAGTAATGTCTATTCTCTTTCGGTTGCAATCACGGGTTTCGTTTTGAAATAATTGTTTATTTATTTAATTTGATCATAAGGAAACCGAAAATGGTAAGCCAATTTTTTTAATTAAAAATAAAAGTATTTACCATTTTCTACCGAAAATCGTATGGCCGAACGATTTCATATCGCTGCCAAAATTCGGTAAAAACCCAAACAGGTTTTCATACATTCAAAATGTTTAGTGTGTTTAATTAATTTTTATTCGTCGGAAGCTTTTTATCTCTAAATTGTAAATAAAAATTATTCACTTGAATTAAATTACGATTATTTTGGATCCACTTGAATTAAATCGTGATTAAATGTCAATTGTTGGTAATTCTTTCCAATATCGCATATAGAAGTTCTCAACGATAATTGATTTCATCGCGTATAACGTATGTTCTTAGCGAAACCATTCAAACCAATTAAGAACGAAGAAGAAGAAGAAGACAACGACAGACAAGAAAAAGACAAAAATGCGTTATATAATTTTTTTCTTTATTAAATTGTTTCCTAAGGGAAACGTTGCGAACTGGGTGATGAAATGTTTCTTCCGAATGTCACAGAACTCCTCGTTTCAATAACTGTCCATGAACTTGAATTTATATGAAATGTATCACAAAACGAAAAATGAACGCATACGAAAAGGAAGTCTAAAAATTCACAAAAATTAAAAATGTAATGAATGAAAATAAATGATAAAGACTGAAAAATTATTTGTGAAATACAAAAAGGAAAAAGAGAAACATAAAACAAAACTTAAGAAAATGAGAAATGGAGAAAAATAAATTGAAATCAAATAAAACAGAAATTGAAAACAAAAAACTAAATAAAATGAAATTAAACAAAAAATTATTAAAATAAACGCAGCAGCATCAGCAGAAGCAGCAGCAGCCCACTGCAGTTGATGAGACATGAATATTAAAAAAAATTCATAAATTAAAAAAAAAATTAATACATATAAGAAGATTAATTAAAACAAAATCAAACTGATTTGGCTTGAAAGGAAAATAATGAGAGATACCTTAAGTAACAAAAACAACAACAACCTAGTGCGGCAACTACAGCATCACCCACCGCCACTCGTAATATTGCTTGCTACAACAACAATTAAAGCCAATAACAACAGTAACAACAATAACAACGACAACAACATCAAAGATAATCAGTGCAATAACTTATTCGCTCACTCACTCGGGCTGACTCAGCAAAAAATTAAAAAAAAATTATAAATAGACATCATTTCACAGCTTTTAAACATCGTGCTAGAACAAATCTACAACAACAATGGCAACAACAACAATTATAATCAACAATTATAAATTTATAATCTCTAAAATTTATTTATTTATTTGTGGTGTAAACGAATAATGAAGATATACTCCAGAATTGAACTAAATGATATTTGGTTGTGTAGATGATTTTTTTCGTATGCGACAACTTCTATTATTCTATTCAAACGAGAATTTTGCAGGGAGGGGTGGAGGGGACCAGTTCAGCTGTTAAATGAGCTCTTTATTCTCTCGTTGGAAACTCTTTCTTTCTGCCTTAATCACGAGTTAAAAAACCTTAAGATTTAAGATTTAATTAAGCACTAAGACGCAGACTAAATTTTGATTATGAATTTCAAAGAATTGTTTTCATTATTTTTAGGAAGTATAATGATATAACGCATTTTCTGGGAAACATTTCACTTTGATTATTAAAAATGCGTTAGTGCTTGCGTCATTCCATCGCGAAACGATAATCTATAATCACGTCAGTAACGTTAGTCGTTTAACAGCCTGGTCTGTTTTATGATAATTTATTGAAATATTTAGTAGAGGCTTAGGGAGTTTTGTCATGCAAATTAGCTAATTGAGTCGATATTTTTTAGTATGAAAATCCTTAGTTTTATTCTCAATATTATTTAAAAAAATCGATATCAATTGATATTAATTCATATCAATCTTGCGAATCATCTAATGTTTTTAATTCCTCGAAACAAACCTACATTGCTAAAAATGTTTTAATGCATTTATTAAGTTCTCAAAATTAGTTTTAGATAAAATACCATTAAAAGTGTTGTTGCTAATTTCAGAAATATTGTCAGAATGAACGTTTTACTTTGCAAGAAACATCATAAATACACCTACTTGTATACTAGAATAGTTTTTCTAAAATAATTAGATTGTCTTAAACAGTACGATAATCGTTTAACTCTTATTCAAATTTTTTTAGCTCAAAAGAAAAGAAAATATTATTAAATGCCAATCGAGGGGAGAGGGGTATAATTTTAGAGATTTATACTCTGCCTAAATGGTTGTCAAAGTATATTGCCCTAATGCTTTAGTATAAATATTTTCATCTCTTCTAATATTTTCAAGGAAATATTTATTTTATGAATATTTCTACAGTTCCCAAACAACAACGACAAGCAACTCTTTTCCAATAAGAATTTTCCCTCGGATTTTTAAGAGTTCCGTCGGCGCGGATGGACAACTTTTCTTCCTTCAATATTTGGCAATTCATTCGAATTTTTAAACTATTGAAGACTTTAGTTTAAAACTAAGGAGGATTGATGAATTTTAGATGGAAATTTTTCGGCAATAATATTCAATTTGATGATCCGAGATGACGTAGATTTACGGTGGAAATGATTGTGAGGAAATCAATCCTAGAATCAGATAATGAATGATTCGTGATCATAAATTATTTTGGTAGGAAACAAAAAAGAAAAAAAATCATTTGGGAAAGACTGTATTTCAGGCTTTATTGAGTACGTACTATTGTTTCTTTTGCTTTATTTTTCATAAATATTATTTTTGAAATTTTTGCATTTATTTCTTTTCAATTGAAATTTTTGCATAATTTCAAAAAAAAAACCTTTTGTCAAAGCTACAAAGTTCTTACACCTCTCCTCTCATGAAAAGTAAAAGCAATATGCGTTAGCGGTAGATTCTGTGAAAATTATAAATTATTGTACTCATTGTGCACAATAAATTATTTTCGTGTTATAAAAGCTGAAAGTAAGCTTTTCTTCAAAACTTTGTATTTGTTGGAAATTTTAAAAGAGAAAGATATCTCTTCATTTTCGTTTTTTCCACACGCAAACTAGAATTTTTTTTTGTTAATTTTTCTCCTCAAATTTTGCGTAAGAAATAATTTAACTAAGCGTAGCTTCATCGAATCACCGAAGAATATTTCTCGGAAAGGCTAAAAAGAACGAAGACATCTGTAAGTAAAAAGAGAATTTTTAAAATCATTTAATTTGCATAAAACGCTATTCCATTAAAATATTCTAATGAGTTCGAAACAGCAATATTAAATTAAATTTCGTTTTAAATATTATTCAATCGTTTAATTTTCTGGAATATAGAAAAATGATCAGATTATTTAACAAGCGTAAGGCGTTTTAAAAAAACACACACTGATGAGCAGTGAGACTAATCATTAATTGAAGCCTTCATTATTATTACTAGAGCATGTATTATTAAAAGCCTTTTCCTTTAAAAGTCTTTTTATGTTTTCTTTATGAAAATATTCTAACACAAAAATTGGAATTTTTTGATTTGTTCAACAATTTGATGAATTTAATTTAGCAATAGTTGTAACTATATTTTTTTCGCTTAGATGAAATAGTCATTATTAGTTAATTGTGAGTCTTATAATAATAATAAAATAATCTAAAATAATCATAAACAATTTATCATAGTCGTTAACTTCACCAAGTCAAAGCTGATCCCGGAAGAAATTGAGGACACATCGAATAGGCATGGAAAACGGAAAAGTGTAAACATATTTTTGCCCGCTTTTAAGTGGTTCAAATATTTAATAGTAACAACATTTTACTCCTAAATCTGAATTTCGCATAAGAAAGTTTTGCGAAGAGCAATTTCAGTAAAAATAGCGTATATTATTTGAATCATGTTTATCAATTTTAAGAATGATGGAAGGTTTCCCAATAAGAGTGGGTTCATGTTGAAAATCTGTAGTGGTCATATCTTGCAGTCGGCGCCTGGAAAATTTAGTGCTTGTAATTCAGTCGGTAATGCCAAATCACCGCCGCAAGTGATTTATACTATTCAGCACCACATCAAAATGATAAGACTTTATTTATTTATCTTTATTTATTTATTTATATTTAATTATCAAAATAAGTGTTGGTGGTTGCAAACATTGCGCGCCTTTTGGCCGAAAAATCATCTTTAACGACGAGGCGCATTTTTCGATGAATGGCTTTGTAAATAAGCAAAATTGCCGTATATGGGACGACGCCAACCCACATGTGATTCACGTGGCAATGCATCCACAAAAAGTTACTGTTTGGTGCAGATTTTGGGCCGGGGGCGTCATTGGCTTGCTCTTTTTCTAAAACGACTTTGGTGTGGCTATCACTGTTAACGGCGAGTGCTAGAGACCGATGATAACCAATTTCTTTTGGCCCATGCTATGTCATATGGATGTAAGAGACATGTGCATCTAGCATGACGGCGCTACGACCCACACAGCGAACGCCATGGTGGACATTCTGCATGAACGATTTGAAGGTATGGTTATCTCCCCCGGAGGTGACATTAATTGGCCACCAAGGTCGTGAAATTTGACCCCGATGGACCTTTTCTTTTGAGGTTTTCTGGAAGTCCAAGGTCTATGCGAATAAGACGCAATTGACTGATGCCCCCAAAGTCAACGTAGCCCCGGCCATTGCTCAAATTCAGCCGAATCTGTGCGGCGGAGTCATTGAAAATTAGAAATTGGACCCCTCGGATCCGCTCCGCGGTGCGAAGCTGCGGCGAATATTTGAACGATGTCATATTCCATACATAATGACGCTAATGAGTAGTAATTAAAATAGATTAACTTTAGTCCAAAGAAAACTAGTAGCTCCTCCAATTATTCTCGTTAATTTTCCTCTTGAAATAGTGTGCATGAATTATAAAGAATAAATTTAACTAAGCGTAACTTACTTAAATCACCAAACTAATATTTTTTCGGAAAGACTAAAAATTTTAGCTCGAAAGGTTTTTTATAAAAAACTAACTTTTGATATAATTCAATTTGCATAAAACTCGATTCCAGCGAAATATTTTAATGAGAGCGAAACAACAACATAAAATCAAACTTTCTATTAAATATCATTCAATCAATTTTTTCCTGGAACTTAGAAGGAGAATTAGGTCTTTTACGTAATAGGCAGAAGGCGATTTATGAAGGAAATGACGATAATGAGCGGGGAGGTCACTACCCATCAGTTGTAACCCTCATCATTATCTAAAAGTCTTAAAACTTTTTTATATTTTATGCATTGATTTACAGAGGAGTCTATTTTAAATTCCACCCATGGTTTTATAAAAAACAAAACTTGACCAAATTTTTTGTTAGGACGAAACAGCCATTATCTATGATTATTACTATCATAATCATCAACAGTTTATGTGACAAAATTAGTCAAAGGCAGAAAAGCGTAACCAACCAGTTAAAAAATTTAATAAATAAAATAGCTTAACAGCTAAACCTGAATTTCGCGTAAAAAAGTTATTCAAAAGGAAGTTGTAAATAAAATTGCATCTAGTAGGAAGCATTTTTAACAATTATAAATATTTTATACAAATTGTACATTTCACACAATATATGACTTATCAAAAATTTTTTCTCCAAAACAATAAGAAGCAGTTAAAATATATTAAAATATTTTTAAACCAAAGAAAAGAGACATTTTTTTTGCTTGAAATAAAATAAAGGTTTGGGTAAGAAAATCTAAGCAAGCTAAAATTTGGCAAAAAATTAATATAAAGGTTCTTCAAGTATCAGCCATTATTGGATAAAACAATTTTTTCTTTGATTAAATAATAAAAGTTAATATTTAACTCTATTAATTCCTGAAGCTTATAAAAGTGAGAAGATGACTTTTCTCTTAGCAACCAAAAAGTTCTACGTTTCCTCTCTTCCTTATTGTTCTGATTCTTCTTCTTCTTCTTCATTTACAGTTAACACGCACCTCCATACGATATGTGTATAATATACATTTTATAATTGTAAATGTGTGACGAAGCATTAAGCGAAAATGTAAATTTAATCAATGAATAATTAAAAGAAGGAGTTAATATACCCTTCAGTTTGGCTTATATACCCTACGCCCGTAATATAAATGCATAGTATAATCCTACATAATGTTACATTCCTCTTTTGATTAATTTTGATCTATTACAACATTTTCAACGAAATTTTTGTCAAAAAATAAAAACATAATAAAGTGACGTGTCCAGGCATTTTTGTGGTGTAATAATATCGAACACCTGCATCTCTGCAATACAACTCCAGCCTGAAACCACACAAAAACTCTGAAGTCGGCTTTTGAAAGAGGATTTTATATAAAAGGTATACTCGACAAAAGTTCGATTTACTCCATTCTTAATCCAAAACAGCCTATGATGACAATACATATTCGTGCCTTCGACTGCAATCTTAATTTCCAGAGATAAACAGAAAAATAACCAGACAAGCACAGACAGACAGACCGACAGACGGGCATGGCTAAATCGATTCAAAAGGTTGTTCTCAGCAGGAATGAGTATACTTTTCTGTACCCGCCACGCCTTCTTCAATACACTGCAAACGGAAGATGTAAGTGAGACTATATTCACTTTGAGTGTAGGGTATAAAAAGATGAAAGAAAAACCAGAAACAATTGAATATGTTGTATTAAAATGAAAATAAATTTATATAACGCAAAAATTATTCATGACCACGCCATAAAAAAGTCAGACAGCAAATGTTCGACTTTTTCGAGTGATTTCATTGCTAACAATCCGGTTTATAACTTTTGTCATGGTGTTGCTCTCGTTTTCATAGTTGTCGTTGTTGCTACAAATGCTACTTTTGCTGTTACTGGTGCTGGTATTGTTGTTGTTGCTTTTATTGTCTTCTAAATATTGTTTTAATTTTAATTTGAATTCAAGCAGGTTTTAATTCTCTTCACTAACTTAAAAACGGAAAGAGTTATTTAGAGCAACATCCTCGATTATTAAAAATATCAAAAAATAAAAATAATATTGAAAAATGGGAGAGATACGATTACACCAGAAGATTCCAATTCAATCAGTATAATCATTATCATCAAAATTAATTTCTTCGAAAATTTTTCTAAAGCAAAATTCTCTTTCAATTTTCCTTCATTGTATTTAATATTTTAAAGAAATGGATCAACTTTCTTTTTTATTTTTATAAGAGACATATGTCTCGATATGAGTTATAAAAAGGCGCCGTTAAATTCATTAAGCGAGACTTTTTCTTTAATTTCGAAATTGATAAACATGATAGGACTTGGTTGGATGTGAATTGATTTAATAATTTTTTATAAAAATGTTAACAAATACAAAAATTGTTAGAAAGCACGTGATAGGATCCAATGGAATAGAAATAACTAAGACAGTTTCCAAAAGTTTAACACTTTTATATTTCACGCATAACCATTGCTTATTTTTGGCACCCTTGAATGTTTATTAATATTGATTTTATTGCTAAAACAAAAATCATTATTACTAATGGTTTCTTCTACATGCATAAGCTTTTATTACTACATACACGTTGTCATATAATTTTTATTTTTTCAGAAAATAAATTCAAGGACAAATTTCGTATTATTTCATGTCAAAAATACATTTTGAAATATATTAAAACTGTTGTATTTCCTTTCGCCTACTCTAGTTCCGTGTATATTATTCCTCTCAGCGTCAATTTATTAACCAACGTCAATTGTTTTGTATTCATCATTGTCATCATTGTCATAAAATATTTCAAACTCATGTTAATAAACTCTTCATGATTTAAGAGGCAATTTCTCCCTTCCCACGATCGTGCTTTTAAAATAGTTTGAAATTTTAAAAAAACTTTACCGAGAATATATTCTCTCTTCTATTATAATTAATAATAGTATTCGTTTGACACAGATATCGCTATTTCTGGGGCTCTTATGCGGAAGGCATATTCATTTAATAAATAGCTAACATTCGTAATTGGAAAATGCGGTCCCGAGTGTTTATGCAGTTGAATAAATTCATTCAGAAGTTTATTAATTCATGATTCATTCACGACTTTTTCATGATTTTTTCACGTGATTTCGTAATTGCAAGTGAGTTAAATCGTGGGTTTGCTGCTGAAATCATTCAATGCTTGAGACGTTAAATTTTACTATAGGGTCTATTAGTAAATCTCAAGATAGCAAATATTGAAAAACAAAAATTTAACCGAAAAACTGTAAATAAGGCTCTCAAGGGCTAAAATTATTATTTTGGATAGAATCCATTTTGCTTTGAAGCTTAAAATTTAATTCATTTATAACTTTGCAATTAACGAATTCTTGTCAAAGAGTTCTTAATCAGAAATCTTTAATAGTAAGTCACCACGAGGACAGATAAATAGCATTTCTTTGTTAATTTTTTTTACCGGAGTACATCATAATTAAAATTTCGGACGATTTCTTTGGGGTTTTGTTTATTCGAAGCTATTGTTTTAGCTGCGTCGTGGGAACGTTACATAAATAAATGCCATTCCAAATTCCTGAAATAAATTACAATAAAAAACCTCTGATTGCTTTGAAAAAATCTAAAGAGAACTAATTTTAAGTTTGCGCAAAATAATTGTATAACCGGTTTACACTTCACGGAACATTACTTTACTTTTTCTGAATGAAATTTCTGCGTGTTCTTTTATCGACTATCACATTTTGTATTTTCTTTTTTCAATTTTTACGTGGGAAAATGTTTACCTTCTTCTAGCTTTTCTTATTTTTCTTCGTTCAGTAATTTAAAGACTTTCCATCTTGCAACAATATATTCATGTGCATGAAAACAACTTGATAATAATAATAAACTATCAAAGGCTAACTTTGACCTAAACGAAATCTATATACCCTACACTAATTGAATGTAAATTCTAACTAAAAATTGAGTATATGAGTGCACATAAGCCCATATTAGCTTTAATAGCTGACGGTACTCCTGGTCTATTCTTTAGTATCAAACAGGTTAGGAAAACGAAAAATATTCATCACAAATTTCATGACAATACTTCATGACTTTTTCTCGCGTACTCATAATTTCGGTCAAGAGAAACAGGCAGTTGGAAAAAGGACGAGGTCAAATCGAATGGGGAACTGGTTTGGTGTTGGAGAGTGTACACCATTCTATATCTGCCCACGCCATTTTGTGTTGCAAGACGAAGCACAATGCGCAATATGCGGTTTTCCTACGTGTAAGGCACACTCGCACATTGATGTACTCAAAGTATTGAAGCGTTCAACTAATTTCCTCAGCACACCATGGTATGCCATTGACTCGAGTAGGAAATGGTTTTATGTAGTAGAGTGCGAACACATGGAAATAATGAAGAGAACTATAGTGGTCGCGGGAAGTGGGACCGAAGAAATAAGAAAGGGAAGCATCATACGTCTTTCATTCTTTAACAAAAAAGTTATATAAATATTGACTTTTTTATATTCCGTTTTGTTTCTTTTTTGAAATCGTTTCTTTATTCTACTCGACATTTTCATTCATAAGTTTCATTTCATTTAATGATGTCATAACGTGTGGGGATGTATGAAATTTACCGGAAATGCCAGCAATGTCGGAAATGTTGATTGTGTCGAGTACTGTGATTGTAATTCGACCAATGCAAAAACTATTCGTTCATATTTTTCTTATTATGCCATTGGCACCAATGTCTTATGAATAAATTGCAAAAAATAAAAAGGAATACATGAAAAGGAAAAATGAATTGCCATTTTACTGAGAGAAAAAACTATACGGATAAAACAACTTACGAAAGTAGAAATTATATATAATTGTAAAATTCGTAAAAATAACTATAATTTCTGTAAATCAACAATAAGGTAGTTAATAAATGTTAGTAAAAAGCAATGTAAATAGCAATTGAAAATGTAAATTAATTTGCAAAACAAAATAATTGAGTAATTACCGAACTATAAACCTGTTAAAATAGAAGCTAATAAAATTACAAAAACGTTAAAATTAATTTTTGAAAATGTTTACTAAGCATTGAATACCTACAAATGCTAATTAATTAAATATTAATATTAAATTAAAACTAGTAATTGAACAATTATTCAGAATATAATCATTGACAAATCAATAATTGACTCTAAGTTTCCGCAATTATTCTACATTTCATACTACATTACATTTTCTTCGATTAATGCACTTTCGAAAATTGAATTTTTGCAGTGTGTGCAAACTGTTTGTGAAAGGTTGCCGTCCCACACTTATTCAATCAATTAACTAACCGGTATCTAACCATTCAATCTACATAATCACCTCCATGATTATCGCTCTTCCTTCTCCATTTTCTATTTACGCAATTTTTACCAGTTTATTCAGTCGGTCTCATTTTTTGATTGTTCATTCACTTGGTCGTCACGCCCTTCAAAGACTTCAAATGAAAATTAGTTTTCTGAATACTCAATACGATGTGATGATGTCACACAGTCACCAGAAATATCTTATGTGGAAATGGTGAGTATTCTTCTGAGGTTTTAACTCATTGACTTGAAATCGTAAAAAAGCTGGTTAGAAACTAGAGGGAAGCTTTTAAGAAGACGAACGTCAAAATAGAAATTACGAAAAAATGTTAAAAATGACGGATTTTTTCTCCTGCAATATCTTGAAAAAAGCCTGAAAACTGTAAAGTCGATTTAGAAAGAATTAATTTCAACTTATCTCAACAGAAGTAATTCTCAGAAATGTTTTCATTGTGGTTTGATACAATTTTTGCTGTTTAGAGTAAGAGTTGAGATGATTGAAAAAATGGATCGTCTAATGCAACTCATTTTTGTTTTGGCTCAAGGTATCGAACCCGCGTAATTGCCGAATTTCATGAAAATCACCCGGCGAATTTTCATGTCAACGCATTTATGACTACTTATTGGTCGCTGTTTTAAATTGCTTACTAAAATAATTATGCACGTTTTGAATATTTTTTGTTAAACTACGTGAGTCTCATGAATATTCGTCAATACTTCCGTCAAATAATATGTCACGATAGATATGTATTATGTGTCTATATGTACGTATGTGTTAAATAAATTCTCAACTTCATGCTTGACTTACGATTACCCTTTAATGTTAACCACAATAAGTAATTAATAATGTTTAAGTAATTTCTCATTAATCGAAACATTTTGGGATTTTGTGGTATTTATTTATAAATTATCTGACTACATTTTCACCGCCATCGAAATTGTTTAAGAGGCAATAGGGGGATTATTTAACGGACATGTATATATTATTTTTAGTAGAATGATAAATGATTAATAACTCATTATGTCAAATGAATACTAATTATTTTTCGTGTAGAGAGAATGCAGAAAAAGGGGAAAAGGCAAAACTAAATTTCAACCATCTCAGATCTTCTCCCCTTTCATTTTCATTGCCGTTTGTTGGAGTAGGAGTAGGAGAGTATGCGTGTGTATGCGAGCATGTGTACGTTTCTTGGTGCGAGCGCAAATTTTCCCAGCAATGTAATAAAAGCATTAAGCCTTCCAGCGAAAGCTTTTCGACAAATAAAAAAGATAATATTATAATAAATTTACATATTTTACTTTTATATTTATTAAGTTTCCATTTGATTTTATTACAAGAATTTCTTTGCTTGCGATACGACCGATATCGAAATGCGAAGAATATTTTTATGCAATTAAAGTTTATGAAGGAAAAGCTCATAAAACTTGTTACTCAACTTAATTGAAAAAATAACCTAGTATATATTTTGTGTCTTCCTGAGGGAGTACATCTTTATTTATGTCCTTAATTATCGTGTACAAGAAAGATTTCTACATTTCTTCGTTGTTTTCAAGAATTTCATTCATATTTATTCTATGGCAGTAAAGAACAACAAAACAACAATATGCATCAGGGTTGCTTTCTACCGTCTAAACCCTGGCGGGCACTAGGGCATCCAGTACGCTCATTGTAATCCTTCAGCATTAGATGTTATTTCTCGTAATCTTTCTCTGAGGACGAGCGTAGTTTTCTTCTTGTTATTTTACATAATCTATTCTTTTATAATTTTTTAACATCCACCGCCACGAAACGGTGGTTTACCTCACCTCGATCGAGTATGGTAAATATCTTACACCCTCCCACCAAACTTTGGATCTTTTGTTACGCTGACTAGAATCTCTTGATGAGGAGTTATTAATGTGTATTCATCTTGGTCATTCTAAAATGTGATTTATGAAGAAATTCAATGGGTGGGTATAATGAGTTTCAGTATCAATCGAAATCTTACGTGATTTTTAGCGTAAATTAGCTTCAAGAACTCAAATATCGTCTCACGTAATTTAGTACCACTAGAAACAGACTAATAATTTCGATTCTAAATGATAAATAAGTCAAGCTTATAGTAAATAATAGGCGTGTTTTTTTGTCAAAACTTTAGGTTTAAAAACCGTTTGTTTTTTGTGGAACTTCAATGTATTGTCAAAAGATATATCTATAAGCGCCAAATGAGGCGCTAAGATGGTGTCAATACGAGTGTAAGCCTCACTGCTAGGGGGAAGCATACAAAAGTTTTCATTTCAATATGACAATATTTCAATTATTCATCTTCCCTCTTTAGCCTGAAGATATCTGTTATTATCTTTTACTATTCTGCCAACCAGCTGGCGTAAAATATTTGTATGCGGTATTGGTGTTTTATTTGTAACACTGATAACAAAAGTATCGTGTGACAAACGAAACATGTCTAATATCAGTCGTGCTTCTTTTGCTACGGGTGTACGCTAAATCGTTATTTAACGCCGTTGCAAATAAACCGAGAATTCCAGATTACGAATATTCTATTCCAAAATGGCAGGACTGCAAATCAACAAAACACGAACCTCATTAATTTTCCTCCTTCGACACTTAGAGCGTCACTTAAGTCACTTATGACAATTGTGTGTATTTTCCCAGTAAATTCCACAAGATAAATAAAGTTGTGATTTGGACGTACAGTGTCCTATCGCCGCTTATTAATTTAACCTGGATCGGAGGTAACTTAATCGGATTATTTTTCCATATAAAACTGTTCATAAGTGTACGCTCGCGGCAAAAGGTACGACTGTTTAATTGTGATTGTTTAATTATTGGTAACCAATTATATTTGATGTCTTAATATTGTATTGTATTGTATATACTCTCACTAATATTTGATGTTTCTCTCACAATCTAACATTTTCCATCAACAATCTCGCTATTTCTACAGGCTGTATCTGAACACAAACCATTTTCGTTACGAAGTAGCTGTAAACCGTTTGTTGAATATTTCCCCCCCCCCCGAATACTCAGAAGATAGAATAATAGATAGATAAATAGATGACATAGTACTCAAACGTGGGCATATACATCAATTTAATATTGAATAGCTTTGAAACTGTCAAATTAGTCAAAAATTATTTTTCAATAGAAATAATCAATTTTTCTATTTAATCTATTTAAATAGAAATAATCAAATAGAAAAATTTCAATCGAATTTTTACATTATTATTAATTTTGCTCTTCTGTGATCAATTCTGGGAGGCAATTATTAACCCAAATGATGTAATGCTTCATTCTGCAATCATCGAAATACTTTTTAAAAAAAATCAATTTACATTTATTCTTCCAGAAAAGAACACGAGTTGTCAGCAAGGAGGGATACGGAGCCACCCGTACCAAATATCCGTTATCGATGTAAAACTTTCCTGAAATATCATTGCGGTGGTTTAGTAGCTTTCTTTACACCATTCATCCTATCACCGCTTTTATTTATGGATCCTCGGAAGGTAAGGAGGCGAGAGGAATAATTTTGTCTATAAATTCAGCGATAAAAATGTATAAATATTTTAAGGAATTCCATTGCATATATATCGTTTCAATAGTCGCAATATACTGGACAACTAATTCGATTCCACTATATATTACCTCGCTGATTCCTGTAGCGATATATCCGTTTATGGGCATTTTGGTTAGTGACCTCCTTAACGTCCAAATTAGAATTGAGTGTCATTAATTATCTTTTTTGTTATACGCAAAAATTGCTTAGGATGGGTATAAGGTCGCCGATGTATTCTTTAATCTAACGTCTATGGAGATTTGGTGCAGTCTGGTTTTGGGTCTGGCGTTCGAGCTGAGTAATCTTCATAAGCGAATTGCTCTGGGTGCTATGATGATTTCTGGATTCACTTCAAAACGGTAAAATGTTTGTTGAAATAAAAGGTTGGGTGTAGAGTATATATACATTGGAGTTTCATGGAACCTACGGTTTAAAGCTTTCTACACAAGTTTAACCGCAAAAAATCCGCTATAGTTAAGGATTTACTCTTATAAGGTTTGGTCTAGAAAGGAATTAATCAAACGTTTAGTCAACTGAGTACTGCAGTCAATGTAAAACCATTTACAACAGGTTTCTTAGTTGATGACTTGAATGCAGGACCTTTCTGGCAGGAAGTCATTGGTAACAACATGTCAGTACAATTGATTTGTTGTTGACGCAACAAGTCAATACAATTTAGGTGACGAGTTTCCGTCATTTCTTGTCAGGTCTAGTTTGTAGACAAACCGGTTTCGGCGATGTGCATTCTTGAGTGTCTTTTCCGTTCTCGTTATTTGGAATATTTAATTGTATTTATATATTTAAAGCGGATTTTGTGCGGTTGGACACTATAAGAGTTTACTTGTATGTCGTCTAAAACTAGCTTTACTTAATGTCTATTGCAATGATAATACTTTAGTTTACTTTATACAGATTTCACTTTGGTGTCTTGATGGGAACTATGGTTTTATCTATGTGGATGCCGAACGAAACCACCGTACACACAATGTGTCCTATCATTAAATTACTCTTCGATGAACTAGCTGATGTAACTTCGAAAATGTACGCAAATATTTTATTTATTGTTTAATTATTGATATCTTTTAGCATGGACACGTTAAACTTTATTCGAAGAAATTGCCTAAAAAACGAAGAAAGTGAGTAAAATAGATCAGCAAAAATTTTATTATGCATCTAATGTACAGGAGAGGTATATCATTATAATTATCATTAGGCCACTCTATCCTTCTCATACGATGACGTTTTACTATTTGAGTGTAGTGTATGCCACCATTATAGGCAGTTGTGGCACCTTAATCGGTACTGGCTCCAATCTCACTATTAAGGGACTCTTTGAAACGTACGTGTGCTCTTGTGGTGGTTAAACTTTTATGACATTTCTTTTCTGTTCATAATTTACAGACAATTTCCTAAATCCGCCGAGATTAATTATGTTTCCTTCATAATGTTCTCATCCCCAATTATGATGGTGCAAATTGTGTTTTTATTTTTATGGCTACAGTTTGTGCACATGGGCTTATGCCGTTCACGCAGTACATCTTCTAAAGACTTTCATTTTGGCAAGGAGGGCGAACAGATCCTAAGAAGCATAGTTTCACAGAAATATAAAGAACTCGGAGCGGTGTCATTATTCGAAGCACAAGTCATTTTCATTTTCCTACTCTCGAACATCCTAATGTTCACTTGTCATATCAGAATTTGGGTTTCGGGCTGGTGCAATTTGTTTAATGTGAGGTAAGTATAAATTTGCTCATTCAGATTTTCAATGCTTTTAGAGAATTCATTCTACCGCAAATCCATGAAGTCGCATAGCACTCTATTTTAACCACATTGTAATGTATTTTATGCAATAATCTAGAAATATTGTTATGTTTTATAGAGATCATAAGACTTCGACAGCGTTTTTGCTCGGCACTCTGTTGTTTTTCCTTGTACCACAAAACTATCGATTTTTGAATTATCTCATTGGAAAGAGTATGTATGACCTATTCTTATCATTTGAATTATCGATATTATCTTAAATTTATTAATTACCTTTCGTAGGACCGACACAAGAAATGCGAGTAAGATCGTTGTTGGTGTGGCAGGATGTACAAGATAATATCCAATGGGGACGTCTACTCCTATTTGGTGTGTGACTCTAAAATTAAAATTCACCTTAATTACTTTGGTGATAATTATGAAAATGTTAAAATTACTTACATTATTTGTTTTAGGTGGTGGATTTGTTTTAGCTAGAGGTGTTAAGGAGAGTGGATTGTCTCACTCTATTGGAGAATGTTTGTCTTTTATGAAGCGTTGGCCGCTTCCATGTCTTCAACTTTGTTGTATTCTTACTGGCGCCTTCTTAACAGTCTTCAGTGCGAACATAGCCGTGTGCACTATTCTAGTAGCCATATTAGCCGAAGTGGTAAGTTAAATTCATCGAATACTTTAAATATTGCAAATAAACATTTCAAAATAATCTTGCCAGAGCTCTTTCATCAAGATAAACCCCGTGTATTTGACTCTGCCAACGGCTTTAGCTTGTGGTTTGGCCTTCTTGCTTCCGATAAGTGCGAAAATGAATGCTGAGGTAGCTACTTTTGCAAATATTCCAGCAAGGAGCATGGTACTTAAGTATATGAGATATCACTGCTTTAGCTTAACTCGATCTCTTTCGTTTCTATCGAAATTTAGGCAATTATGGGCATTGGACCAACAATTATCTCTGTTTTTATTTTATATCTTGCTTCGCAAACATGGATTTATATTGTATTTCCCAACATCGGAAAACTGCCGACTTGGCTTGAATGATCTGGCTCCATGAGATTGATTCTAGACAATTATTAAATGTTACAATTATTGAATAATTTGATATTATTGGTAAAGAATAAAAAAATATTTACCGTGATTTTACTATTATGGTTTCAATAGATTTTTGAACTATTTGTTTATGTTTGTGGTGAAAAGAATATGCGTTTAAAAATAAAGATATTTGACCTTTGGTTGGGCCGAGGGTTGACGTTCTTACTTGTTTAGCTTCATGCATTTTGGAATGCCTTTTTAAATCAAACGGTTCGCAATTCCCCAAATTTTCAATGGAAATAATTATGAAATTGTTAAAGGGTAATTTTCAATTGAAAATACATTACGAAGGGGTTAATAATTTCCACTGCTCAATGCCTTGTCTACGAGGGAATGATTTATTTTCCAATTTTTTTCCTTCCCAACCCAACGGCTTTCTATACACATCTTCTCTGAATATGACTTGCTAACAGCTGAGAACTGACGCTTTCAGTTAAGATCGTCAAACAAAATTACTTTAAAAAGTAGACATATTATGTAAAACTATGGTGACACATATATATAAACGTCTTGCGGAATTGTTTTCATAATGAACGCGTGTAAGTAAAGTGTTCTCCTAAATGTTGTCCGTGGTTGTTCACAGTTTTCAATGGAACGCTGGGAACTCCAGGGTTTTCTGGTGCTAGTATTTCCAGAAAAGTACAAATTAATCGTTTACGTTATTATGAAATTCCAGTTCTACCACGCTCTCACATAGGGTTCCTTAGGCGGCGATATGTCTCTTCAAGCTGTTTTATAATAATTTACATAATTATTTCCGAAAATCTACCCGCGCGACCAATTGGCCGGGCAGCAGTGTCCCTACTCCAGTGATGCAACATTTGTACCATTTCAAGAAATAATTCTTTGATATAATTCAGATTTATCTCCATATCTTTTCCAATTGTAAATCAGAAACCGTCAGTTGAAAATCGAAAAGCGTCAATTGTAATTCAGAAAGCGTCAAATGTAATTCAGATTAATCAATTCTAAATCAGAAAATATAAATTGATAATCAGAAAACATCAATTGAAAATCAAAAAAGATAAATTGTAATCCAGAACTTCAGACAGTAATTAAGGCATTATTAAAAGTACACAGGAAAAAATTCAAGTATTAAGATTCTACATAATAGCTTTGATTTTTATATATAGTAGAGAATATCATGGATATTATGGACAAGACTATAACATAAGTTGGAAGATACAGCGCCGCGGATGAAAGGAGGACATAATAAAATTGTAAAATTGTCAAAAAGTCCAAAGAGTTTTTATCTTATACTTAAATTTTTCGAACGTGATTTTAATAATTTCTGTATTAAATTGAATGCTTTTTGAATTACAATTAACGTTTTCATTTGATACTTAAGAACTTAATAATTTCATTTGATACTTTCTGAATTACAATTGGAAAATATGTAGTAAAATTTCCTAATTTCTTTAAATTCGATTACTTGTTAAATTCAATAAATTTAAAGTAATTTTAAATCTTATTACCAAAGGTAAATATTTCAAAGTAAAATTTAATAAAACCGAGACTGCTCACAAATTCCTTTGCCAACCAAGAATATTCTTTCCTGCTTTTGAATTAAAGCCAGTCGGACCATATGGCGAAAAAAGATGATGCAAAGTAAGTAAAGTTGGTGAAATATCGTATTGCCATAGACCAAATTTTAATCCCGTAGGGGGAAAGATCCCGAAGCAGATCCCGAACGAAAAGATTTTCAGCTGGATCAGGAGACAGCTGCACAGGTTATTCGGTTCCGGATGACACATTTCTGCAACTTCCATTGGCGTGGAGTGTTAAGTGTTGTGATTCCTTTGGTATTTATACCGATTTTATTTCTAACTCCAACAATGGTACGATTTTTGTTTTTGAAATGAATGTGCCTTACATTACTGATTCCTTTTATTGTACTTTTAATTATCCCAAACGGCAGCAATATCGCTGTTTGTACGTCGTAGTAATAATGGCTTTATTCTGGATTACCGAGGTAATACCACTTTATATGACCTCACTTATACCCGTTATAGCATTCCCCGTACTGGGCGTACTGGTAAGTTATTGTAATGGCAATATATCTTGATTGCTCTGATGTTGCTCACTCACCACCACATCTCTCTTCTCCAGGATTCCCTACAGGTGTGCCAGACTTATTTTTCCAATGCTTTAGTATTGTTTTTTGCCGGACTTGTTGTAGCTTTGGCTATTGAATACTCAAATCTACACAATCGTATTGCTCTGGGCGTTATCATGATTGTCGGTTGCAGCCCTAGAAGGTGATTCAATGTATTTAATTGCGCCAAGCGCTGGAAGTACTCTAACAATAATGCTCTTTTCAAGCAGACTGCATTTGGGTCTAATTATCACCGCTACATTTTTGTCAATGTGGACACCAAATACAGCCGTCACTGCCATGTTTTGTCCTGTAATTAAAGCAGTATTGGCACAACTGAATAATGTGAGTAGGCGGCATCTCAATGATCACATTTTCATAACCTTCACGAGTTCGTGTATTTTTTAGCTGGGCGTTGTCAAACTGACCACGGAGCAGCCAGTGGCGGAAGATGAGTAAGTATAAAGGTCTATCTCAACCTCCCCTCCTCCCTACTCCCCTCCGACTGATACATAATCCCTTTTTGAAATCGGGAGATATAATTTTGTTATTGTCATTATAAACTTTTCATAGGCCGCCTTATCCATCGAAAACAGTTCTTTGTTATTATTTGGGCGTGGCGTATTCAGCAACGATTGGTGGTTGTGGTGCGCTCATTGGAACGGGCACCAACATAACATTTAAAGGCATTTATGAAACGTACGTGGTTTGTGTTAGGGTTATCGTTTTTTTTTATTATCCTTTAAATTATTTCAGGCGCTTTCCAAAAGCCACAGATATTTCATTCGTAAATTTCTTTCTATTCGCTGCGCCGCCCATGGTGTTTCAGGCCATCTTTACTTACTTTTGGTTGCAATACTTGTACCAGGGTTGGTTACGTCCGAATTCACCTGAAGCTAAAGAAGTTGCTGCCGCAAAAGAACGTGAAACGGAAGTGAAAGACTATATTTCAAAGAAATACAATGACCTTGGCGCCATCACTGCTCATGAGCTTCAAGTGCTCCTGCTTTTTACTTTAATGATCATTCTGTTATTTTTACGCAAACCGGGCCTTTTTCCAGGCTTCGCAGACTATCTGCATGAAAAGTATAAACGGCTGCCAATTTACATGAAATTCTTTATAATTGGTTGTATTGCCTTAATAGGAAAGTCAGCGGTTCTGTCCCGATTACACTGATTATATTACTACTATTCCTTTTGCCAGTAAAATACAATTTTCTGCGTTACTTTTGGGGAAAACGTAAGTGGCGACAATTGCATATTGTAGACAACATTTTTTGAGTTTTATTACGCTAAAATATTTCTTTTGGCAGGGCCTGAAGAAGAAAAACCCTTAGGAAGTTTACTTGGTTGGAAATTCGTACACGATAATATGCCGTGGGGATTATTGTTTTTGTTGGGTAAGACATATTTCTTTAGTTTCATAGCGTATGCTATTTTCTTTAAAAACATTTGAGAGGCAGGACAATTAGTTTTGAAATGTCCTTGGAAGATGAATACTCTCAAAAAGACTCTTGCAATTGAAAGTTCTTTTTCGGAAAGCTTTAAAATTTTTAAAAATTTTAATGAATAGCGTTTTTACTGCAGGTGGCGGCTTTGCTGTGGCCAAAGGTTTACAAAGCAGCGGGTTATCTCTAATGATTGGTGATGCCATGTCATCAGTATTCAAACCTCTACCACTACCGCTAATACAACTTTTATGCATTCTAACTGCGGTTTTTATGACTGCGTTCAGTGCGAATGTTGCCATTGCGAACATCTTGATACCGATATTGTGCGAATTCGTAAGACAATGGAAATCCATTGTAATTGTTATTTTCGTTAACTAATTGCCCTATATCTCTTCCTCTTTCTTTATCTCTCTCTTTCTCTCTCTCTCTCTCTTATCACATCGTTAGGCTGTAGCTATTGAACTACACCCATTATATTTAATATTTCCAGCCGGCTTGGGTTGCAGTTTAGCATTTCATCTACCCGTCAGTACACCGCCCAATGCAATGGTTGCAGGCTTTGTTAATATTCGTAGCAAACAAATGGTGAACATAAACGGCTAATCTTATATTATATATATGTAGATCAATATATATATCAAATACAATTTATTTTTTAAGGCTGTGGGAGGCATTGGGCCAACAGTGATCTGCATCTTCTTTCTTTTTCTTGCTTCGCAATCTTGGATGTATGTGATTTTTCCTCAAGTCTCCACGTTTCCAGAATGGGCCAAAGTAAAAGCCAATTAGGACTGCAGGTGTGTTCCGAGTATAATTTGATTTCTCAGCTTCGACTTTGAGTTTTTCGCGTTGTCGATGCTGTTCGAGCGGTAGCTGTAGCGAAGATCGTGGGAAATCATCGATGATGAGGTTCCAGATTTTCAATTTTTCAATGACTAGAATAATAATTTCTATTGAACGCGAATTAGGATGTTATTTAGATAACTATCCAATCAGGGTTTTTGCGGTTTTTGGGGGGAAGTAATGCATAAACTTTGCCTATTTGATTTCAATCAATATTACGTTTTGTCCGCGCATCACTCGTTCCTCTCTTAAGTCGTGAGAAGTAAGTCGC
This sequence comes from Physocephala rufipes, assembly GCA_963966595.1. NCBI lineage: Eukaryota > Metazoa > Arthropoda > Insecta > Diptera > Conopidae > Physocephala > Physocephala rufipes. Next base: position 24,561,044 of record OZ016501.1, read on the forward strand.
AACGTGCTCGAGTATTCTAAACAATATTTTTATATAATGAGAATACTGAAAGTAATTGTTCACGAGCATTTGATGCTTCGAAATTCGATGCTTTAAAAAACACGCAGATATAATTATATAATTATAAAATTTCTAAGTAAAACTTAGAAATATTTATAAGAGATAGACCGAAATTATCAGTTGCGGGTTCATGACATAAGCCTTCCAAAAACTTTGATAGAAAAAAGTGCAGTCGAAGCCGTAAAGTCAAATGGTTTATAATCAAAAAATATTCAATAAATATAAATTTTTTTTAGATATTTCATGATCGCGTGGCAGATGATGAACGAGCGCTTTACCAATTCACAATTTTGAAAAATTACAAATTAAAAGAAATTAATGAGGCGAAATATTAAACAGAAGAGTATTCGTTGTTTTTGTTTGAGCAAAAAATTTTCGTATTTATCAGTGTTATGATTTTTCGTTATTTATTTCGTTGTATATCTTAAATATATTGAAGAAACTAAAAGAACTTAATAAAATTTTTTAAAAAAAAATACGAGGCCGTGCGTTTATATGAAAACCATTAATAATAAAATTTCACAAACAAAAATTCATTCATACTTTTTCACTTATTCACGAAAAAGGAAAGAACGAAAGCAAAAACGCAAAATAGAAATTAAATTAAAATTTCAAAAAACAAATTTTATTATTTTTTTATCAACGCCATGAAAATGGGCTAGGGTTCAGGATTCGGGGCAAACCGAGCATTTAATTAGCGCAAATTTGTGTAAGTCGTCTAAAGGGCAGTCAACAATCAAACGATGAAAGCTTTTTGTATGGTATGTTTGCTGCCACTACTTCTATTCTAGCCACCGTCTGACCACACGCTAATTGTATTCAGTCGACCCATTTTGGCTCTTTAGTCGTTGATTGACAAAGAGGCTAGTGCGATGTACGCGTGCAAATTATTTGCAATCGATTATTTCATTGAGCTTATATTGCATTTCAATTTATCGATTTTAGCACAGCTAAAAATATAAAGCAATCGAACAAACGGAAGAGAAGAGATTCTCAAGAAATCCAGATGATAAGTGATAAATCTTTTGGCTAGCCGGTGCGTAGATAGATTTTCGGCACAGCAGGATAGTAATAATGAGATTCTGGATCTAATAAATGTATACGTTGTGAGTTATATTATGCTTCCTGCGGCGGATAAAATGAAAGCACTACTGCCTCGAAAATGCTCGGGTAAATTTAATTACAATTAAATTCAGAGATTTATTAGCACCAATTATTCCTAATAATGATGACACAAACGTGAAGAGTGGTATACATTTTTATGATATCCCGAAAGCGACGCCGGTGATAATAGTAATGATGATGATGATGACAACAACATATTCTGATGCACTCACGCAGACAGAAACCCACCTTCGCGGGAGGTCACGTCGGGGTCATACCAGTATGTTTATCTAGAAAAGTTATATTGATCTGTCGCCGAATAGAACGTGTAGGCATGGCGAAGTCAAGATAAAAAATATCTCGGAATTCAGTCGCCCATTGACCCATTTTTAGCTAGCGCAGTCAATAAAAATACACGTAGACTTTATATTATAGAAATTATTCCTATCAGAAATTCCTACAAATGATAATTTATTCCTCCTAATTAATTCTCTTCAACCTATCGTAAACTTTGTCTCTAATTTGACATTAATAAATCTCTTTGTTTCAATTTTCTTCAGAAGTCGGTACGGAGTGTGGACAGGGGATGATTTCAATAGTTAGGTTTAATCCAATTTATTCTTGTTTTCTTTTGTTGTTTTGCCTGTTCTCTTGCTTTTACCCCCTTTTCCAATTAATTTTTAATGTAGATTTAAGTTAGTTTGCACTTTATTTATTGTAGTTTAAGACATCCTCCACGCTAAAGCATTTGATGTTCCGTCAGCAAGAGTGTTCTTCATTTCTGTTTATAACACTCTTTAAATCGCTTTGTTTCCTGTTGATTATGAGCCTCTTTACGCAAAACGAACCAAAGCTTTTCTTCTTTTCCCTTTTGTGGTTTTGATAAGCAGCAGTCTCTCAAATTCGGCCAGCGTCAAAGCCAGCGTCGCAATCTCTTTCCATTCGTTTCGTTTAGCGTGATAAAACCCTCATTTATTTTTATGTTGAAGATTTCCTTACGAGGCGATCCTTTGTATATGATGCGACTCAAAGCGACATCGGAGCATATTTCACCGCTAAGAATCATTCAGAACCTTAATAGAGAAACAAAAAAAAATCCACATAAGGAATGCGTGTTGGCAAAAAATTGCTCTAAACGCACTACAGGCAAGCCTCCATTGAAAAAGTACCTTATGGGACTAAGGCAAATCGGAGGCGCATAGCGGCGTAATCAAAAAACGTAGGAAAAATTTCTCGCACGAGAAGAATAAGTATTTTTGTAGTCATTATTGTGTTCTTAATTCTATTTTAAAGTTCGTTAAGTTTTCATTCTTGTTGAACAAAAAATTTTCATCTGCCACTTGTTTTGCTTTATCGTCATACCATTTAAATCTAAACAAATAAAAATCGACGCGGCAATGAATGTAAACACAGTGAAAAGCCCTCAGGGTCAAACGTGAGACAAGATAAAAAGTGGACGAGTCAAATATTTTGCTTTTTAGCCTGACATTGAAATTGGGATGCATTCTGCCGGTTGATGATATTGCTGTGTTTTTGTGTTTTTGTTGCCGTTTCACTTATTGTTGTTCATAAAAACACGTAAACACCGCGTAGATTAAAAAGGAAAGAATGAAAAACTCGTACAAATGAAGACGGCAACAACAATAACAACAAAAATACAATAATCCATTCAGGGTTTACAGAAAGAATAAAAATTTCACTTTTAAAATGTGATTTTAAGTAGCGTTCATTGAATGCCACTCCCTTAATTGAAGCCAGAAGCTGAGGGCTGCAAAGCTTGTTGACCCCAAGACAAACAATCGAGCGTCAATGAACCATCTGAGAATGAACGAATGACCCCTGCGTTGATTGCAGAAAACTAAAAGCGCTTTTTGTTTACTTTATGAGGTGGCAAATTTATGTTTTGCTTCTGGCGATTTTTGAATCTTTTCTCAAATAAAAAAGCGTTAGAAGAGCATAGATTCAAAAAAAATATGTGAGTGTGCATGAACGAAAAATTGATAGATATTTATGAAACGTTTACAAAGAGTAACATCTTCGAGTATGCCTTCAAGGCGTGAATTCGGATGTCTGATAATTTTTCCTTTATGTTTGACCTTTAGCTTTGGCCTTTGGACAATATGGCGCATTTCTATAAAATAATTTAATGCCATTAAAAATAGAAGAAACTTCACCGAATATGGATTTTAGTTTAGGTTTGTTGTTCGCATTTCTGTCACTGTCACGGTCATCGTTCAGGCATTGTGTGACATTGAAAAGTTTCTCGGTTGTCAATTATCTTAGGTAGATTTAGGTTGTTAACGTTTTACTGACAGTTTTGTTGCTGCCGTTGAAATCGTTTATAAATATTGGATAATATTTATTCTTAATAACAATTTCTCACATCAATTTAATTCCTTTAAAATTTCAGTGATAGAACAGAGTTCTATATTTTAGATACAGCGCAATAAGTCCGCCTAGAAATATCTAAAATATTTCACCTCTTTAAAAGGGAATGAAAGAAACTTTTAAACCCATTAAGGAAATAGATTATAATATTTTTAACTTTTTTAATAATTTATATGGCATAAAAAGATTTAAAGGATTTGAAAAAGATTCATTTAAAAGATGTAAACTAACAAACCAAATAATAATCCATAAACGATAATAATAAACGACCGTGTGGCAAAAGCAATCATTTAAGATCTAATTGAATTTCAAAGAAATGAATGTCATTACAAAAATGCTGTAGAGCATGTTAGTTAATTACGTACTAATTGACTACATCAAATAGCAGTTTCACAGACGCCGATCAGTTTCGCGAGGTAGAAATTCCTTGCGAGCGAATTTGTCATTTCGAAAGAAAATATGATTATGTGTTTAATGGTTTAATTAAGGGAGCACTTTAGAACAATCAAATCAAAAATAGCGTACCATGGAAATGCAGACACGCACAATCATATATCCAAAAGCCTCTACTTCAAAAGAGAAGCGGACAATGACATTGAAATGGTTCTAATAAACAGTCTGAAAACCGCCAATTCAGAACCTTATTTAACACTAAACACAAATAATTACACTAACACACTTACACACATAAGAAAAACGTAACTCCTAGTGTTTTTTATCTCCGAAGGGAAGTGTTGCAATGTGTGCGTGTGTGTGAAGTGTATGTTAATTAATTCTGCTTTGTTTATTATACATTCTTATTTAAAAATGATTCAAAAAGATTTTTACAAATAATAAAATACGAAAATGAAAAAGTTTTTATCATCCAGTAAATATTTTTGAACCAATTGGCTATAAGTGGTTGTTCTTTATACTGGTCCAAAAGTTTGTAAACGAGTCCTATATAGGTGATTCATAGACTAGTCCTATTTGCCCTATTTACGAGTGTAAGGATTGTGGACTCGTAACAGAAGAATAACCCACTAGTTGGTCCGACGTAATGCGACGCTGGGTCAATTGATGCAATGCCAGATCAGATTTTTCTATATGAATTGGGTTTTTTTAGAAAAAAAAGTTTTTAGAAAATTTTACGTTTGAGTAAATACACGAAAGCATCACACACACACAAATCAAAATGAAATTAAATAAAAAATAAATTAATAAAACGGCCCGAATTTTCCTATCATACCGATGCCACACAAGCCCGAGAACGGGAAATGTTATTGCAAAGCCTTTATAATTTATAAGCCTCGATCATTTATAATTGCAATTCTTGTTGACGGTGAACGTTTTGACGGTCATAATTTTCAGAATCTATTTTTTGTTCACAATTTAATTTAAATTCAACTTTTGTTTCAAATTCGTATAAATCCAGATTAGCTCATGGGTTCTAAAAAAAGACGTTTCGCTGGTTCCGGATGAGAGGAAATATTCCTAACGAATTTTAACACGATAGCTTCTTCATTTCCCTTAGTCGTATTGTCAGACAGACTGTAGTTGTACCTGCAGCCAGATACATAAACAGACAGACAAATAGGCAGACAGACTTATTCCTACGACTACAACCTTTTCGACTTGGGTGCTGGGTGTAAAAAGCAACATTAACAACATCATTTAAAACAATATATTGAAAAACTTCTAAACTGAAAAATTGCCAATAAAATTATCAATGGAAGAAATTCATTGATGATTGATTAATACTTCTGCGGATATAGATATATATTTATTTTAGCATGTATTAATAAATGATGAATTACTGGAAGATTAAAAAGCAATCAGTCGTGAAATGTGGAATAAATTAAAGCTTATAATGTCTGAGAAGGAAGAACCTGATAATTTATAATCTAAATAAACAATAACTCATTCTCAGTAGCTCATTCTCAACAACGCAAACATAATTCTTACACAAATATTTAATTTTTTTTTCGAAGCCAGAAGGAAACCCTTAATAGAATACAAGTAGCAAATTTTTAAAGAATTATATTTTAATTATATTAAAATATTTTTAATGACTTCAACATTAAATTAAGATTTTCTTTCGATGACGAACATATAAATTTATCGCAATTATAAATAGTGGTAAACTCGACTAAAATAAAAACAAACAACACTAAAATTAATTTATTGGAATAATATTAAAATAAAATTATAAAAAACGTTCGGTCAAATAGACTGTGCTAAGGTTAAATGATTACAATGTTAGCGATAATAAAATTTAATGCCAGTAAAAATTGATATAATTAATTAGCGACAATAAAATCTTATACAATTAATAACAAAGATTTGTATTGGTGCGTCGCACTTATTTTGCTGGAAGAGAGAAAAAATCTAGTTGCTCGATTAATTGGAGGAAAGAAGAAGAATGTTTTATGAAGAAATTTTTTTGGTGAATCATGACGTGACTTAAAATTTATTGCTTTGAGGAATAACGAAATATAAAAAGAAATTTACTGATTTTTAATTAGATTAAAAAATTATTTATCCAGATTTCCTTTTTTTGCGATCTTTAGTAGGAATTCTTTCAGAATAAAGGCAATAAGCAGTTAAAATTCAATCTAATATCGATATTAATGATAAGAATGAGAAATCCAAAAAATTCTGAAATACTATTATCGAAGATATCCGTAAGCTATAATGTAATCCTTTTTAGGTTCAAAATAATGGTATCAAGTTTTTGAAGCTTTTCATTTGCTTTCAGTCATCCGTTTTTAAAGAGTACGTGGAATGAAAATCCATTTAAAGGAAATGAACTATTTAAAAACACTTTCTCGAGTTTTAACGTTTTTATGCCCTGCGTCCCAAAGTGTATAGTGTATATTCCCTATAGTATAGAATAGTGTATATTCCCTACGTGTTTCGACGATGAGACATAATAGGTATAAAAAAGTACGTGTTTTTTGACGCAAAATTGTCCGATCCTGTCATGATTTAACCCTCCATGTCCGTCGATCCATGTTCTTATCTGCCAAGACCACGATGATATTGTTGATGCGCTTCATTAAACAAATATTCTCTCTTTTCCTGTTTGGAATTTTGCATTTAAATTCGCCGTTTAAAACAAAACTATACTCCCCCAAAAAGGCTGTCTACTGGTCATTAAAATAAAACTCAAAATTTTAGTTATAGATGGATGGTATATAAACTGTGGCCAGGCCAAAGATTGAACCTTACTGTTTAATTTTGTCTATGGAGAAATGCAAACTCCTTTACCGTAAATGGAACTCCTTTACAGTAGATTACGTTAATGGGGCAAATTATTTATGAAAAAGCAAAAATTCTTACTCATCGTCTGCATTATAATGATAATGATAATGATGGAATATTTTATTGATAACTATAGTCAATGGAATTTTTTAATAATGCAATCATTACATCATGCGTTAAAGAAACAATGAAAAAAGTATGGTCTATAAAGAAAGAAGGGGCTGATTAAAACTGAATAAATATACTTAGACTGAAAAAATGATGGTCTACTATCTTTCAAAAATGGAGGCGAAAGCAGAGTTTAATTTAATCGCAAAATAATTACTGCAGAAATGCTAAAATTAATTTAAAAAGACTTAAAATTCGTTCTCGACTATTTTCCAAACTATGTGAAAGCAAACCAAAAAAACTATCTGGCGTAGCAATATTATAAAATTTATTTCCGTTCCTTTTTTACTCGTATGAAATATTTGCTTGTATAAAAGGCTTTCTCGAGTTTTTGAGGAAACTGGAAAACATTTAGTACTATATTATAATATAAAGTCTAGTTAAATATTATTATATCGATTCCCATAGCATTTACCAATCAGTGAGTTTAGCCCTCCCGAATGTTATTTCCAAACAAACTATGCTCTCGATCATAAAATCTATAAACTCATTTAGATTCATAATCGACAAAAACGTATATCAATCTTTTTTGAAACGATTTATTATAGAAAGTTGGTTCACTGTATTTTCGGTTTCGGGGTGATGGTTGAATAATGTGGGTAATTTGGTTGGTCAATTCATTAGTGGTAGTAAAATATACCGAATGGGTAGATTGAGAAGTGTTTAAAATTTCATAATAGTTTTACCATTAGTTTGCGAGTTATTCCCTGTCAGTTAATGAGAGTTAGCGTAGTTGTCGCAACAATTCTCAAGATTTAGCACCGTGCTGAAGAAAAATAGAATCTTGGTAAACCATCATCTCCTATTTCTTAATAGCACTTCGGTTTTCTACTTGAATGCTGAGCGCCGTTTAAACCTCAAAATAAAAAGTTCCTCCGAAAGTTTTGAAATTACGAACTATCATGAAAACGTTATATAACATTTTTGCTAGATAAAACAGAATAATATGCCCCACTTGTCAGTAACTGTTGAAGGTAAAACAATTTAGGAAAGAGACGGTGAAAAGGCGGTAAGAAAGAGGATAAAGCGAAAAAAGGTAACGAATTTAGATACTTTTCATATTTTTTCACAAACAACATAAATTGCGCAAAAATGAGCCTGACAGTAATTGTTGAAAACTTATAACAATAACCTTCCGCACCCCTCTGCCCCTCTGTTCACTATTTTCTGAAAGATATTCTTAAAATTCATAATGATCATTACCTGCTCTTCGAGCTTGTGTTTTTTAAAAAAAACTTTCAAACGCATGTTTTTCTCTTAGCAACCTCTTTTAACATCTGTTTATACTTATACTTAAGTACATTTCTGATTTAAGATGGTTTTATTTTAGATACGTATACATGTGCGTATGTGTGTGTGGTTGGTTGATTAGATGGTTGGTTAGCTGTTGGCTGGCACCGTAACCGCCATTAGGTTGGCAGTTGTTGATCGCCATCATTGCGTTGGTTTGTGTTCGTGTTCGTGTTTCTTGTGTTCGTATCTGGTGACTGGTACCAATGGAGATATAAATCTGCTAATGAGGTTTTATAATACTGTTGCTAATGATTGCTCTAAAGAGTATTAAATACATGCGCAGAAATATTAAATCTATTCTCACATAGCTCTAAGAATTAGCAGAAGTTTCTTGAAACCGTCTCTTGAGGCTATGACATAATATGCGAATTAATATCAAATCTTCATAGTATTACAATCTGTTAGATCTCCGTCACATTTTCTTTAAACGATCATAATACAGTAAAAAATTAATCACAGATTTGAAAGTGAAAAGCTGAAAAGTGAAAGGTAAGATCGTGTTTAAATACCTTTTACTACCTTTCACGAATTATCGCAATAATACATTCACAATTGCAAAGCATTAATCTAGGCTACGCTTAAATTTAAAGATGGTATATAATGAATCCCATGAGACTAAACTAGTGCTAACTCTTTATTAATGATCTCTATGGAAATTGAAGATTAACGTATTAATACGTATCTTGTACACATTTGCATCGTAAAAAAGGTAAGCTTTTGTAAGTTAATTCTTTAAGTATCTTAAGGCATTTTTAATTTATCGTATGAATAAATTCTGGGTCACATGAAATGCAAAAAAAAACCTCATCCGCTTCGCCTCCGCAGAAAACTCATTAGAAACTTGCGCGTGTGGTTTTTTGTTGGTTCTTGTTGTTGTCATCGGTGGTTACTTATTAAATGACACGAGTTCCAGATTAGTTCGTGCCTTATATGGCAACAGCAACAACAACAACAAACAATAACAACACCGCCAGCAGCGACAGCAACAATAACAACAACAACAACACCATCGACAGCAACAACACAAATAACGAAACAGGAATTACAAATTAATTCAAAGAAAAATATAAAAGCAAAACTGTAAAGTATCTAAAGTTCTGTTGGCAGTACGGCAATAGCAAAGACAATATTTCCACGGCATTAAAGCAATAAGAAAAAGATGGTTTTATAGAAATTCGGTTTGCTTTGATGGACAGACTGTTTGATAGAAACGTTTGACAAATTCTTAATTTCGTCTTCTTTCTTTTATACGTTTGCGATTGCTGCTAATTAGCATTTACATCGAACGTAATTATTTAGCAATTTAGAGTTGGTAATCAATTTATTGGAGTTGTTGTTGTTGTGGGCAGTATACCAATTGCAATGATAAAATTATAGATAAACAAAAGGCAATAAAAAAAATTAAGTGCAATGAAATGAAACGCGATAAAATGAAAAGATAAAACTAAGAATATTCCACTGAATTCATCGAGCAGAACGCGGAAAATTGAAAAGTGGAAAGAATAAATGTCTTGCATATAAATAAAAATACAAAACTAAACAAAACGGCTTGCATGTCTTTACCAACTTGCGAAATCAATCTTTATTAGTAAGAAAATTGGACATCATACAATAATTTCAACAAGAATCGATTGCGTGTGAATTGTATTTGTAAAAAATCTCGGAACATCTGGCTCATAGACGTTTCAAGCCATTTCGAATGTCAGAAATCAAAATGAAATAATATTGCTTTGGATTGAATCTGTTCAAGACATATATTGAATAAGATTGAACAATATTGACTAAAAAATATTGAATATAAATTTGAATTGAGCGCAAATTAAAATATCGAATTTTTAACATAAATTATTTCGTCAATTTTTATGATTTCAACCTTGGTTTTACCTTGGTTTGCAAATTCGTAAACAGAGACTCGAAATCATACAGAAAACGTCAACAGGTTTCTTATTCATACAAGAAACTTAAGCGTAATGTTGCGATGTCGGCTCGTTTTATAAGAGAAATTTGAATTAGTTAATGAAATTTGTTTAACATTTACCGAAAAACTTCGAAAACAGAGATTATTTTTGATTATAAACCTTTTCAGAGTTAGTTATTCGAAAAAAAACAATGAGGTCTAAATATTCCAACAAGGAAATTTGCTTAATTTTCTACCAGAAAAACTGAGACGACATATCATACGAGTTTCCTGACTTGTCGCATAAACGCATAAAATAAAGCCAATTACTTAATTATTTTGTATGCATGTTAAACGGCGCAGTAAAAAACAATCTTGCCAAAAAATGATTTCCTACTAATTAAGGATTACGATTACGATTGTAACTATTTTTAGATTAGTATTTTATATAAATGGTATAGGAAAGGTAGCTTTAGTGTAGCTGCTTTAACGAGTATTTACTTACCGTGCATTCACCCCTCTTCATTTCTGTCATTCGCGCCTCTCTTCGTTCCTAGGAATCCTTAGGAGTTTAATTTAAAACACTTCTTTTTCTATTTACGATTTATCTTTGTCTTTAAGTTTTTATTTAATCATTTTCTTAGGGAAGAAAAGTAAAATAGTATTTCAACATTTTTTCAAATTTAAAAATAGATTTAAAAAAGAATACTTATCAAATTAGTTTAGAAGTAATAATACTTTTTGAGAGGATTTTCATCAGAGGCCCACACGGACATATTTTAATATTTTATTACATATCATCACATTTCAGTTAATTGTTTCTTGCTTTTCAATTGTTGTTTGCTCTTGAGCTCTTACCCGTTTTTATTTATTTAACAATCGGTTTTATAAACCTTTGTTTCAAACGTACATGCGTATGTGTATGAGCGTATGTGTGTATAAATTCGAGCCCAACGAATGTCGTGTAAATGAGTATGACTTTCACACAAAAAGCTTTCTAAATTATTTATACCAACAGCTCAGGATTTTAAGGATTTTTTTGCTAGCATTAAAAATATTTTATATATATAAAATTTGAGATTAGACCTAGGTTTACGATAAAGCTTTTTACTTTTTTAATACTTTATAAAATTTAACAAAAATTCTTCATTACAAAAAAATGTTAAGAAAAATTATGAAAATATGCAATCAGCTAGCTATTTGTGTGTTTCACACTCTTAGTAATTAAACAATTCATTTAATAGTTATGAAATCCTCGTAATTCTTGGATATTATTCAGCAGGGGACACGTCAATTTTATACAAAAGATTTTTTATTTCTTGGAAGAATGGTTTTAGAAGAAAAAATTTTATTTTCACTCGTTTTACAGCTTCGGAAATAAAGATTTTAAATTTTGAAATTTGCACGATTCTCTTTTATTTTTCTCTCTATGTAATAGACAAGCTTGTACTAATTTTAATGTAGAAATTCATTTTCACATATATTTTTATATATAAAAGATAATTTTTGTTTGATTTTAAAAATAATCTGAGAGGAGTCGGATTAAAAATAATTGAGTTATTGCACAAAACGAGTGCAAAGAGTTTTCACAAATACAACGAAACTTGGCAACGACGCAAATAGTTTCTCTACTTGTGCCGTGCCGGTGTCGATAAAACAAAACTATTAGGAAATGTTTTTTTTTATTTAAACGCTGTCATAAAAACTATTAATTAGGAAAATATTATTTTGTCACAATTGTTAAATTTTTATGTGAATTAAATTTTTGTTTTTTTTTTTGTTTGTTTGGCGAAGAAGCAATTCTTGAATGAACTTTAATAATCGATAAGTTGAGTCCAAATAAATATTTATTTTATATTCAAAGTCTTTTGTTTTAAATGTTATCATAAATAATTTTCGCACTTTGCTTTGTCATTTTTCGAATTTATTATCTATTTCCAAACAGATAAACAAAAAAAAAAAAAAAAACAAAACAAAAGAAAACGAAAAAATTGTGTAGTATGTAAAGAATTAAAATGAGATGATTTTAAAAAATTCTTATTTTATTTTCTTGTATCAGTTTTTCATTCATTTATTAACAAATAGATTGAAATCTAAGAAAAAAAATTCTTTTTGAATAATTTATTTTAAAATGTAAACCATTTTCTGTAAATTAACAGCGGCTAAAGCGTTTCGACCACCTGCTGACTTTGTAAACTAATATTCGTTAATTCAATTTTAATGATCACGATTCGTACTACGTTTTAAATTAAAACTAATGAGGTAATTATTATTATAATTTTTTTCTTCCTTAAGTCTACGCGTTCACGCAAAGCAATTAAATTGAATAAATTAATTTTAATAATAAATAATTAAATTGTTTCTCTTTCTTAATTAATAATAAACTTTTTTTAATGATGTATAAAAAATTATTCTAATACAAAAAAAATAATTAAGAAACAGAAATCGAATTAAAAGGACACAGAAAACCTCGACAGTAAGGAAACTTCATGTAAAAACAATTCTCAATTCTCAAACAATTCTCAAATAATTCTCAATGGAAAATTCTGCTGCAATGTATACGTTTCGCCTTGTTTTACACTTGTTTCTTTTTCCTAATTTTTACTTTAATTTCGTAGTTTGTAGAGAAGTTTTTTATTCGGTGAAAAATTTCCATTTCATTACTTTTAACATTTTCTCCCAAATTGTTTTTCCTCTTTCTGATTTAAAATTGTTTGTTACGACTTTACTTTAATTGATTTTCTATTTTATTAACACAATTTACTTGTTTTTCTAATTTTCTTTATTTTCCCTTGGTTTTTTCCTTTAACCCTTGGTTTTTGTAAACGTTTTTTGGTTTTAGTTGTTTCTTTGAATAGATTTTTTTGGTGTATTATACGTAAATTAAAGCAATTTCTTCTTGTTTTGCTTTCTTTTCTATATTTACATACTTGTGACCAATTTCTTTCTATCCTCACAAGCACTTCACATTTTTATGGCTGGCAATTTTGTTTTGGATTAAAAAATTGTTGCTCGTTTGGACATTACAATTGAATTGTTCAGGTGTTTTATAAAATTCCAGGTCGGGAGTGTTTTTTTTTTTGTAGATTTGTTTCTATTTAAGACATATTAATACGAAGAAAACCTTTCAAAAAATGTTTGCTAAAATTTTCTGACTCTTGTACAATTGTTTTTCTTTACAACTTTATATAACTAGACTTATTCGAGGTACATCGATTTCAATTAACTTGTTTTCGTGTCAGGTTCCATTCTATGCTCGTGACTATTTCTTAATGGTTCACACATTTTTAATGATAATGAATGAATCATATTTTAAAAAATATTAAATACATGAATCGGAGTAACTTTTATATTATTTCATTTCATTTATAATCTATGGCAAATGTGTTAATGTCTAGGAGGGAGAGACACGTCTCCCTCTCAATGTTATTCGAAATTTGACACGTGGGGCATGTTAAGCCTTTAGATGATTTTCCATTTGATACATTCACTAATATTGAAAACGACGTTTCACCGTGCTGTTTCATAAAATTCACATTTGAGTTTCTAAACTTCTGCTGATTTAGCTTGCTAATCCTCCACGTGTCATTACGTTTTAGTGAAACTACAAAAATGTTCTACTGCAAATTCTAAAACTTGAGATCTACTTAAATAATACATTGTCTTAACTTAACCTATTTTGCAATCTTACTTAATTTCATTTAAGATCTAATTAATCTTACTTAGGTCGCAGCTACCGCTGCCATTGCGCTACACTGCCGTGGGCTCATTGTCACCCACGCCTTGCGTACAGGATTGCGATGCGCAGCCAAAACCTCTGGAACTTTGACAGAACTTCTTGAATATGTTGCGCTTCTCCGCCAACTTGCCATTGGGTAAATGTATATGCTCGACAATTGTTATGCCGCGCTGCAGTATAGGACGCATACCTCGAGCCGCAGATGTTTTCTCATTTAAAATTGTGGCGATAAGGTACGAATTTTTCCTTTTATTCAGTTGAAGGAATTCTGTGTTGATTCTATCACTGTAATTGTTGTTACATTGGCTGTTGTTATTGTTGTTGGTGGTGTTGTTGTGACAAGTATTAACACTCGGTGCTGTCGCTGGGAGCATTGTTCGATTTTTAGCAATACTGGAGGAATTGTCATTAATGACGGCATCGCTGCTAGTGCTATTGTTCTTGGACAACGTTGTGCCCGATGCCTTAATGTTGCCTCCATAACATGCTATCGTATGCTGAGGCGTTAAGTACTTGCAGGAATTTGTCGAATAAGTCGACACTTTGCTGGCAGTACGTTTAATGGTACCGAAATTTGTCTTATTGTCGGTGCTGTTACAGCGTTTTAGAAGGCTAACACCGCTGACGCGCATACTCGGGCTGTTCTGACGTTGCAGCTGGCGTTCTACAGTATGAGCGTCCATCCCGCACAGTCGCTTAACACCGCGTCGCACGCGTTTGTTGCGATAGGCGAAAATGAACGGCGAGCTGAGATTGCCGAGCAGCAGCATAAAGATCGCCATCTGAGTGGAATGCACAAAATTGGCGGCGCCAATGCTTGATTGCAGTAACACTAGGAAACCGTATGGCAGGTAGGACACAAGGAACATGATGACCACAAGAATGCTGATGCGTGCAGCACGGGACTCTTCGCGATACTTGAAAAGAGATGAAGCATTGGAGAGTCGGTGCCGTAGCGATGACATGTAACTAAGCGCTTTGGGTGAAGCATTGATGGCGGGTATTTGCAGTGCATGTGAATGCATTCGATGGGTGCTTTGGTGGAGAGGCAGATGATGTACATGCCTCAGGGGTGGGTGACTACAAGGACGCCGCGATTGTTCGGCGCACAATAGCCGAGGATCAATGCTTTCGTCCGATAGCGATTCACGACGTATCTGAGCGTATTTGTGCAGATTCGGAGAAGAATGCACCTGCCGGATGCCGTGCAATCTATGCATACCATTAAGATCTCCCGAGGAAGTACTCAACAGTGGTAATTGCCGCGCTGAATAGTTCCGCTTGATTTCACCGCTAGCCGCTTGCAGCGTTAGTACAACGTTCTGATTGCGGTCAGCAGATTGATTCTGTTCAGTTAAAGGATTCATAATGGCATCATGTGTGCTCCCCATCTCGGCGTCATCGGAACAGCCATCGTCGGAGATTGTAGGGAGTAGAACCTTCGCAGCGGAGTCGCGGCGCAGGCAAGCAGGCGATCTTTTGCATTGCAAATCAATAGACATGTGCAAGCCGCCGCCCAACGAGGAAGTAGAGTATAAAGAGTTTCGATGCATGCAGAGATTGTTTGTGTACGCTGACATTTGTTGCTGCTGTTGCTGTTGCAGTAGTTGCTGCTGCTGTGCAGACAAATTTAGGGCACTTTGCAGTAGTGGCGACGACCCATTTTGACGCATTCGAAGGCCGTTTTCACGTGCCTCACTAAAAATGCGCCAATACATGCCGCACACGAAACCAAACGGCAGCAGAATGATGACAACAAAATAAATGCAGGAGAAAGTGATGCTGAATATACCACTGGACGAACTCCAGAATACCAAAGGACCACTGTCTGCACTTGAGGCGACTGCGAACCGCTTCTGCTTGGTAAAAATAGTCTCCGATTCGAAGTCGAGTTCGCGGAAGGCAGAAAGCGCGCCAAAGAAGATGCCCAGTATCCAGGTGAGAGCTATCAGTACCCATGCTTTGACGCCGGAAATCCGCGTATGGTAGCGTAGTGGATCGGTGATTGCACACCATGTATCACCAACTACTAGCAGTACAGACAGAGCGCCCAAAGCAGCAGCCAAATCGATCGACCAGCAACGTAACACCACCGGTGGCCTCACAGAATGCCTTTCTCGCAACTTAGGTATGTTTGGAGTGCTTCCATTGTCCAAGGACTCCGGTGAGTGCTGTTCTTCGATTTCGGTTATGACAATAGTGTCGGCACTTTCATCGATGGTAAGTTGTTGGTAGTAGGTCGAATTGCGTTTAAATATTGTCTCGACGGTGGTTCCAAAGGACGAATTGTTCCTTAAATTGCGGGGCTGCATAATAACACCCTCTTGCGCGACCAACTGACCGTTATGGCGAATGGTCATCTGATGATTGCCAGACTTCAGATAATACTCTATGCTGTCATCGCTATTTGTTGAAGCACTAAAGCTTGTTGTCAGCGGAGGGTTACTGCTGTTGACGAAGATGACACCATTGACATCCTCATCCAGCACATTATCGTTGCCACTGAGAAAAAGTGTGGGTGCTAAGATTAAGCAACCGATTAAATTGATGATCAGAAGATTGATGGTGAAGCGATTAGCGGTTGTTCGTAAGCCGGGTGTCACCCAGAACGCTCCGAGCGCCAAAAAGTTTGTTATAAAAGAGACGATCAGCAAAACAAGAATTAAAAAATCGATTGCCATTCTGCCGCTCTAACATAACTCAGTGCACGCAGCGATGAGAAGGAAATGATGAGGAGCAAAAGCAGATGAAAGAGAGGATTTAATAGATTTGTTTTTGTTGGCGACTCATTAAATGTTATTTGGTTTTCTTCTGATTCGTTGATCGTTGTTCTAGCTTGATAAATTCGTGTCCTTTTGTTCCTCTTTGTCAGTTTTCTGGAATTAGTTTCTCAAATGGTTTCTAAACTCTCCCACAGGATTTTTGATTTGTTTTTTTTTGAACTGTTTTTGGTTTTGTTACAAATTATGAAATGTTCGTGATTAATTCACGAATTTGTGGATGTATTTTTTTAAAATGTCACGACACTTTTGGAGTATTTTTTCTGGTTTTTCGAAATTTAGCCGTCCAAGTTTTGGACATTATTTGGAATTTTAATTCCGTTGAAGCGTTTTAAATTTGGTAAATGTTTCAATTTCGTTTTTTGCTTTCCCGTTTTGCAAAATTTTAATAATTGAAATCGTTGAAAAGCGTTTCAGATATAACTTTTTTTCAACGAGACGAGCACAGTTTTTCCCAAACAAATTAAACTTTAACTTGTTTTAAATTTGAAGGCTGCCTTAAATTATATTCCATCCTTCTCTTTTTGCTTTTTCGCTTTTAGTTAAAAACTTTTATCACTTTTTAATTGCTCAGACTGATATTTCGCTGAATCAATCTCTCTCAGGCGCTTAGGCGGTTCACATGATTTGTCACTTTTGGCCGAAAGAGAACTTTTTACTTCGTGATTTATTTTAGTCTATTATTAAGTTAACGCTTTAATAATTCAACTAATTTGATTTTTTAATGTTTTAATTGTTTGCACTTGCAGCGCGAAGATCATTTGAGTATTTTTCGATAATTTTGCTAAATAAATGTTGTTTGTATTACAATGAATCGTTGATTAAAAAGAATCCAAAAAAAGCTAATTGACTGTTTTAAAAATTCACGCTATGAAGAATTTTTACACTTTTTAATTAGTTTTTCGTATGAATTTAATTTCGATTTAAGACATTTTCGACTTTGCCAATAATTTCTTTCGCTAAAGCGGCTTGATCTATCCAACGATCCCTACTCTCAAGCTTCTCGCGCAGAACTGCTGAATAACTGGCGAGTGCAGTCGATGAAATAATAAATAGCGCGAGCAAAAATACGATCGCTGTTTTTACTAAGAACGAGCTGCTGTTTGTGGCTGTTGGTAGCTGTGTTGGTGACGTCGCTGCGAGTGTTGCTACAATCGAAATATTTTTGGCTCTAGCGAGACGAGACAGCAGTAGTAGTGGCAGTCAGCGAGCACCTCATTTAAATTAATTAAGTAAACTTTAAAATAATTCCAATTGAGTTTCTCACTACTCTCCATCCCATTCTTCCGGACAATCAACAATGGCTCTTTCTCTTCCTGGCTCTTTTACCCACTGGCTGTTTCTCAGATTTTACACAGTTTTAATTGAATTGCTGCTTGTCTGGCGATTGAGTTGTTGTTGCTGTGATGGTGGTTTTGGAGTTGGTGGGGTTTTTTTATTTTTAAATTATTTTCATTTCCTTTAATTTTTTGTGTCGAGATTTGCAATATTTTATCAATTCTCAGAACTCCTCTTTTTCGATCTGATTTCTCTCCGTCTGACTGGTTTCTCTCCTTCTGTGCGATTTCTCTTTGTCTCTCTAACTTACATCTTTTGCTTTCTATCTATCTTTCAGCTTTGGTAAGTGTACACTTGTTTAACTTTTTCCCACGTTCACGCTTGGTTGTTGTTTGTGTGATTTGGGTGTTGTAGTGCTTGTAATTCTTTGTAGCTTAGTATCTTCTTCTATTAACAAAATCTTCAAATCAACAAAAATATATGAAAAGTTTTTAATAGTTTTTCATCTTTTGTTGGACTAAACTGATCCATTTCTTTTTTCTTGTTCGATATTGTTAAAAATTGTTGGTGTTGTTTTAATGGTTTCTATTAAATTGTTTTTTAGTTTGATTTGTTTGCTGTTTTTCTATATTACTGAATTTTGAAACTACATTAGATCTAATTTTTGTATTGTTATTCTTTTTTATATTAATTTCTTCTTTTTTATTATTTTCGATTGTTTTTTTCAGAAATATTTTTTTCTTTTAAATTTAGTTTTTACTTTTGTACTTTTGAAGTGCTTTGATGGATATCGTTAATTATTGTTGGTTGTTATTTCCGAAATTCTTTCATTAATTTCTTGCGGACATTTCATAATATTTCGTTTTCCACTCATTAAGATAAAGTTTTTATTAAAAATGTTTTTCTCATATTTTAGTCCCAATAGGTATTTCACTTTACTTCAATATTTTATCTTGTTTTTGTTTTTTTTTGTGATTCTTAATTATCGATATTCTCACAAAACGCCTCCTTACTCTCTCTGTTTTATTTTTTTTTTCATTTCATGGTTTTTCCAGCGGTCTTTTTTCACTGAGCTCTATCTAATTAATTCTAACAGGCTTTCTTTATTTTAAGTAATTTCTCCGTCTCTCTTCCTCTCTTCATCTATCAGTCATTGTGTTTATTTATATTTACACTTGTTGCTCTCGTAATTTTCATTCAGTTTGTTACTTTACCATAAATTTTCTACTTTCTTGGTTTTGACTTTTGCAATTCTTAAACGAGACTTAATAATTTTTACAGTGTATGAAATTATTTTTTAATAGAGTTTACCCAATTTTAGACTTTTATCAAGTGGTTTTATCAGATTGCAAATAATTTTTTTAACCTACTGGGTTTTAACAACGTCAAGATATTTTTGGTTGAATTTCGGTGGCGATAAAAATTTATTAATTTATTTTTATAAATTTATTATTTCATTTTGTTTTGAAATTGTTGAATTAAATTTCATATTTGTGACGTATTCATGGACTTTTTTAAAATAACCTGATTCGATTATTTTCATAGAATTTTATTTCACTCTAGTTTTAATTATATTAATTTTTTAATAAATTTCTGTAATATATCATTTTCTATGAATATCTTCTTTTTTTTGCTCTATTTAAGAAAATTAATTTTGTCCAATATTTTTCGATATTTTGTGTAATAATTTCTGAGTATTTTTCTTATCTGAAAGGCTTTTGGAACTTTTTGGGTTTTGTTTACTTTTCATGCTCGGTTTACGTTTTATATGAATTTAATTATGATAAGCATTCTCGGTGTTGTTTTTGTTGGTGGAAATAAGATGCCATTCCATATCACGATGAATTGCCGAAACAATGAATTGCTCTCTTATCTATTTTTAGCTTATTTGCAGTTATTTGTGTTTTCAGTTGCTCCCATCCATTCGCCTTTTCCCTTTTCCTTCCTATAGTTCAGACCAACTCAATTTGTGTATTATTAATTAATCTTTTACTCCTTTCAGTGTCTGTTTATCCATTATGAAAATTGAATCCGGTGTCGGTATTACCGCCTTCGTTGTTATTGTTCTATACGCTTCTGTATATATTTATTCTTTCTCGCTTTCAGTCTCCTCATTTTAACATACATTAACACTTTTGGTCACATTCGCCCATTTTTCATGGTAAAACATTAAAGCCTTCGTTGATTTCGCCTCGATTTATCTTAGCTTTTTGCTTAAATTCTGATTTGATTTTATTTAATCGAAGTCCTTCGAATACAGACTTTATATCTGTTTAACATTTTGCTAAATCAATATGGGATTTGTGTTGCTTTGTCTATGCCTTTCTATGTCTTTATTTCTCTCTGCCTGCCAAAGACTCTTCCTCGTCTAAATACCATTTTGTTTATCTTGGCAAACCGGCCTTTTTATGACCGCTTTTCCTTTTTTATTTGTAATCGATAATATCGTATCGTCTCATAAAGACTCTTAACCAGCCAACTTGATATTGTATTGTTTTTGTTGCGGTCGATTTTATTGAATCCTTAAGTGTTTGTTGGTAAGGAAGATCCCTGTAATAAAAAAATGTTTGGAAAGAAAATGTTTACATCATTTTTTAAAAATTCTTTTAAGTATTTAAGTATTCAATGTATAAACAGAATACGAAGGTTATGAAGACTGATGAGAATCATCATCTGGTTTAAGAGATTTCTTAAATGAATTGAGCACACTTTGGTTTGTGTGAATTATGTCATAACAATTTTCTTAATGGTTTCTTTCGTGGTACGTGCTAAGAATAAAATGTTCAAGAGATAAACGTAAAATTGGCTTAAAATATCATTCTGAAATTAGAGTTGCAAAAACAGTTAATGCATTATTTCTAGGACATTTAAACAGTCTCGGTTCGCAACGGGATGAAAGCTGTGTCGAATATATTGAAATAAATTAAATAACTATGCAATGAATTGGAAATAAAGCGACGACAAAAGAGATTCGTCGCATGATTAAATAAATATTTCTCTATCAATGTAACCCCACTCGGATCACCGCTAACTCGTAATTATATTGTGGGCATCGTAAATTACTAAACTCGCAATTTGTTAATTGTGAGCATCACATAATTTACTCTTTTTTAGTGATGAAAGCTTTTGCTTTTCTCAGTTTCAAAAGCTTGCGTGTCCAAAGAATTATTATCTTACATAAGGAAATAATAAATGTAATTGAAATGAAATACTAATAACAAAATAATAAGAAACAACAATCATGACAAATTTTCATTAAAGAAAGGCTAAATTTTTTAAAATATTGCTATTAATGTGGTTCTATTTGCGACTCCTACTTCATAATATTTTCTATATATTTCTATTGTTATATATAAAGCTATCGTTATTGATAGAGATAGTTTCTAAAGTAATATTGTTGTTTCATAAATGCAATAACATTTTTATTTTTAATTAGATCATATATAAAATAATTTGAAAACTTCGAAGTTTTTGAATTTCTCGTTATTTCCAATAGTTATTTAATTATTTATTGCATTGGTTATTCTCTATCATTAATATTGTAATACTATTATTATTATTATTGTCATTATTATCATTATCATTATCATTATCATTATCATTATTATTATTATTGTTGTTATTATTATTATTATTATCATTATTATCATTATCATTATCATTATTATTATTATTATTATTATTATTATTATTATTATTATTCAAAATAATTTTGTTATCGACATTTGTTAAGTCATCACTCTCCATAGTCATGCAATCTGGGTGGGTGCCTGTCGTCTGGTGGAGACTCACGGCAACGCGATAGACATGCGATGGACTTATTTACATATTTATTGAACTTACTTTAATGAATTTTTACAATGGATGAATTCGGCATGTATTTTGTATAAACAACGATTATGATCGAAATTTTTCACCAAACCAAAATTTTTAAATTAATTAAGTTTTTGTGCAGACGACAGATAATATTAAGAATTTATTAAGAAGCAATAATCATCAGTAATCATTTTCTAAAAGTGTCGCTTCTTTGGCCCTTATTCTGGCCAAATATGAAGAAATGCATATCATTCTTCCAATAACACCAACAAAAAGAACAAAAACAGGCACAAGTTAACGATTAAAAACGAGTGAAATATCGAATAACGAATAATAAACGAAATAACGAATAATAAA
The DNA here is from genome assembly GCA_963966595.1 of Physocephala rufipes. Lineage (NCBI taxonomy): Eukaryota > Metazoa > Arthropoda > Insecta > Diptera > Conopidae > Physocephala > Physocephala rufipes. The sequence goes on from OZ016501.1 coordinate 24,583,167, forward strand.
CGAGCGAAAATCATGCAGACCGCCTTCGCCACTGCCTATGCAGTCGGCTGGGAATCCCCAGAAGATATGAATTAGAATATCTTATTTGTCATTGTTGTTAATTTTTTTGTTGTGTGGGGTTGATTGTTGATAGCTATTGTGGAGTGGCTTTGAATTAAACCGGTTATACGTTAGGAAAATACACGCTGCAAATTAAAAGCGATAAAATAAATTTAATGCCAAAACAATTTAGAGTTTATGACGATCACGATGATGATGATGATCGCTGTGAGTATACATAAATGTACAAAAGGGTTTAAGGTACACTTAACGCGATACGTGTTTCATCCCCCAGCATTCATCCTAATCTGAAATTTCTTGCCAAATAAATTAAGAATCTTGTACGTCCAGTCGTTTAAAGGCGAATATTTCATAGACTTCGAGCTGTAAAAAATGGTATATAAATCAATGAAGATAAACGTGGAAGTGAGGAGTTTAAGATAATGTTGATCACGTAAATTCTATAACGGCCATTTTTCTAAGAAGAACGATATTGATAAAGAAGAATTGGAAAAATAAACGAAAATAATGGTAAAGGCTTTGAAAAGCATTCTTTTGGAATTTCAATTAAGGATGTTATGATTAGAAAACTCGAAGCAAATGACAATATTAAAAGTGAATCCGAGATCGCAAAGGTCAAGATTTTGATAGATTTTGATGCATATTTTGATTAAGATATTTATTATAGTCAAAGACAACAATTCAAAAAAGCAAGATAACTATAACAACCCTCAGCAAATCGCTTGATCTTGATAATAACCTTAAATTTGTCAAATTATGAAATTTAAACATTTCACGGTCTCGAGGTTTTTAGCTTTCCTATTCCTTCAAAATCGTACACGGATATCTGCCGTACTATTGTTGTTGTTTTTATTATGAAATATATTTTTAAATTTCAATGAATTATCTTTTTCAATGTCAAACATTATTGAAAAAAGAGTTATTTTTTGGGTTATTTTCTTTTTAATCGACGAGTGTTTTAGAGAGTTACAGCCCCAGAAAGAAATGGAAAGAAGGTAGAATTTGGAAAGTAAAACTAAGAGATGCCTTAAAAAATTGACATCTCCCAATTTTTTCTTCAAGTTCATTTGTTTATTTTCTTTGTAATTTAATTCCTTAAAATCTGACTTTTGCCCATTCGAAATTTCCCCCATTAACAGAAAGGAGAGTCACTTACGTTATTGTCTTCTTATATAAAATTGCCCTTATGAGAAAATATGATTTATTTTTAGCACTTAACAATCTCTTTTAAATTTTTTCTTCCTCAATAAAAGTGACTAAACGTTTATTTTTCTAACGGGAAAACGAAAATAAAAGTAATATTGAACAATTCATATTTAGGAAACAAAGTTAATAACTACAAAACATCTGATGCAATAAAACTTCTAAGAAATTATTGAAATATAAAAACCACTAAAAACTTTTGCTGTTTCGGAAACAGAAAAACAAATGAAAAGAACAAGCAACTAAAAACAATAAAACCATTGTAGGAAAGAACAAAAAGAAAAACAATTGCAATAACAAAAATTTTGTTTTTAAAAATTGTGAAATAAAGTTTAGAAGTTTAAAAAAATGCTGCCAACTCATGCTGTCGTCTCTTTAAATTTGAATCACTGCCGTATTTCTTCCCCCTAACAAATGCCTTTTTGTTGTCTGTTGGTTTCAATAGAAGCGAGTTCATTAAACTCGTTATTTTCTAAGATTACAATAATCAAAAGTTTTGTTCTTGTTCTTGTTAGTGTTGTGTCAATAGTAGTAGTAGTGGTTTATTTTAACCTTAAGGTTCTCGAATTCATTGACTTGAAAAATGAATTTACGTGAATTGATTTAAATACGTGCATACGGACATATTGCCTTATTTGATATTGTTATTGATTGTAGTTGCTATCGCTGATTTATTGCTGTTGTTGTCGCGGTGTCAGTCCACTTGATTCTTTTTTAAGCAAATATAAACCGATTAAGCGAGCAATTAAATACGAGACATGGAATAATACCAAAGTAAATTGTTTACAAGTGCACAATAATTGTATATAAGTGCACAATTGATTTGAAAATAATTACTAAATGAAGGCTCAATAATTTCTAACAAGTAGTTCTTTGCAAAATATTAGTTTATTTAGAAAATTGTACTTTATGACAATAATCTGTTGCATCTGTGGCCATCAGTGTTGTTGTTGTTATTGCTATTGTTTTGTGATGTTAGTAAGGGTTATTTCTGAGGTGACTACTGTCATCCGTGTTGCTGGTGTTGCAAAGGTTGGTGACGGTGTTTGTTTGCCTCAGTTATGTTTTTATTGAAACTAATTATGTGTTCGGAATAATTTCGTTCTATTCCTTAAATGATGCACTCCAATAAAGGATGCGACGAGAGTAGTCAAAATCAACGAATTGAAGGTTTGCATTATATATTCTATATTATTGTTATTGTATTAAACAATCCTTATTGAATTAAAATTAAGTAATTACTAGTTAGAATAAACCGCAAACCTTCTGTTAATTTCGAAATTACATCTAATTGCAGATTTTCGGCTAACAATAATTACAGTAATTTTTCTATCACAATATTCGTAACACATTTAAAAATATTTAAAAATAAAAAAATTTCCTTTGAAACAAATTTTATTAAAAAGTTTGTATTTGACAATTTTATAAAAAATTCGTGTGGTAAATATTTCGCAATAAAAAAATTTCATTTATATTAAAAAATTATTCGGCTATTTTGAAAAATTGTTCATGCGAAATTTTTCTGCCATCAGAAACTTTAATTTCGGCCAACTAGTTATTGTTGCGATGCTTTAAGAAATCTTGTTTTAACTAGAAATTGTTTGCTTTGTTGAATTCAAAATTGTTTACATAAAAAATTGAAAATGTTTGGCATTTCCTCATAGATTTTCCTCTCTTGATTTCCTCCTTCTTTATTGATCACCCTGTTGCACGTTTTTACGCTTTTACAAAGTGTTTTATGACCCTTCAAACTTTTTTTTTTATTTTACTGACATTCTGTTGGGTTCGTTTCAAATTTATTTCACTCCTTCATATTTTTTATGTTTTCACACATCGCGTAATTTTGAAAAGTGTTTTGCTTTGTACGCGTATATATTCTAATAGTATGCTTATTCAATCATAGTTTATGATAGTTAATATTTTTAAATATTTAATAAATTTAAACATTTCGCGATATTGCCTTTGCTTGACTTTAATTATTTATTTAGTACCTCTTATATTTTTTTATTTACATTATTTCTTTTTTCTTTTTTTCTATGCTTGACTAATTAGTGTGAAATATTTTCCACACATTAGCGACTTAATTCAGTTACCCAGACAACTTGTTAGAGGCTTTTTTTCTGCGAAATAGGACAAAATCTTATGACAACTCGACGAAGGACTCCTTTATTTATTGGGCGAAATATACTTTTTTCTCCGCTGAAAAAAAATTATATTAACTTAAGAGCGCATGACCAACAAATGTAAGACGAGTGAGAGAGGAAGGAAGGGAAGATATCAGAATCATGTAATTTTAATGCTACCTAATCGCATTCTCAATTCCAAATTGAAAATTTAATCAGAAAAACTGACTAAAATATCAAAACCTTAACTGCGTCCGCCTAAAAAAATGTCACTTCTAAAGCCGTCTTTATTATCCTTTTATTACGCAATATTCAGTCAAGTTAAAGCAATGATTGTGGGAGAAATGGCGATAATTAAGATTGTGATCACGGTGCAAATTTTGATACCTTTTTATTTCAGACTTTAGTTTCAAATGTTTAAAAGCATTCTCATGTAGAAATAAGCATTCTAAATAATTAATCACATTTTTAAAAAATAACAAAAGTGGTTAATTTTCTGAGAAATTATTTCTTAGCATTTGATGTACAGTTTTTTGTGTCAGTAGAATAACGATAGCTTCTATTAAAACGTACAAAGGAAGGAATGTGAATGAGGATGACGATGGGACGAATGTGGTGGAGTCGTTGACTTTTTTCGTTAATTTTTTGAATGTATTTAGAAAAGCAATTTTACCTCCAAAAAAGCAGAGAACAATTTGCAATTACAAATTTTATTTTTAATGATAATGACTACCATTTCTTAAAAATAGAAGGAACAAAAAGGGAAAACTCAATCAATTAAGTTTAATCGATATATTTTTTCGTGAAGTGGTGCCAAAATTATAGAGACAGATTGGGGGGCGGGAGGAGGCTTAAATAAAGGAAGAGCAGTGTCATCATCATCGGTGGCGTGCTCCTTTCGAATAAATTGACTTCGATCACGCGATTTTATTTGAAATCGGTCAATAAAATTTGATTAAAGGAGGAAAAAACAGGGCCATGGACAAATTTCGTGTTTTTGTCGAACTCATAAATATTTTGATATTGAAATAAAATTGAAAAATCCGTACTACCCGTTTTGTTTTAAAAACTTAATGTCCTTTAATGTTCTCAGCTATTTCCTTACTTTATTTTCCTTACTTTTTTACTTAATTTTTATTTTAAAATGCGACATAAACGGATTTCCTTCTTAAAGAATCAGTTAAGACGAAGCAGACACCAAGAAAATTTTCTTAAAAACTGTTTTTTCTAACAAAAAATTTTAAATTGTTTACAGACAATTTTCATTCTTTGTACAATACGAGTGTTTACATAATATTAAATTTTGTTATCAGGAAATGTAAAAAAACTATAAGAAGTAAAAAGTTTAAAAAGTAGAAAAATTCAATAAAAATAAGTTAACGATAATAATAATAATAAAAGAAGAATAATAATAAAACAACAATAGAACAACTCTCTTATCGCAGCCGTTAGACTAGAAGGCTGCTAAAAGTGACGATGATAAATTTTGGCTGCACCCTGCAATCATTTTGTATGTGTCTCCAAATAAATGCAAATCTCTACCATCTTTTCATTTTTAGTTATTGTCGGTTCCTTCCCTTTAATTGTCTCTCAATTAAAATTCTGTCTGATCAACAAATTTATTTAACAATATTCATAACGCTGCGACAGAAGCGACAAGAGCGCCGACCTCACTCTGTGATCTTTTGAATTGTTCGATTATTTTGGAATTATTTTCGGGTGTTATTCTCACTCATTATGCTAAAACATTATTACTATGATTGTTATCATGTTGTATAATATTTTTTCAGGTGTTCAATTACTACTCGCGTTTTTGCTTACCATAAAATTTTTTTGATTACATATTTTGTATTACATTTCGTAGCCTCTCCAATTCGTATTAAAAATTTCATTAACTTCATTGCTTTTAAAAAATGTACTCAAATGGCGCTGGTGGTGAAATTTGATAAGCAAAATTAAAGGGAGGTAAACAGTAATACTGTTGACTGTTGTTGTTGTTGTTTGTTCTTGTTGTTGTCGTTCTTCATGTATATTTTATGATTAATTAGCAAATTACTGTAATTTTCTTGTTCGTTTCAATTAACAAAAATATAGTTTGGATTGATATTTCACATTATGTATTTGGCGCCTAGAAATTTAAATATTTTGAATAATTTTTCAGATATTTGAGAAGTTTAAATTTACATTTTAATAAAGTGCATTGAACTTTATCTTGGTGTGATTTTTTATATTTATCGATTCCAAGCAGGAAATCTTCAATCATTTGCAAAATGGCGATATAAATTTGTCTACAACAAATTACGATGATTAACTAAAAAATATCTCAAACTCCAACATTTTCGGATTTCATCTTTACTCACTCATTGCCAGATATTTAACAGGATGATTGGTATTTCTTTAAATTAAGATTTAATTGCTTCTCAAAAACTTTCTAAATGCAGTTTTGTTAAGAATTCTTATAAAACATAATTAATCGCGCTTGAAAAATTCTACACAGTTTATAAGAAAAAGTTCCTTCCCAGTTTCATAAATATTCGTACTTATTTTTGTTTTAGAAACTCGGAAACTTGGAGATAACTCGGAAACTTTTCAATGGTACAAAATTTTTAACGGAAAATTTAAAGAAACAGTAGACAGTATTTATTATAAATGACACTAAAATATTTTGTTTGCACTTTCAATGTTGTCAGTCAAGGTTAACTGGTTCGACGAAGTAAATCTCATGAATAGAAAGCTTTCGAAAAGTTTCGAAAAAAAATGGCGCAATTCTGACTGATTTAATGATTATCCCGCCAGACAGCCTATTCGTGCTAAAGTGGATGAATGCGAGCTCAAAGTATTCACTCTTGGATGGGTGTTCATGTGACAGGGAGACAACGCATTATCCAAATTTTTGAGAGCACTGCAGCCTTATGAGCATCAGTTTAAAATGGGTTCAATTAGCTAACGCAAATTAGTTAATAAGTCAATAAGTCAAATCTTAGACAATATAATTTAAGGTCGAATTAGCTTAATGATTGAAGCTTCATGATTGTTAGAAGTGTTGACATTTCTCTGACTATACTACGCTGAGGTTATGTTATCTCTTTATTAAATAAAACCTTCATGTTCAAAATTTTATACACCATTCGCCTTTAGAAAGGGCTTAAAACGTAATCTAAGAGAAGTTTGAGAAAAGCCAAATCAATAATTGATCAACCTGAAAACCTCGTATCGTGAAATGGCCTTGAACAAGTTTTTAAAAAATTTTAAATTTATCCTAAATTATAGCATTTTTAAAGAAATGGTATAAAGTGATGTAAATTAAATAAATAAATTAGTTTTAAAAATGTGTCAACAACTTCTAGAGGTTCTACATAATCGTGATGCTAAATAGAAATTTCAGAAAAAGGCCACAAAGTATATTTTAAATTTAATAAATTTGTCAATTCTTCAAAGGAACCTCAGTAACAATTATCTTAAATGTTATCTGACCTGGTTTCAAAAATCGATAGTGAATAAATCTGTGTACAAAGAGAAAAGGGAGGCTCGGAAGAAAAGACGAAGCTTATATAATTGTTCGTACTTTTTATAGGACACTTGGCTTAGGTTCATCAAAGGTTAAGAAATCCTTTCCAGGGCATTAACCTAATTAAGAATCAACAATAATGTACAAAAAAGGTACACGATAATTAT
>OZ016501.1:24595227-24662727 GCA_963966595.1 Physocephala rufipes
CATTATTCCGTTGGGTGATTCCTGATTCACAAGCTCGTTTCCTAATAGATTTATTGCTATAATAATTGTTTTTTAAAACGCTATTTCATTCATAAGTGTGATTGTTGGTAGCTTTCTTGCATGCTTAATAAATTCACAATTTAAAGTCATGATTTCTTACGAGACTTGTTTGACGTTTATTTAAATGGTTCGATGGTATAATTTCTTATCGCAATCTAAGGTATTAAAATTTATAAAGTGGTGTAAACTTTATAAACAACTTCGGGGTTCATTATTATTAATTTAGCTATTATTTTTCTGTTTTGTTGGTCACAACCATCAATCTTGTTGAGAATCAATACCAAAGACAAATCGTGGGATGATAGAGCTTCTGAATAAATGAAATCGCGGATCTGATCAATTTTATAAGTAATCAGCTTTAACTGCTACGATTTTATTGTTTACACAAAATTCAAAATTGAAACCTTTTCTCCCTAAAAATCATTCATAGAAAATCAAAAGAGCCATAAATTTACATGTGGTTAAAATATTTACAATAATAAAATTTTATGGCTGATTTTGTGGTTTTATGTAAAACAGGATAATCAATTCAATCAATGATATCAATCTGCTTTGTGAACAAGATTCATTCAGCAGACGAAGCTTTTATAAAAGCGCGATGGTTATAAACCCTTGTCACTGTCAACAAAATTTGCAAAGAAATGACACCAACACAATCAACTGCGGCTGCTTAGAGTTTGAAAACTTGTCGTGGGACCTTTGTTAGACGTGAAGGCATTCTTTTTAGGTGATTTTAAGTGCGGTGCGCACGATTGATATCAAACAAAAGCATGCGAAATACTAAATATTTCGATCTTAAAAAGAAATCATAACAAAAATTACGTGATTGAATACCTTTTCTGTTTAATATTTAATTTAGCAGAAATATTTGAACAGACTTTTCTTACAGAATTTTTAATTAATAAAACCCAGAATGATTTATGAAAAAATCCATTAGGCAATAAGTGTTGAGTAATCTTTGTATAGTAGACGATTATACAGACAAGAATCAATTGTATTAAAAGAAATTTTTTAAAACGAATCCAACAACAAATTCAATAGGTTGTTGTATAATATATCTTAAAAAACAAAAATTTAATAAAGTACAGACATTATTAGGTTTATATTTTGAAGAAAAAAATCATATTACAAAAGATATTATTATAAAATTACTATAAAAAGTAATTGGGAAATTGTATAACCAGAGCAAAAACGCACTCAAAACAGCAACAACAACAATAAACAATAACAACGCAAACCAAAACAAGCAAAGCAAAACAGCAACAACAAAAACCATGGTAAAAAACCTCGCAAGTAAAAAACATCAATGAAGGCCATCCATCAACTAAAATAAATTTTATCAGTTTTGAAAAACTTGTTTGACCGATCAGTTGGTCCGGTAGATTGGCTGCGGGTTTGCTTTTCGGCCAACGTGGAAAACTCAATTTTGTCTTGTTTGTTATTGTTGTTGCATTGTCGTTGATTGGCTGGTGTGAAAATCAGCTTGTAAATCAATTGGGTAACAGATGTCAGTCGGTCGGCAATTCCGTCGGTTGTCAATTGTTTGAGACCTTCTCAATTACGCTTATGCAATAATTTTTTGTCGTAGTTCTTAATTTTTGTTTTAAGTTTTCCCTAATGTTGTTGTTGTTTTTCAATTTATTATATTTTTATTTCTGTATTGATTGATCGATTGGTGTGCCTGCCTTCGGTTATTTCATTTTGATGTTAGCCATTTTAGTTTCCAAGCGCAAAAAATCAGGCAAATGAATAAACAAAATTTTATGCTGAAAATTTCTTCTGTCTGGAGCGTGTAGATTTTAATTACTTTCAAGATATAATTAGAAAACCGAAAACTATTAAACACAACTACTTTTTCAAATATTCTTTGCAAATTTGTATCTTCTTAAAATAAACACATTTGCGCTTTCAACATTTTAAAGCTTGTCTAAAGTATTAATATGAAAAAAAATAAAAACAGCAAAACATGTAATTAGTGATGCTGTAATTTTTTTTCTTTAGTGTTCAGTAATATTGATAATTCCTTAATTGGATTGAAATTCCGAAAGGTTAAATTGAAAACCAACATGAATGGGCGTTCAGAGAACTGATTTTAATCTTCCCCAATTTAGGAACTAATTTCTTCAAAATTGTTTTAAATTTTTCATTACAAAGTTATTGCTTTTTATTGAATAATATAGTATTGTTTATGCATTAAATTCTTTTGAACATTCGAATTAATTTTATGACTTCCATGCATTAAGCAATGAACGACGACGACGCGGCAGATGCAATTAATTAAGTGTATTCTTGATTCAAAACTCTAATGTACCCAACAATGCTTAATCAAAGGTTATATCAATGATTTTAAACAATTGTTTAAAATTGTATCAAGATATATTAAGAATGATTAAGGAGAATATTTCGTATGATAACAAATTACATTTTAAGAAATGCGTATAGGAATGTATTAGGCTGCAAGATAAATTATAAAGATTAGAATAAAATTTTATTTAATTATAAAGTCTTAATGTACAAAACAACTTGTCAGTTGAATTATTTAGGACAAGTTCGTAATTTAATATCTGAGGATAACTAAACTCTTTAGGTTCTCTCTAGAATATCGTATGTATTCTGTATACTACGATATATTCCGTAATTGCAAAAATCTACAAATTTATTAAATCCACATCGATTTCTAAGATAAAAAAGTTTCTATTAAAAATAAAAATACGACAATGTTAACAAATAAGCAAACTACTTAACAATAAACATTGAAACATTTTCGTATATCGTGCAATACAATTATGTCATAATAGAAATATATCAAAAGAAATAAACAAACAATAAAATACTAAATTGCATTTATAATGTGAGTTAGATAAAACAAACGCATTAAAATATGCAAGTAATTTTTTTATTGCAGAGACATCTCTAAAAATGTGGACTCTAAACTGCACGCAATGCATTCGTGAATATAAAACGCGTCGTCTTCTAAGACAAAAATTAGCCGTTTATTCTAAAAGTGTCCAGAGTCCATTTAAAAATAAGTTGGAATATCTAAGGGTTATTTAGGATACTAACGAGATGTATTGCTAAAATGTGCCCGGAACAATTTAACCTAAAGTTCAGATTCAATTGTCATCGCATTATATTTAAAAATAATTTATTCAATCTTTTAATAGCTAAAAAAATATATTTCCTGAAAAAAGTGTTTGGCTTCTTAGATCCTAGAGAAAATATAGAAATAATGAGAAAACAGAGAAAATATTATTGAATTTATTCCACAGTTCGCATTTATAGTCACTTTTCAAATGGCTGACATAACTATATTTAGCAAGGCGCCACCTATAGTGGTATCAAAAACTGTTGGAAAGCAATAGCAAGACCGAGACCAGACGATACGTTTTGTACTATGAAAACAAGATGAAGCCGTTAATGAGTATGGAACGTGGATAAATTTGTATTTGCTTTATTCACCACAATTCATTTGACGTAACAAAATTTTTTAAAAAAATCCTTTTCAAAGGGTCAACCTCGTCGTTAACGTTAATGTTGTTTTTCATGTTTCCACACTTTGCTCCGATTCTTATGAAACAATCTCGCCTCTAAAATTGACGATGTTATTGTTTCGTGTTTTCGCTCATTATTATTTTTGTAAAATGTTATATATTACTCATCATATATTGCTTTAATGTTTTGTAATTTATTACTATTATTATTATGGTAGCTTATTATTATTATCAAGTTTGTCTAAAATTTTTCCATATTATTGCGTCCTATAAAATAGCCAAAGGTTTTAAATGTAATTAAAACTTGTTTACAATTAAAATACCAGACAAACAGGCATCATGTTATCATCGTTAATCTTTACTCCTTCCGATGATTATTTGTTGTCGGGAATATCCCTTCATTTAAGCGAAAAACAGGGAAAAGAAACAAATTTATGAGCTCATTATTTTGATGTTGCACTAAGTCCAATCTCAGCAGCTTCAAGTGGCTCGAGATTATGGGTAGAACTTCAAAATATATTTTAGATAGATCAGGATTCGGAGTTGCTTCTGAAGCATTTCTTTTGAAAGTTGCCTAAGTTCATTCATATTTGAATGGATTTATATATAAACTTATACCAAAATTACGCAGAACGGGCTTGTAATCATTGGAATCTCGTTTATAATTTTTAAAGTGACCTAACTACATTAATTACATTAACATTAATACATTTTATTAATCTATATAATAATCCATATGCTAATGCATAGTTCAAGCTTATTTAAAATATAATTCTACCCATAATCTACCCATAAATATAAGTTCTACCCATAATCTCGAGCAACTAGAAGCTGCTGAGATTGGACTTAGGGCAACGTCAAAATGATGGGCTCATAAATTTGTTTCTTTTCCCTGTTTTTTCGCTTAAATGAAGGGATATTCCCGACAACAAATAATAATCTGAAGGAGTAAAGCCTAACGATGATATCATGATGCCAGTTTGTCTGGTATTTTAATTGTAAACAAGTTTTAATTACGTTTAAAACCTTTGACTACTTTATAGGACACAATAATATGGAAAAATTTTAGACAGACTTGGTAATAATAATAAGCTACCACAATAGTAATAGTAATAAATTAAAAAACATTAAAGCAATATATGATGAGTAATATATAACATTTTACAAAAATAATAATGAGCGAAAACACGAAACAATAACATCGTCAATTTTAGAGGCAAGATTGTTTTATAAGAATCGGAGCAAAGTGTGGAAACATGAAAAACAACATTAACGTTAACGACGAGGTTGACCCTTTGAAAAGGAATTTTTTAAAAGATTTTGTTGCGTCAAATGAATTGTGGTGAATAAAGCAAATACAAATTTACCCACATTCCATACTCATTAACGGTCTCGTCTTGTTTCCACAGTACAAACTCAGGTCGCCAAAACATAGCATCAAAAAAATGTCGAGTACTAACACTAGTGTTGACTAATGTTCGAATAAATAAAGAAAACAGTAGAAAAATTTTATTAAAATATTTTTCATGAATTTTTCATTCATTTACAATCAAATATTTAATTAATTCTAGCATTTTCTCTTCTCTTATACGAAGAAAATTCAAAGTGAGTAATGTTTGAGCTTCATTCATTAAATTGTTAAAACTTATGAAAATTTGGTAAAGACCGTTTTCTGAATTTTCGTAAGCTAAGTTTTCATTTCAAAATATTAATATATTTCAAGAGGCGTTTACTTGTTAATTTCAATTTGTAATAAATCAATTCAAACAATCTCAAATTGAGTTACTGAAAAATGACATTTACAAGCTGATAAATAAGTTATTTAATTTTGCGAAGACAAAATGGGTGTGGTCGGAATGGGACAAAGTGAAGTTCGGTTGAATTTAAATTTGATTAGAAATTCCACATGCTCTTTCATGTACGCTGCTCTGAATCTCTATAATTTATCCTGTGATAGTTCAGTTGTAACAATGTCCAGTGTCCAGTTGATAAACCACCTCAATCACTGAATTGTTGTTGTCAACGTTTTCGACAAATACCAATAATTATGTTAGCTCCTAACTGATGGCCTCAAAATTCCAAATTCTTAACCGATTGCTGTGAACAAATGAAGCTTAAAATTATGTTTCATCTAAATGCCATCTTTGCCTTTTAAAAAATCCCTTTCAAGGGATCAAGCGGTTTAGTAATGAGCATCTTATATTCTTACTTCCTTTTATAAATTTGTCTGCCTTTCGTTAACTTCCTTTTATAAATTTGTCTGCTTTTCGTTAACTTCCACCTACTGCCAACATCACTCGCAGACTATTTCAAAGATATTTCCGTTTAGGAAGCTTAAAAATGACATTTCACACGAGAATTGCCAATTCTTAATTCTAATAATATTTCTACATTATCATTCTATTTGTGTCATCCGTTTAAAATCTTGAAAATCTTTAAATAATGGCTTCAGCAAATATTGAATCTTCATCAACAGCATCACCACCAACGCCTTTCGATAAACGACTAGACTGTAGTGCGTCACTGTTTAACTTTTATCCCCATCTTGTCACTTGTTGTTGACTCTAAAAAATTCAATATCCTTTTGCAACTTTTGTGTTTATTTTCCATTCGGGGAAGGAGTCTTACAGAGTCGTAAAAACAATTTAAACACATACATAAACTCTCTTGACTATTCGTTTTACACTCCTCTGTCATTTGAACGGAATAACGTTTCCTCTTCTAGTTATACGTAAGTAAAACGGAAAAAACATCTTCAATATTTTAAATTTATTTTTGCTTAGCTTAGGAGAAGTTAAGCAGAGAAGAGGCTACTCGCGGACTTGAGCAAGTAAAAAAATCTTCTTTAATGAAAAAGTAAAAAAATAGTGGTTTCTGACGCAGTTATCGATTATAATGACTTTTTGAGATACGAAAGTAAAGACCTGTCAAATCATGGCAGAGCAAAAACAGTTAAGCGGTTCAGCATAATCATTATTTTGTTAATTAATAATTTTATATTATCCCTTTTGTTAATTATTCTTGGAGAAAAATGGGATAAAGTTGTTCGTTGAAAATTATTTTAACAATTCCTGAAATGTTCGCAAACATTTTTCGATTTTCAAAATGCAATAATTTCAAATATTTTAAGATTCAAAATTCTAAAAATGTTTTAGGAGGCTATGAATCTGTGATACTTATTTATGTGTTCCTATATTTTTATGTAAATTTTTAGTTCGATTTTTTTAAAATTTGTTTCGTTAATGCTTTTACATCCCAAACAATTATTTCTAAACTCTCATCATTTTCCTTGTGTTTCTGACATTTCCTGATTTTTCTATTTCTGTTTTACAACGTGACCGAATACGGTTGTTGCCGTCGGACTCTACATAAGTCGAAAACCATTACCTTCTTCTTTTCTCTACCATACTTGGAAGAGGAATGGGTTCGCTCCTTCACTTCTCGCTTAGGTTAAGATTGTAAAGTATTACATTTCATTCGTAGAATTCTTCTATATTACGCTCTACTTCTTTTCCATCTTTTATTTGCCACGAGGGATCCATTCCTTGAACGAAATCCAGACCACCGACACGTGATCAATTCCTTCAAGATCATTTTTACTGTTTCCCAAACCATTGGACACGTGTTAAATTCATTCAATAGCATCGGTCATCAAGAGACAAAGAAAGGGTTCTTGTAGAAGCGTTTCAGTCAACGCGATGTTTCATTAGATTGCGAATTAATCTTCATAACAGTCAATAATCTTCATAAAAATCATAACATCAATGACTCAATAAATTAATTAATTCATACACTTTTTAGCAATTAAATCGTTCCTGAAAAAGTCGTAGATTGGCGAAAACTCTTAACTTTTCATCATTTATTCCATTATTCAATTAACTAATCAATATTTTTGTATATTTCCTTTACTAGCAATTAGTTAATAATTTATCAATTATTTCACATAGAACGCGATTTTTTAACTGCGAATTAGTAAAACTTAAAACCAAGGAATGAAACAATAATTTAATCGTCTCTGGCCAGACTCCCAATCAATCGGCGATGGTCATAAACAATTAATTGAGCAGTAGATCAATAGAACAGTCTAATGATTAATAGATCAATAACATTTTTTAACGTTTAATAGGTCGATTAGTCGAAAATTATTGATGTAAATATCCAGCCTTCTACAACAATTGATTACAACAATATTGCACTCTCGTTCTATTTATTCAATTAATTTCAGAAACTGAACAATCTATCAGACAATCTTGGCTTTACTCAATGGATTTTCTTATCAAATCTTGAAGTAATTATTTATCAATTGTTTCCGTACTTATTCAGGTACTCCTTCGGTCATTATCAATGCATAAGTTAGTTAATTAGTTGGTTTATGGTACGATGCTCTATTCAACTAACCAATCACGCATTTATCTCTTTTTCAGAGTTCACTTTTTATAAGCATTGTTTTCTTTCACACTTTGCTCACACTTAGGATTGAATTGTTTAATGAACGGAAAGTTGTCTTTGGAAAATCTCTGAAAGTCTCGTGGATGTTATTTGGAAGTCATCTGGAAGATTGCTAAAACGTCTTTGTTAGTTTCCTGGGAGTTTTCTGGATATTCTCTTTCTCTTTTTGGAAGTGTTTATGCAACAAAATTATGAAAACGTTTGTTCATTATATTCTACAACAAAACATACCGAAGGACAATCTGATTATTTTTCTCAGAATAAATCAATTAATCACCAGACATATTTTGCCTGGACCTTGTCTATCATCGAAGAATATCAATATAAGTTTTGTTTAAAATTGTTTCGAATGTGTTTACAATTTTGAATTTTTATTAGTTGATTTTATTATTTTGACAAAAAACTTTTAGTTAATAAAAACAGCAAGATTTTTGCGTAAATAAACATGGTTTGTATAAACAAAACGCGCATACTATTTAGAAAAATGGAAATTTCTGAAAACTGCCTTCAAAACTAGAAATGGATATCGATGTGTCCTCCTCATTTCACGTAAAATTCGCGTAAAATTTAACCAAATCAATCAATATGTTTTTCAAAAGTAATAACTGGTTTGTTTTCTGTTTTTTAATATAAATTTATCAATTTATATTGAAAGTGAGAATTAATAATTTTTCGAGGGATTTTTTATTATTGTTGTTGTTTACTTATACATTCTTTCTTCCCTTCCATTCGTTAAATGCTTTACGGAATCTGGGTCACGTGGTCGATGTTGTCGTAGCGTCGATCATTGCAGTTATACAGCTGCATTTCTGTTGTATTTTCTTCTCAATATTGTTCGCAATTATTTTCAGAATTTGTCTAACAAACTTTTGCTTTAATTAGATTTCTGCTAGTATTATTAGTTTATAGTTTATATTATATTTATTTATATGATATTTTCGTTCAGGTGTTTATGATTTGAGTAAAATTTTCTATACTAATACTAATACTTAACTAATTACTAATAATAATACTAATTTGTATTCGTAATGTAACGCCAATAACGAGCATGATTCGGACTTTTTCGTTATTTTGAAAATGGACATGATATGCTAAAAGGAATTATTTTTAAATCATTTCTCACACCGAGTAAATTCTACAAATATTTTTAAATGCCATATTTTTTCATAAAAGTAGGTAGTTGGTAGTTGGTAATCATTCAGACAATACTGCATTGTCATCGAGTTTTTAGAAACTTTTTTGAAACTTAATTAACGAATTATTAAGAAGTTTATATTTAATATGAAAAAGATACGAGAATATTCGTAATCCATCTGATAACACAATTAAGTGTTTTAGTTTTAACCGTTCTAAATAAAATTATCATGAAAACAGTTAGCATAGAATTATTAACTAGCTGTGTTATTTTTAAAATTGTTCACATCTTTCATTCAGTTCATTCTTGTTCAAGTTTGAGTGATTACAATTTTTTTATCTCTTTCAGAAATTTTCTCCTTATATTTAAACTTAGTTTTATAATTTATTACAGACACATATAAAGATCACCAAATATCAAATTCAAGTATTCTTATTTTTAAATTTCTTATCTTGTTGTTTTGTATATTTATTGAAGCATAAAATAGTCAAATCTCGGAGACTTACTTGAATTCCGAGTTTATTAAAATTAACCAAGGTCGATAAATTTAAACATTACTAATTTTTGTTAAACGAGTAAAACTGATAAAATTATGTTTAAATTATTAACGTCAGAAGTGTTTACTTTCAGGTAACAAAGAACTTTACTCTTAAAAGAATTTTATCGTTAAAGTGTGGTATAAATTCAAACATAAAAACGCATGATTGGCCATACTTAGAATTTTGTTATCATAAACATCATATACTAATATCATTAGGAGAATCATTATTTTATTATTTAGGGAATTATATTATTTTAGGAAAACTGTTTTAGGAAAACTGTTATTTAGGGAAACTGTTTTAATTCTGTTTTAATGAGCCAGAGAAATTATTTTAGTCATTAGTGCAAATAATAATTCTTTTCAAAATGTCCTAAACCATAAAAAATTTAAAATTTTTCAAATTCGAAATGGTTTGCATTATCTCTTCAGTTATATAATGTTTTTACTTTTTCCATTTTAAAATATTTTATTATTTTTTGTGTAATTCTTAGATTTTACGCAGTATTTGCTTTTGTTGTTTTAATTCATTAATCTCTTCAAAATTCCAAATTTTCTCGATTTGGCGCCTAAAATTAGAAGTTCTTTTGCCATTAGATGAATTTAGAAAAAATTTTAACAATTTTTAGTGATTTTTTGTTAATTTCTGTTTTGATCTTTTTGTTGACCTTCTTCTTATGCTCTAATATAGTGGTCCAGTGTGGTCTTCTTACATTCTCTATAAGTTTATTGAGGCTCCTTATTACGATTGTTTCAATTAAAACATAACGAACACTCATGATATGAATTTCATTTGATTAATTTTATTTGGTCAATGAAAGCAACTTTATAGGAAAAATTTTGAGTTTCCTTCTTCCACCTTGTGTCCTGAGAGAGGTTTCAATTTGGTGAAATCTTCTACTTCAATTTTGCTTAAAAACAGAGCCAGTAAAATATTTCTAAGTTAAACAAAGCAAGAATCCCATAAACATATTTTTCTTGAAAAATCATTACTATCAAATCCGGACTTTAAACCTATTGATCCGCGATTAAGAATTCAAAAGCTAGACTCCGAAGTCTAATTATTTATTCAGTATATTACAGCGTTTCTCCTTTGTAATTTCTATGCCATCTCGAAATATTTTCGAATATTTTTCCCCGTTATTTGTTATTGGTTTTTTATTCGTATTGATATCAGAATTTATTCGTTTAATAATTCAAATTAAATAGAAATTAATCTATTAATTAAATTAAATAGAAATTAATTAATTAGTCTTTTTTGGACATTCAAAGGAATCATTATTCAAATATTCCGTATATATCAATTCATAACACGGTACAGTCGATTCCTGACATATTTTACATTATTCACGCATTTTATTTCTGACCCAAATACTTTTGAATAAAAATTTTTATGATTACATTCCATTTAAATAGTTTTGCACTTTGATTTGTTTTTCATTTTCTTTCTTATTCTTTCCAATTTCGTATTGGTTTCTCACTTTCACTTTCGTTGTTGTTTTCATTGGAAATTAGTCAAGTTTATTAAACTTCTAAATAAATAATGGTAATCGCATTTCAATTATTTGCGGTCTCTATGGCTGTTGCTGCTGACGCTTCCGTTGGCGTTGAAATATGCAAACAATTACAAGAACACCAACAACAAAAACCACAACAACTTTTGTTTAAATGTCAATAATTGATATAAAACAGCGTTGAATTGTTTTGGTTTGTTTTAAAGTAAAAAAAAACAAGACACAATTATTTACGAGTTCTATTTATAAGTATAATAAATAAATTAAAGAAGAAATACTACTGAAACAAAAATCATACAACAACAACGCACTCGAAA
This sequence comes from Physocephala rufipes, assembly GCA_963966595.1. Taxonomy (NCBI): domain Eukaryota; kingdom Metazoa; phylum Arthropoda; class Insecta; order Diptera; family Conopidae; genus Physocephala; species Physocephala rufipes. Next base: position 24,606,732 of record OZ016501.1, read on the forward strand.
GCAGAAGCTACGAAATAATAATTTAAATAAATAAAAATTTTTTATATACGTGTGAGGAAGACGTAGCGATATTTGCAGTTATTTAATTATTACGATACTCGTGAGAATATAAAAATAAAAGAAATAATAAAAAAGATTGAAAACAAAAATAATGTCAAGTAATAAAATTAAATGAAATTTCAAACTCGATTGAGAACAAAAAAAAAAACCATTTTAAAAAACATAAAAAAATTTTATGTATTATAACGAAAACCAGTATTTGTTCTACATTGAAATTGGAAGCGGAATACATGAAAATATGTAAAAGAAAATCACAAGACAGCAATTTTTAGGGAAAATCATGTTTATGAGAGTCTAAATATATATTTATTGCTTTTACGAAATATTTAAAATTACAAAAAATACAACATTATTTTGGTAGTAATACTATTTTACTTCAAAGTCAAATTTAACATATTTTATAATAAACGCAGTCAGACATCTTGCCTAAGTCGCACGCTTTTAAAAGTACTTTAATAATTATCCAATTCACCTCCTTTCTACCAAAAGGTCACACATTAAGACATCACACCCGAATATAGTCTCCAGTAAACAGCCGCAACAACACTTTAAATGACCCTTTGTGACTCATTAACTGACTGATTAAAAAAAGTACTAATTGATTGTTTAGCGCGCTCATTTCTTAGAGTGCGGTTCGTATTAGTTTGTACGTTTTAATTAATGAGTCGTAGTACTAATTGAACCTCAAGAACGTTTTTACAAGCCCGGGTGGATTGAGAGATTAAGCATACATAGAAACAGCTAATCGCAGATTATCTCGGTGATGTACTGAATGGTATGGCGAACTCGCTTTTGTAATCTAAAGAAAAATCATTTGCAAAATTTTTTTAAAAAAATGCAAAAAAACCGCCAGACATTTCCACGCTAGCTAACACTTTCTGATGAATGAAAACACCAAATGACCTCATAGTTGGAATTTTTTTACGACTACTTGTCGTAAAATTGTATTCAGATTATCAACTACGACAAAACTCGTATTACGTTAAAATATTTCATTAATTTTCTTACGAATACGTCCAAACAACTTAAGAAAATTTATTTTTTTTTATGATTGAAACTTCAAAAATTGTAGTTAATTACTTAGTTGTTAAAAGCCATATGTGTTCATTTTTTTGATGCTTCTCTTGAAAAACGTAAACAAACGTAGAGTTTTGGTTCTTTGTTAGCGGCTTCATTAAGATAAAATTTGTGTTTATTAAGATTAACAATATTTTTGTTAACAATTTAAATCTTAGCCAGTTTGGAAAGTTTTCGATAGACAAATCTAAATTTAAAAGTTTAGCTGAAGCAATTTGTTCATTTCAGTAAAATTCCATTCGTTTAATAGCGTTTTGTCGATTGAAATGTTATTCAATGGCATGGTAATCAATTTAAGTCTATAGTTTTTTATGAGATATAGCTTGCTACAACTTATTCTACATATCTTTACTGCTTTTTAAAATCTGAAATTTTGAATTTTAAAACTAATAATAATTACAAATATTTACGGATTTCTAACGGATAACGGATTTAAACCACACTTACTGATAAACGACAAATAATTAATAGCAATTCCTAGATAAATTATAATGCAAGATTTTAAACATATGTTTAGAAATTATAGAAAAAATTTGAAAAACATCTGTCAGGAAGTGCCTTTCCTATTTTAGGATAACAGCCTTCTGTTAAATACGTCCAAAATGCACATTATACACCCTGTGTATAATGATCATGCAAGTTTAATATCATATAGAATTTGATAGGCTGTTCTATTTATTATTTCAATCTCAATCTTCAGTCTATGATAACGAAATGCAATAGTCGTGCAAATATTTTTATCATTCTGAAATCTCTTGCAATTATGATCATGATTTTTATGAGAGACAATTCAGATTCAGGTCAGTCTGAGAATGAAATATATTTTTTATACTTTCATATAGCTGTCTCGTCCCATTGAAGTTGTCACAAGCACTAGAAGAAATAAAAATACCACTCATGACGTATGTAGAGCCAATAACAACACCGACAAGAACAACACCAACAGTCTATGAAGGCTAGAAAAGAGCTACAAAAGTCAACAACAGCAGCAACTAATTTATCCTTATACTACTACGGCAAAATGCGAACAAGGAAATGTAATGATTGACAAAAAACAAATACTAAACGAAAAGTAACCAACGTGACAAACCTGCTGCTAAAGAGTGTTTGCTGTTGGTGTCGTTTTAGATGCGAGTGAGGGGGTTTCGCGTCAACTTCAAAGCAATGAAATTTATCTCATCGACTTTTAACTTCTTTTGCAAGAGAGGATAATGAAATTTTGATGCGTGACGCCATTTTGAAACTAATACGTGTAAACTTAATTTGCACACTGGCACGCGTCACTTGCGACGGTTTTCAAGGGTTAATGGGTTTTGCATATGCGTCTATGTGGGATACATGTGATAAAAACAGTGAAACGAATCGTGAAAAAGCACCAACAGTGCAATAAATTTTCAACTTTTGAATTGTTGCTGCTGCAGCTTGTTGTGTGTTGTTGGTGCTGCTTTTGTCAATGCTATGCACATTGATTGCAGCTGCATTAGACGTTGGTTATGAGAGCACGTTGTTTTCATCCTTGGATAGTGTTCTGCTTTCAGAAAAAATCTTCGGAATATGTCGTGTTTCCTTTATGGTATTTATATTAATTTTTAGTTTGGATAAAAAGATAGCATTTTCACCCGAGCTTGTGCGTTCTTTAACCTGTCGCGGGGCCGGACAATTTTAATTCTAGTTTATAATCTCCGGCGTATTTGTTTTCCTATGATTTAGAAGACTCTAAAGTATAAAACGATAAGATTTGCGAGCATGCGCAAACTTTTTCCGGATTGAAAAAATTAAAAGTAAACAATTAAATAATTAATTGTAAATAAAGGTTTTTTCGTAGAGAGTAATTAATTTAGAAATTTCAGATAATTGCCTATATTTTCTAACATAATGTGAAATGAGATAGATGATAGCTAAATCTTCGATTTTAATAAATTTAATGAACTAAGCTATATAACCAAATTTTATGAATATATTTAGCTTTCAAATACATTCAAATTATTTTTTTAAAAAAGTTAAAAACTACTTAATAAAACAGTGGACTTCATAGGTGGACTCATTTAGAATAAATCGCCCAGTGTTTAAAAGTTATGTCTACATTTTCTTCAAGTTGGCTAAATGTCTTTAAATACCTTTAAGGTATTTCAATTGAAGGTAACACAGTTTTTACAGTTTTTTAAATTTTCTAATTTTATGAAATCTTTAAAATTTCTTCAATAAGTCTTCCAACTTTATTAAATCGTTGAAAAATTGTCCTACGGCCATGATATATTCTCTACTGTTGCCATCGATGCATATTTTTATTTGCTTTCCTTGTCGTTGCTTCTCGTTTGCTTTCTTTTTCTCTTCACATCCAATCCTCATTTATTTTCTTCATTTTTATTTTTTTTTGTGTTGTTGATGTTCTTTTAAGCTTGTAAGAAGCTAACGACTGCCATTTCTTATTGTCAATCTGCTAAGCTTAAAACTGCTGGCTTGTCAACAAAATGGAACCGAATGATATGAAACGAAATAAAATGAACAACTATTTGTCCCACTATTTATTTGTTTTTCTTCCGTACATCTTTCAAATATTCCTCCAAACGCGCCTTATCCGCGCTACAGGAAGGACGCTACTTCTTAGGAAATAGCGTTAGGAATTGCGCGCGGATGTCCTTGATTTCATGCAATTAGCAGACCTTGATGAAAATATGTTTATGCCTTTAAAATTAAACTAATTTGCTGTAGGCGATTTAATTTCGTCAGTAGAAGACTTTCAGTTTCATATCGTTTATAAAATAACATGAAGTAAAAAACAAAGAAAATTCATCTTGCTCGATTTTATCAATTAAAAATATATCCGTTCATCCGTTAATGGAATATTCGCAAAATACGCAGTCACAACTGGGAGAATTCCCCAGTCAAGGCACCGGCGAGATTCGAACTCACGATCTCCTGTTTACTAGACAGGCGCTTTAACCAACTAAGCCACGGCGCCCCAATGTAACGTTATGATAATACACCTTTTCCACCACCAGCTAAAATTATTTCAAAATAATGCAATAGACTCAATTTCTACACTGTGGGCCGTTTTAAACTTAATAGGAATAGAAAAAAAAAGCTGAGAAAATATTGTGAAAACTGAAAAAAGTTACCAGTTTCTTCTTAACTTGAATTACATCTACATGAACTCTGACTGCGGTGTATTTTTTGATAATATACGAGATGGGTACACGAAAATATATTTTTGTTTATATTACTTCATGACTGTGTTAGAGATATGCACATTTACTATGTCTGACATATCATATTGCCATTAGTTAGGTCATGTCGTGTTTATTTTAAAATAACATTAATTCCTAATCACATTAAGGATTTTCACATAACACTTTACTATGTAAAATTTTGGAAGACTGACGAAATGCTAACAATTTTTATAGCATTAGTATGATTAACGACAAGTACCGAACAGCCAGTCAAATAATATTAAAATACACCAACATTTTAATTTAATAATAATGGCTCTTTCCTAAAAGGAGACTACTTAAGACTTCCCGCGGGGAGTCGAACCACCAACCTTTGGGTCAGCAACCGAACGCGCTAACCGATTCCGTCACAAATTCACAGAGATCCATTGGAAAAATGGCGCAGTTGCCAAAGGTTGTAAATTTTCATACATACACACGGGCGCATATATGTACATACACATTAATAATTTAATACAGTTATCAGCTAAATCGTATTTCCAGAAGAAAAATACTAATTATTTTATTTCAATAGTATTTCAGTCTCAAGATGTTAAGCCACAAAAATTGGAAGGAAATTTTGCAAAATTTACACAAAATCATCAAATTTTTGAAAAACAATTATTCTAAGTGTATTTCTAACTGTATTCTAACTGTCTATAATTGATATATTTTTTAAGAATTATTTAATAAAAGATTGAAATGTAACTATTGTATTATATTATTGCCACCAAATTATTTCCAGCACTTTTGCCTTTCTGGTCCGTTTTCAACAAACAACACCCTGGGAAAGTTGAGAACATTATTGCTACATTTCAAATCAATACCTGCGTTGGTACTTCTGCAATAGTAACTTTACATTGTGGGTGGACCACACCCGCTTCTAGGAGTATGTTACGAAAACAAAAACGTAATTGCAACTTCTAAGATACGATATAATTTGAGAAATTGAACTAAAGGGTATTCCAATAAGAGCGCCAACGTTCATATCGCTCAATTTGGGCCAAAGGAAATTGGTTATCATCGATCTGTAGCCCTCGCCGTTGACGGTGATAGCCTTACCAACGTCGTTTTCGAAAAAGCACGAACCAATGACGCCGTCGGCCCAAAATCCGTACCAAACAGTAACTTTTTGTGGAGCATTGCCATCTGGTGGTCATGTGGGTGGGCGTCGTCCCATATACGACAATTTTGCTTGTTCACATCGCCACATATCCAAAAATGCGCTTGTAGCTAAAGTTGATTTTTCGATTGCAGCGTTTGCAATAACGTACACTCGTTTTGATAATAAAGTTTTATCATTTAGACGTGCTGCACAATAGCGTAGCTTGCTTGTAATAATGATTTGGCATTACGGACTGAATTACAATCAGTAGATTTACCAGGCGCCGGTTAAGCAGCATGACCGCTACATACGGTCAACATCTACGCGCTCTTATTGGAAAATCATTTATAAGAAGGAATTCATTTTCACGCCTCCAAACAAATGCATTCCAAACGAATGAGGTCATCTGCAGGTTGCTAAAGGGTATTGGAACGCGGTTTCAATTTGCTTAGTGAACATTAAAGCGGCGGATTCCAAATCGCACACTGCGCAAATTGTGCAATTTCTACCTTTCTACCAATTAAAAACGGAACCGCTTAAATTTACTTAAAATCCTTAAACATATTTTGCTGATTTATTGCTGTTAGCAAAGTGAGCTCCCGGCTCGAAAGTACAATGAAGCCTTAGACGGACAATTGGTCTATCTCCAGCAATTGAGTCCTGTAAATCTATGCTTGCTGAATTTAAAAATAAATTGCACTTGCCGTAATTTCGGAACGCTTGTCTCGCACCAGTTTAGCAAATTCGCTTCAAAGCCAAAAGAAATATGATTTTCAAGGAGTTCTCCCATTTTTTTACATCTCGCTCATTTCTGCTCCTTGTCCACCTAACACCGGGATTTTAAAGCAACCGCGCTTTACTTCCCCTGAATGTAGGTCAAGCTGAGATAAATTTATCTCTAAAAGCGGTGATGCATTGCAAATGGATTATTACAGAACAAAAAAGGAAAGAGGAAAATCGTACAAAAACTATAATCACAGTGAAGAGTAAAGAATAAAACACCGGGAAGAAGGTGGAGACTGCCAGTGAAAGTGCCAGAAAATTGTAATGAAAGTGCGGGATATGAACGAAAGAAGAGTGAAACAAAAATCCATCTTTGTTGGCAGTAAAAGTGATGAGATGAAAGTTGAAAAGGTGAGAAATTTTATCATCCGCAAACAGAATCCACTGAAGCAATATTATTGAAACAACGGCAGAACGACAGCTCACATAGACAGAAGAAATATCACTTGCCTGAGCGCTGGACTGGAGACATATGCATACGAAGGGGATTCTTTACCACTTTCTCTTCTAGCTGCTTCCACAGATCAGTGGGTAAAAATTGAAATTAAAAAAAAAGAACCTTTCATTTGAGTTTTGTGATTTTAATTACGACAATGCCAGCCAATAACTTTCATCATAATCAGGTTAGACGAGTCGGTTACTTGCAAGTTCAATTTTTCTTATTAAATTGAGTCTATCGAATCGAATTCTTATTATGGCCAATAATACTTTATTATATTTACTTGTTTGTTTTGTCATTAATTCAGGTGTAATCAGCGGTTATGTCTGAATTTGTTGACAAAACCTATTTTATTCCTGATATATCGATATTTTTAAATCTATTTTTATACCACATAATATTTTTTTTGGACTTTTATGGACTTTGTTATTTATATTTAATTTATTCTCCAAAAACATGGTGTATTTTTCTAATCAATCAATTTTGGTATCAATCAATCATCTAATAATGACTACAAAAATTGATGTTTGTGAAGCTTGTGATGGTTGCAAAAGATATTGCCCAACCAACAATCACAGGAATAGATGAAGGGTAAATGGATGGAAGGTGGTTTGTCATTAAATTTGTCCAAAGCTCTTTAGAGAATGAGGCTCTACTTAAAAAAGTGAGAATCTGCTGCGACAAAAACAACATCGGTATTAAAGTGACACTTCATACAGAGAAACCGTCACTAACCGAGGGGAATATACTAAACAATAATTGATTGGAAAAATACCAAAAAGGCTTTTAGTAACCAATTTAGCTTGTTTGCTTGACTCGTGTTTAGCAAGCATGTTCGTAAAATGTCATGCACGATTCATGCATGTATGCATCTTGTGAATTTGAACTGCATGCCGATCGATTTTTTTGAAAATCATAGAAACAGGTCACGGCTATTTATTCGTGACAAGGAAGAATTGAGGATTTGCACTGGTGGCGTTGTTCTCCTAGGTGTTGTTGTTTTAACTGCTGTTTTAACTGTTGTTTCCTCTATTTTTCACAGTCACGTCATATCATTCTCGCATACTCAGAATTCTTTAGTGGTGTTGATAAACACCTCTGATAAACATTACACTCCTGCCTGTCATCAGATGACAGTCCTAATATCAGAAGATATACAGGGTCAGAGGCGTGTTAAAGTGATTAATTTCACAAATTAATCAGTATTTTTATTCTTTTCAATTGCGTTCAGTATTTTATTTATACAATTAGACTAAAAAAAACATGAATTTCTCTCCTCATAAACCCATGTCTAACCTGTCAAAATCGTTGACGTCATTCCACAGAATATCGAAAAAAGAATGGTTTATATTTGCATTGAAGATTCCTTCAACATTTTATAACATAATATTCGCTGTCACTCCAGTTATTCGCTTGCGCTCCAATGTATTAAAGTGTCAAATAGCAAACCCATATCTTCCGCCTCTTTATTCCATCCTTTATTACGTGATATATTTCATGATTATGTCCTTCCTGCTTCTTGTCCTTCCTCCTTCCTTCTTCCTTTTTCTTCTGCTCTATTTTTTATAATCTTTCAAATCGGTTTTTTATGTCGTAAATTTTTTTCTCATGAAATATGAAAGTTCAAAGTGCCAAGTTAGAGGCTTTTAATGCTCCCGTGATTAAATTTTATCGTTGGTCGATTAAAGGGCGGCGGGCTGGTTTAGGTAAATAAAAAGTTTGTGGCATTAAAAATTTAATACCTGTTTTTTATTCCATTATTAATATTGTAAGAGTTGTTTCGGCTATTCCTGCAACTGTCCACCTGGTCACACCCATACCTTCACAATATATTCCTAACGCCTTTAGTGGATTCCATTTAGCTCAGCTATAGCACGCAGGATACGTGAGTTTGAGTACGGGAAATAATGGCATTTAAAGGCATTCGCCGCAGAAAGAAATCAAACGCTTTCAAACGGTTCAAGTACAAGCATCTCGTACTGTCGAATTAGTTAATCCAGTCTTATGGACGCAACGTAAAAACGCAGACCAATCCTCATTTAAAATTCAAACATGTACCAAAGAGCGACGTCGGCTCTAAAATAAATTTCATTCTTTAGATTCGCCACAAAGCTCTTCGCATCCTTGTCGGGCCATAGAGGCGCCACGAATACACGAATGAAATGCTTTTTTTTTGTATAGACGATTAATATTTTAAGCATCCCACTCCATATTTTTTACTTTCTAAATATATACTTTTAGTAAATGTTTTTTAAAGCAGAGGCAAACACAATTTTACTACTTGCCTGTCGGAAAATTTATGAAGCGCGCTTTTTACGACTAAAGGACTAAAGGAAAGCAGACAGAAGGAAGAAATATAGAAAGAGAGGGAGAAATCGGTAATATCGCATACTACAGAATATATGTTTACCATTTTTATCAAAACCAGACAAAAATAATATTTTCGATAAATGCCATAAAACAAGTAATTTCCGATGAGCGTAAATTGCTCTGGAGATATCAGATCGTTTTCTTCTCCTTCCTTCCAAAATCGATTTTTCTTTTAAATATTGGTGATGAAACAGATACTGTTTCTCGATTCTTCTTCTTCTCACTTAACTGCCCAATATTTAGAAGAGTTTACCTCCTTTTTCTAAAATAAATTTTCAAAACAAATAAGCAGGAACGCTAACTTTGGCCTCCCCGAAACTCATATCCCTTCACCCACACTACAAATTTATGACCTAACCCTATAACCAGTAGGCATGCCACGTCCTTTTCCCCTCACAATTTTCATAATAACGTTATGACCACCCATATAAAATTCCGTTTAATTATCTCCTGTCGTTTCCGAGTTATCGCCAACTTCTGTGTTCTGTGTTAGAAGGCGGAAGGCGGTGATTTTTATAATGGGCAAACACTTTTTATACACTTTCAAATTAAATTTCGTCTTAATGTTTTAAGCCGAACCTGCAATATTCGCCATTGAATGCGTTGTAATGTAAAAGGTAATCACGTAGTTTGCGATGGCAGAAAATATTCCTACCAACTTTCATAAGGAGTTATTCTCCCATAATCGTGATTTCCTCAGACAGACGAACAAACGGATACATGGACAGACATATAGACAGAAAGACATACAGGCAGACGGACAGACATGGTTCAGAGACGTGTTTCGTCGACTCTGAAGGAGAATCTAAGCAAGAATATATATACTGTTCTTTATCTGCCACACCCCCTTTAATGCGTTATTAATGGAAGAGCTAAGTTAATGCACTCTACGCTCTTCCGGTGTAGGGCATTAAAATTAAATTCAAAGAAAAGTAGTACGCACAGATGAGACTGAAGAGATTGCTACTTCCCAAACAAAGAGGTCTGCGTGTGTGTGTTTGTTAAAATTGAAAACATTCCGTATGTTGCTCGAGGGAATAATCAACGCCATTCATCGGAAGCTGTATCATGCTGCCTCGCACGACATTAAAGAATGACATTTTGTTATCAGTTCATGTTTACTTAGGTACATAAAATTTGAAGTTCTTCAATCATCCTCTTGTCGGTTTGTTCGTGTGAATTTGTTTGTTTATGTGAAACGTATTACGAGAAAGTTTCCCATATATGGAATGATTCCTTCATGAAATTGCAGGAAAATCTGAAAATGCTTTCCGGCAAAACTAAATGCATGAATTCTGTAATTTGTTTGTGAAGAAATACTATTTAATCAAGCAAATATTTTGCAAGGAACTTAAATTTTCGAGTAAATTCGTGTTTCCTTAACTCTTTACGTGCCATTCAATTTGTGCAGTTTATTCTAACAATACTTGAATATGAAAATATTCTCATAAACAACTGCAATCTTTACGTATTCGTTTTCAAATCGTTTTCCTTTTGCAAAGCACAAATGAACAGACTTCTTTCTCTCTGAACAAATAATCATAATAATAAAAATAAAACTAAATATTATCATAATAAAAATGCTCTGAATTTCAACCATTCTGTGATTTTTTCACTTTCAATGACCTCGCAGTTTCTTTATTTTTATTCGCCTCTCTAGCTATTCAAGTGGTGAATACTTGTGATGTAATGAATTTTTTTCTGCCAGAGATGAAATAACGTGACTGAAATCTGCAATGCTTGACTAATAATGGTGCACGTGTCATCAAATGCAAGAATTTATTTTTTTATAGTGTCATTTAATAGCAGTGATGGCAACAGTACTGCCACTTACTGTGTGCGTTATGCTTGGACATAGAGTAATAAAAAAATTATGGTAGCATTTTTTCAAAAGATCCAGCACACACCAAAGAGATCACAGTTACGAGGGACAAAGATGGTGATAGCGACAGAATAATACCCGATAAGGATAATAATGAGGGTGATAGTGACAGCTATAGTTGAAGTGATACCAAAACTAGTGTGAACTATTAGTGAGATACATAGCGATGCTAAGTGATAATGGTAGAGATAGTTGTAATCAGATAGCTAAGATCATTTTAATTGTATTGGAGATAATATTATCTACATTGTTAGTAATAATAATAGTGGTAGTAATAGTCACAGTAATAGTGATAACCATATCTCCGCCACTATGGTATTGATAGTGATAATGAGAACTTCGGCGGTAACTAAAATCATGTTTGTGGTGATAATTATAGTGATATTTAGCGTAAAATTGGAGGTAGCAATGTTAGTGATGTTAGAAGTAATAGCGATGATTGTTATGGTAGTTAGATCACCTTGCTATGATAACGATGCCCACACGTAAATATAGTGACGTTATAGGATCGAATAATATATATAGTAATAAGGAGCGAGATGGTAATTATAGTGACGGTGATAACCACAGTTATAGTGATGGTGATAGTAGTATCAATGATTAAAGAGATAAAGATAGTGACCGAATTATCGACGTTGATAATGAGAGTATTAGTAATAGTGATAGTGATAGTAATAGTAAGGGTATCAGTCTTAATGTTGAAAGATGAGAAAATTAATAATATTTACATAACACATTTTAAGGTCCAAAATATTTCAATTAATTTCGAATTCATTTCACACACTGACCATCGGGTAAACACAGTCACACAGATGCAGAACTAGCTGTAAAAGTTCAGTGGGCGTTTTGTGTCTGCGTTTAACAAGAAGGGATTTAGTTTAATTAATTCTGCCTCGCTGAGAAAAAAACTTGTTGTTGACGCGACAACAATCATTCTTAGAGCAAAATTAAAGCTAAAAGATTTTTTCCAGTTAATTGATTCCAAAACAGCTAAAACCAAAAGAAAAACCGTTGGTCAAAAGCTTTACCGACTGAGCAAATATATTTTTTGTAATTTTTAAAAAATCGTATTCTAAATTTTAAGTTTTGTCTTCAAGAACTAGCTTGTTCGTTTGAATCACCACGGGCAGTCAACAGTGGTATACTGTTCGAATTCGGAGACTAAGAATAACTCCTAAGATTACGAAGAATAAAAACCGCGGCAAGGAATGAAAATATAATCTGACAAATGGATTCATTTAATAGGTTTCGCGCAGAGGATTTTTTTAGAAAGAAGGAGAGAGAGAGAATGTTGGTCTAAAACATCAGTAAACCCAATTACTAGAATTAAAATATTCACAAAGTTTTTCGTAAAACTAATATTACTCTGTTTAAATTCGAATTTATTTTTAAATATTTTTACTAGCATTTGTCATGCACAAGTTTTCTAAAACTAAACCTTATGAGGTTTTATATAAGTTTTGAAAACTATCATAACTAAAAAGATTCTTGCATTGTCGGAAAGAATTCTAAAACGGATGATATATACTCTTGATATAGAATATATGTAATGTTGATTTTCATCATCCTCAGATTAATCTAGTTCATGAGCGTGTCAACGTCGTTATCGAATCAACCAAGTAGATTATTTTATGTTTTGTATACATTGCGAAATATTTTATTACATTTTTTAATTACGTTTTAAACAATTATTATTATTAATCGACAAAAAGGAATTAAATCTTCAATTAATTAAAGATTACTTAATTAAGATATCATTATATTTAGTAAATCAAGGACACGAGACTAAGGCTAAACTCGTATGACCGGCAAAATATTAAATTCCATTCGATTCTCGCGCGAAATCAAGAAGTTTCTAAGTTAAAATGATGATCATCAAATCGATTCTTTGGAAAAAAATTAAAAATTTAAATTTCTGTAAATTAAACTAAGAAATTACTATTAAGATAATTATCAATATCATCATGCATCACGACCAATATTATTATCATCTTCATGCAAACAGTATTCAGGGTTAGAAACATAATCATGACAAACATATTCTTCGAAAGAACAATCGTAGAAACTATTTTATAATTTTTATTGATCCATCAGAGGAATCATTTACATATTCATCGACATATTTAGTAATGAATTTATTATACGGTCTTTAAAAACGAACATAATATCTAAGACTCAATACATATCATTATTTTAACTTTGTTATATAATACTTTGTTTAAATGCTGAAAATATTAAAAGAAAAGCCTTTGTAGTTCTGCCTTCCAAATGTGATTTTGGTTGATAATGAGTTGAACACAATGTAATTCTTTGAAAACTCTGCCAAAAAAATTTAGGGAAATTCAAATTAACTGCCTTTTATTCAAATTTCCTTCTTTTTTCTTTGATTTGGTTTATTTTTTATACAAAATCTATGAACGTCGTTAAAAAGCATGGTAAAAACTTATTATTCTTAATAAATAAAGAAATCAGTTGCAATATTTGTTAGGTAATTATAAACGAATGAAAGTGTATTAATATAAGAAATTACTTCCACAAAACCAAATTTAACAAGAAGAACAAGTAGTCAGAAAAAGTAGTAAGAAAAAAGAAGTATTGTAACAAACGAATTCTAATTAAAAATGTTGGATATTTTCATCAAAAATACATGCAAAAGCAAATAAAAACTAAAAGTTTTTTATTGACAAATACACTGAAGTGTTTTTCATGAAAACAACAACGACATTGGAATCAAAAACATGTGCGTTAATAAGATGTGAGACCAAAAGGTACGCACATTGAACCAAAAAATTTCCTAACTAATTGGTAAAAAAGTTTTCCTTTAAAAATATTATAGAAATATATTCAAAAATTATTTAAGCATTTTTCAAATATTTTATAAATAATTTGCAAATATTTTACAAACACTTTATAGATATTTAGTGAATATTTTATAAATAATTTGGAAGTATTTTGCGAACACTTTATAAATGTTTAGTAAATAGTTTATATATTTTCGGTAAATATTTTATACATATTTTGCAAATATTTTATACTTAAATATTTTTTATAAATAATTTATAAATATTTTATAAATATTTTAGGAGATTTTCTATAAATATTTATCATATCATTTATAAATATTCAACAAATAATATATTTCGTAAATCTTTTATAAATCAATAATTGCTTTTTGAATATTCTATTAAAAATACGTAGTAAATATTGCATAAAGATTTCATAAATATTTTATAAATATTTCGAGTATCTATAACTTACAAAAGTATCGATTTGGACATCATTTAAAAGGCATGTATCTTTCTCTTTCAGTGCAATTCATTTGCAACTGCATTCCACTGATACTGACATTTCTTACGGTGAAATTATTAGTAAAAATATTACAAAAGTAGGAAGCTAGTGCTTGTATCCAATAATCTTAACAGAACCTTTTGATTTTTATGATACAATTCCTTATGTTCAAGCTTGAAATTTATTCTGCCTTTTTGCAGCATATGCCATAAAGGAAAACAAATACACAAAATTAATAATACAAAATTCCTCGAATAATAAAAAAGAAACAACTAATTAATCAAATGAAAGTGATTTAAATTTCAGTGATTCACATTAACGAAATTGCATAAAAACTTTGCTGAACATTTTCTCAGTGTAATTAATAGCAAGTGACACAGCAGTAACGTTGTCTTGAGCTTGGGTGGATAGTGTTGAAATATGATGAATTTGTAGTCGAAGAAAATGCAAATCGATAAAAAGTCATAAAATATTGAAGGCAGCAAAAAGGAAAACAAAATAGATAAGAAAAGTACAATGAAAGATTTCCAATCGATTACCATTGAAAACATGCGAACAAACACTATTCTATTCCTACTGCCATCCCCACAGCAATCAAAATTTCCCCAATTACCCCACTAGTAACACTCCCCCACTAGCACTTGCGTTGTCGAGAGACACACCCAAAATATGTGTCGTGATCTCATCATCATCATCATCATGGTAATCGGCTTGTTGGTGGTAAAATGACTTGTAAATTAACATTGAAAGCCTGTAGAAATATCGTTGAACTTTGCGACGCGACAGTATACTACAGTCATCGCCGCCGTCGTCTCTGCCATCATTCTCCTATCATTTTCAAGGCTTTCCATACAAACCCATTTACAATTTTAGTTAATTTTAGACATGACAAGCACGGAAAAATTGAGGGATTGGTAAGAATATGGAGTAAATCACTAATAGAGTCAATCGTTTTGATTCCTGACATGAATTCTTTTAACTCAACACGATAAATTTTATAAGGATTCATATAAAGTATATCGAACTATATAACAAATATGTAAAATGATTGTCGTTATAATTTCGAAAGTTGCTTTCTGATTTCTTTCTTTCTTTCCTCTCAAAACCAATTTATTCTGGAAAAAGCATTTCTTGCTTGGGCTAAATTAAATATTTAAAACCACAAGGGTCTGTTGGCTCAACAATTTAATAATTGCGAACTTTAAATAATTGGCTCCCATCAAACTAATGAGAAAATTTTGTTCGAAATCACAGCATTATTCCTGCAAAATTAGACGCCTCCAAGAGAAGCGTGCTTGTAAACCACAAATAGCGTGCGTTTTGACCAAAGTATTGCGTGAGCTAAGCGACCAAATTGACAGCAATATGTTGAGGGTGTAGATACTTGAGGGTGTTGAGAGAAGTGGTACGAGTGTACTTGTTTGTGCGCGTAATCAACATCCCTGCATGTTTACTTCAGCAGGATATTCAATTTAAAGCATGTGCGTGGATGTCGTATGTGCTCGAATTTACTCTCTTGATATTGCTTGGTTGCGGCAACTTATTACCACAGTAGCAACTTTTCTATACAACAATTAAACAACAATGTATTGCGCAATACAACCATTCACTCGAAAACATACATGTACACACGCGTATGCATACAAATGTATGTATATCCATATGCTATTAAGTGTGTCGCATGTTTACGGACAAAAATTAAGAAAACTCTTTCACCGATCTTTCACCTATTTTATACTACGAGGCAATGCTATTTCAAACTTATTTGTGGTTAAATAAATTTAAAGAAAACATGTTTGGAGAAATAGCCGCAAGTGATTACTTGTAATAACTATTTATTACGAAATCAATAAAATATATTACGAATGACAAAAGGATTAAAAAAAATTTCGATTATTTAATTATTGTTTGTGAGAATGATTAGAAAGAAACAGAAAGAGGCGGAAAGAAAGAGAGAGAAAAAGGGAGTAGAGAAAGAAAATAAAACAGAACGTTAAATAAACTCAAATTAAAAATAAAATATCTAAACAAATTTTTACATAATTTTGTACCCTTAATGAGCTTTTAATAAGAGTCTAAATAAGAGTTGAAGATAATAAGTTTTAGCATTTTTCCCATTAATAATAAAATAAAAAAAACGGGAACGAAAACCGTTTTATAAGACATTCTTAATATTGAAAAAACTGTTGTTATAAATGAGCTTTGTAAACGAAATTTCTGATAATGTTAGACTTCCAATTTCTTCCCGCGGCAGAAAGTCGCCATTGTGACGAGATTAATCTATGAAATGAATTTTGAGAACTAAAGGAAATCTAAAATAATCGATGGTTTTGACTTTTTGGAGTGGCCTGAAGACGAATGTCTATTAGTAATACAAAATATTTTCGTAATTAAGTCCGTCGTTAGCAACGGCCTTCGGTCGTGCCGCAACCGAATAACTTTTCATAAGTGTGACCGGATAACCGGATTATAACTGTTTATTACCTAAACATTTTCATTTACTTAAAATAATTTATTCAAATTTCTCGGAAAAACGAAATGAAAACAAAAGAAAAGTATTAAATAAAGCCCATTTTGTGTGTTATTTAAATGCAATCCTTATTTTGCTTTGTAACGAAAATCAAATAAAGCTTGAAAATAATGAAAGAAAGGCACGATTTCATTATCTTCACAAATAAAGAACAAGCAAGAACGCAAAATTCGGCCTGGCCGAAGCTTATATACCCTGCAGCCATAATATAAATGTTTAGTATGATCCCAATAATCAGGGGGCGGTGGCCCCGCTTTTAATATTACATTTATTTTTTCTTGGTTAATCATGATCCACTAACTTATCTTCAACACAACTATTCTGAAAAGAGTCCATACTTGATATTCTATGTGTATAGGTGATTATCAGCAAGAATATACTTTTCACTTTTCTACACCTGCCACGCATTCTTCAATGCGTTAGACACGGAATCGGAGCGAATATGCCCTATCCCTTCTAGTGTAGGGTATATCAACAGTCCTTTCTCATTTGAGTATTATTCCTTAGAACCAATATTTTTCTTTTATATTGCATAGCGAAATTTTTGTTTCGAATTACAATAATGCGATGCAATAAATTTTTATAAACTAAAGATTAACGTCGCGCGAAATCCGCATTACTTTTTATGGAATAGTTTTATATCTCTGATTCCTTTTAAATTGGTGTGAATTGTGATTTCACTTTAGTGAAGTATATGAAGTGAATTTTACTGAAGTCTGTTTACATTGAACAGTTTTCTGTCCAGAAAGAGTTTATTACGTTGTTTACGCTTAAAAGAAGGCCGTCGTGACCTGTTTCTGGTGTCGGATGGAAAATCACGCGGGAGGAAAAATGTATTTATCTGGATTCTTTGGCTCTCGATATTGTCAATTTTATTTTTAATGTTCTTTTATTTGGCGAACCGGGAATATCGGCATCGTACATAGATTGAGGATCATAAGGCTTTCTGAGGGGCACTTAGGATTTTTACTAAAAGCTGTGAAATAAATTTCATGTAATATATTTTTGTATAGGAAGATATTCTTGGTAGTATTAGTAGTATTTTAGTAGTATTTAGTAGGATATTTGTAGTATAGGAAGATATAGAATTATAGGTTTGACACAAAACAAACAAGTAAGAGCGCTAAGTTCGACTTGACCGAATTTATATACCCTACACTACACTCCGTTCTCCTGTAATCACAATTTTTGTTCGTAGTGGTCGGGTCACCCATATTTTTAGAAATATGTTCCTGACTAGAATGTTTTGTTCCGAAATGCAGTTGAAACTTCAAAACTGATTTGAGATCTGAGAAATTGAATTATTTAAATTAAATACGAATTAATTTATATTTTCTAAAGAAAAATGTGCACGCCCCTTATCCGTATTTCGATCATATTCAATCACAAACAATCTATGACGACAGTGAAGAGTTGAGCCAAACAAATTGAGGATAAGTCTATCTGTTTTCCTGTAATCGTAATTTCTCCAAACGGACAGACAGACAAACGGGTAGACAGACAAACAGTAGGAAAAACAGACAAGCAGAGAGATGTATTAGGCTAAATCGACGTGGGAAATTATTCGAAGCCAGAATGTATATATTTTTCCGTACCCGTCCCTTAATGCATTGGTTGTTAGGGTATAAAGGATTAAAAAGGATATGTAATGCGTGGAATAAAGGGAGGGAAATAATATATCAAAATAATTTACTATTTTAAATTTATAAATTTCTAAAAAATTCGAATAAAGATTTTTGGAGTATTTTGAGTTTTGAATTTGCCAAAGAACCAAAATTCCTTGCGGCACATTTTTTATGGCTCAACAACCTACCGCTTTTAATAGACTTTTGTAGGCAATGTTAGAATTTGCAGATGCCTAAAAGCTCCATAAGAATCCTTTATAATACCATTTCCGATTACATTAACGCAGTTTCTTTTTCATTGGCTGCCTCTTTTATTTCCATCTTTCATTTATTTTATCACGCAATGTTGAAAGCTAAAATATCTGAAGAAACTTTCTGGGATGGGACTACCTCCCACATACGGGTGGCTTAAGACATTAAATACAGGCGGCTAATTCCAGTTTTTTCTCTTTTGTATTTCCTTTGGTTTCACTTTTATTGTTTTCCTTCTTTTTTCGTAGTCTACAATATCTCATTTTTATTTGGTGACAGTTAGATTTTTTTCATAAGATGGCAAAACAGACAAAACAATAACCAAGTGTCTTGTCGTTGGCGCCAAATACGCAAAATATGTCTTTATTACAAACTTACTTTTGGTGGCGCAGCACATAGTGCGAAAGATAGAGAAATAGAGAGGGGAGGGAAAGATATCTAGGACTTTCTTATCACATAAAGATGCAGAGATGGAGCGAAACTTTTGGGCTGCCATAAATTAATTAAATATTATTAATTAAAACAAAGTTCTTCAGTATTTTAGGACTATTTTGAAAAAAAGAAACAAAAACTAATAATTTCTATGAAAATTTACTTTTATGCCAACAAAATGCAATAAAGAAAGAAAGAAAGAAGAAGCAAAGATATGAAGAAGTAAACCCAAAATAGTAATAATGAAACAGATGGTTTGGTCTTATCTTCTGATTTTCATCATGCCTTATTTAATGTTTGAATTAAATTATGGTACATTTTATTGTGATCATAAAGAAAAGCATCTGCGGTTTTATTTGTATCATTTCAGAAAATTAATAAATAGTTTATGACATAATAAGAGATATTTCTTTCATAAAGGAAATGGTATATAATTTCCCTAAATTATAACCAATCAAAATTGTCCTCCGTGAAATATTGTAAGCAACAATGAAGAAAGGATAAAACGCGTCCGCAGAAGCAACGCGGCTGCGACACGGCTTTATAGAAAAGAACATAAAAATATAGTTTCCCTTTCTTTTGCAATTGTGGAATGTTTCTTAATATAAAAATGTGCGTATGCTGTTTTGTGCATTATTTCTTTTTCCTTCAGAAAACTTTAACAACATTTTCCTCAATTTAGGAAAATAATGTGTAATTATACCACACGCTTATACCCTTTCCATTCAAATACCATTACACACGCTTGATCATCATTCTCATAGAAACTCACATTTTGTATCACTTTGGAGATAATGAAAGAGATGGATTATGTTCATAAATTCAAAACATTACTATGGTCGTATCTTAAGAATGTAAAACACTTTCACAAATTATTTTCACTAACGGTATAGTCATTATCATAAAATCACAATCATGCAAGACAACGGTGTGGTGCGGGCTTATGGGGAGGCAGTTGGGGAACACTGACTCCAAAAAAACGATTTCAGAAAACGCGCACGTAGGACGCTGTCATATGCACGGCGTAAAATATTATAATTAAGAATAAAACATTATGCAAAATTGTTCTACATAAGGTGTAAATATCGACGCAGAAACTCAATTATTATTCATGTTATTTAAATATAAAATTGTTATGTCGTTACTGGAAGAGCCCTTTATATTCGCGTAGCTAATGCGATTGATACTTGAGACGGACGTGACGTTTTTAGACCCACTAACTACCATTTAATGCCGTAAAATATACAAGAACAATGGCAATAGTAAGAATATCTCAATAAGAAATTTCGTATAAGAAATATCGTGGAAATCGTGCGTTTCTTTGCACATTATTTTTCATTAGAATGAGAATTTTTTCTTAAAACTAAAAGATGAAAAGCTAACCATTCAAGCAAATTAAGAAGTTATGCAAAAGTAACAACGATGTGCGACGGTGATCAAAGTGTTAGGGCATATTACCAATATCTATACAATGAAAATTATTGTCGAATATTTCAAACCAAAGGGTAAAGAATATATTAAGTTTGTTCCTCCGTTTGTAATTCATTAAAGGATGCGTAGCAGGTATGGAAAAATATATATTCCGGCGCAGTATCATATATAGAGAAGATTTCACCATGTCAGCCGGGATGCCTCTCTGTCTGTCTGTCGAAATTACAATTAGAGGAGAATGAAAAGTGATAAATTCATAAAACTTTCCATAAGTAATTCCTATCACTTTTTGGTATTGAAAACCCCACAATATCAAATAAAATTCCCCCGTTCACAAAGCATTAAAGAAGACCTACCAGATATCGAAACATATACACATTCCGGCTCAGAACCATCTCCTAAATCGAGTTAGCGCTGTCCGTCTACCCGTTTGCCTGTCTCCCTATCTGTCTGTCTGTTTCTCTGGAGAAATGGCTATTGCAGGAGAACAAAAATGCTCATGAAAATATTAACATAAATATTCTCTACTGCCATAATCAGTTTGGTATTGGAAATGGGCGAAATCGGGCGAGGACTACGCTCACTTCAGGTGCATTATATGTATATATACGTGTACTTCACGCCTAACGTTTGTAAGCGTAAATGACAAAATTTTAACCCGTTTTAACTTACCCATAAATATTATATTCCTTTGTAAAAAATGGGCGTTGTCCGCCCGCTCTACAGGAGAATGAGTGCGGGTAGTAATTAGGGCACGAATAGTTCGCTATTATAAATTGTTTTGCATTGAATATGGGTAAAATCTATCTAGTGCCACTCCTACTTATTTTATGAAATAAAATTGTAAAACACCGTTTTAAAAAATTGTAAAACAGCCTCAATTGAAATTTTGATGCTGAAACTATATGGCAGTGTCTGAGACAACTAATCCACAAACCAACTTGCGGGATGCGCCCTTTATTTTACTATGCCAAGTGTGGACTTCCTTGGGATGTATTGTGTGGCAAATGAGGTATTATATCCAAATTAACCGAAAAGTGTAATACTAGAAGTGTCGTGGACCTCCCACTGATTATTAGGGTTGAACTCTAAATTTATATTACGTGTGTAGGGCAAATAAGCTACGGTCAGGCTGAAGTTAGCTGCCTTACATGTTTTTCTTTCAAATGCTTTCGGTTAGCATATTTTTTTATTCATTAAAATCATGTTTCGTTGCGTTATCAATATTTTTTGCAGGCAAAAGTAATGCACAAAATAAAACATACAATAAAGTTTCGATTTAGACTTAGATTAGTTCGCAATGTGCACGTTCATTGTGTGAAATTTTAATGATTTATTTGTTGCAATAATTGGTTTCAATAGTTTTCGAGCAACCAAACTAATGTCAGCGTGCATAATCCACAGAAATATTAATAAAATATAACCCAAGAAACGTTAAATAATAATATTAAGATCTATTTAATTTCTTTAGGGTTAAAATTTGTTTAAGGATTTCAGTACTCAGATTGTTTTAATCTCTCTTGAAGATACCAAAATGGTACTGACGCGATAAACATTAAATTAATGAATGCATAAATTACAAAAATGTGTGGGTGGTTCAACAAGTCCTGGGCACATATAAATGAAGAAGAAGTTGTCAAGCAAAGCACTAGAGTGATTCTGAAATATTGAATATTAATGTGAAATCGTTACGACAGCCATTCATGGCAGACTGAGGGCGATGTTTCAAGTAATACCTTTGGCTTTGAGCGACGAATTCAAACTTAAATTAACACAAAAGAGGTTGGAGTCACACAGGAGACGTAATGGCTTAAATGCATCCAGGGTTTACACCCCTGGATACCTCCCAGTGAACTAATTGAGCTAACTGATTCAAAAAATCTGGGCACGCTTTAAAATCTTTGACGCGCTTTAAAAATGTGTGTGTTATAAATGTGCATGCATCGTGTCACTTAAAGATCGTGGTTACGCTGCAGGACTGTCTCTTGAATATTGTACGATGGTATTACACTTCACTGAGAAGAAAATATTTTTAGGTAAAATTAAATTAAATAAATTAATTAACTAAAAACTATTCTGACTTCGACATAAAAATAAAAATGCAGTGCTGAATGAATTAAAATTGTATGAAGACAAATAAAAAATTTAAAATGACGTAAATGCCGCTTCTGAAGTCTAAATAGAATAATTAAATTATGCACTCACTTAAGAAATATATAAACACAAAGAAAGCTCACGAAAATCATAGAATCAATTTCAAAGCAGACTGCAAGGATACCTAGCGCGATGGAAGCTTCCGGAAGAGAAAAATTAAAAAAAAATTTAAATAGTCTAAATTGCATTCCTGCACTCCAAAAACCTGTTCTAATATACTTTTGTGATTCGTTCACAACAACAACTACAACGAAGATTAGTATCTGATTGAGAAGATTTATAATGCCTTCTATATAATTATTTGCAATTAAAAACACACGACAAAAGAAACTGCGTTGATATTCACGTTGGTGTTAGTGTTCGGCTTCCCAACAGCGAATAAATCAAAAGGAAGTCGAACAAAAGAACGAAAAACGCTAAAAGACTAAAGAAGCGGAAATTCTCTTGCAGCCTTGTGGTGCAGTCATCACAGGAAATGAAAACTTCATAAAGTGCTAAGGAATACCGATGGCGAAAAAGAGAGAATTGAATTAAAGAGTGAAAATAATAAAAAATTCGAAAGATTTATTTAATTTGATTTAATTGATGTTTAACTCTATAAGGAATTTAGGGCTTGTTTAAATCGATAATAATAATAATAACAAACTCATTAATTAATAAAGGAAAGAGTAAAAATAAACAAAGGTAAAAGAATGAATTAATACTGCCCGATATCATAAATAAATAAATGGGAACGTTTTTCTGACATCATCAAAAAAATAATAAAACTAAACATTTCACGCGACATTATTGATATTACTCGATAATAATAACTTCGATAAATTCTTCATATATTGTCGGAGGACTTTTCTTTGTTGTGTTTTTTTATATTATTGTCAAAATTATGAGCGAAGTGAACCTTTCCAAGAAGTATATTTTCATAGAAAGCCATATATTCTTATAAAACACTGAAAAGACTCAAAGAACGGCTTCAGGTCGTGTGGTAAACAATTCCAATTTCGAAGCTTTTGCAAGCGCAGACTTTGATTAAAATCACGGCTTCGGGAATCCAATAATATTTTTGAACAGATTAAATACTTTTTTTGACATTTATTTCTATTTTACATTCTCGTATTGAATCTCTAAGGCATTAATTTTCCTTTGGGGAGTAATGCCATTTATCAATAAAAATTCTTGGAAATTAGATAAGTAACACAAGCTTACCTTTAAATACTTTAAACGATACTGCTATATCATTTTGCGGTTTCAAGCGAGCTTCTATGAAAATGTGAATTGGAATATTCTCGTAAGTTTTGAATTAATTTTCGCAAAAAGTAATAAATAAAATTTGTTTTAGTAATTTGAAAAAGTTATTTTTCCAAATTTTTCATTGAGAAAACACAAAAAACACATGCGATGGCTTAAAAGCGACAAATTTCTCGCGTGCAAAAGTTAAATCATTCATTAATTTCGAGTCGTGAATTTTTTAATTTAAATCTTGTTGTTTTTTACTTGTTTCACTACCGGTTTTAGTTTTTTTATAAATCCCCAACAACCAAACATTTTGTGTTTTGAATATCAATCTATTTTAGATTATTATTATTTTAAAATTTCTTTTTTAATTGTCTTTTAAGTAAGTTGCAAACGTTGTTTTTAGCAAAACAAATCATCGAGGACTGAATTCAAAAGTTAAGCGAAAATAGCTAGGACAGCGTCCACAGCGACCCAACCTAGCCAGACGTTTAAACATTGGCCAGGACGAGGCAACCGTTTGACTTGCTCTTCATGTTCGAAAGGAAATGTTGCAAAACAAACCGCAACATTTTCTCTTGGTGGCAAAAGTTAAAATTTTTCATCAAATGAATTACTTCGTTGATTCTGCTCATGCTCTATAGTAACGCACCAATTAATATGCAACATCTAAAAGGGAAGTATGAAACATGTTGCAGGACTATCCCTTTGCGTTGCAATTGCGTTCGTTAGTTGTTTGCTGGCCAACAACTCTTTTATCATTGCCTTTCTCAAACAACATGTTAAAGAACATGTTGGCACTGTGCGCTAAAGGAATCACGTGTACGAATCATTAAACCTTCAGCTTTGTTTTTGTTTTTGTTTTTTTTTTTTTTTTTTTTTTTGTTTACTTACTCTACCACATTTTCAATATCGGTTACATCGTATACAATTTGTGCACCACATCTACCATCCACAATCGCAGAACAACTTACTTTCTACAATTTTCGTCGATAACGTGTGGGAGGTGCCGTAATAAGTTGTGTGATATCCGGTGCTCTTAATATTTTTTTAATTTTTTTGGAAATAATTTAATTTTTGTTTCATTTTTCAAAACATTACAAATGCAAATAAAAGCTTTAAAACGGAAACATAACATGAATCGTTCAACACGTCACGCATCTGAAAACCTTTTTGATATACCGGCGCTAATTTGACTAAAGTTATCGGTGCACGAAATAAAACTGAACCCTTTGAGGGTTTTTATATGAACGCCTGCAAGAAATTTTGTTGGGAATATTGTGTATGAAATTTTTGAATTAATCATACATTTAAATCATATCAAATTAATTTATCTAGTCAACTTTATCCTTTACTAAAATTATACTAAGAATTAATTAAAATTAATTAATTAATTCAAATAAAATTAATTTCAATAATTAATTTTAATAATTAATTTAATAAAATAAAATTAATTTAAATTAGTGTTTGCTAAAGATTTCATGTCAATTGTATTTACGCAGTACAAAATTTTACATTATCAACGCAGTAATTAATTACTATCTCAAGAACACAATTCTGTATCTCTTCCTGTCCTAAGATGAATTCCTCACGTAAAGAATACGTTTCGTAAGGAATTCGAGTCATCTTACGATGAAATCGTCTCGCAGTTAATTCATTTCAAAATGAATATATTTCACGTTTAGTTCGATTTACGATGCATTGCTTACACTTAATTAGACGTCTATTCGAAGAATATTAAGGCAAGCTCACAATAAGGTTTTAGTATTATCAAAATTATAATATTCATTTTCGAAGAAAATACCATTGAAATTAACTTTATTTTAAAATGAACGCTGCAGTACGGTCCGCAGTTGAGAGAATACTTTTCGAAATCTCTTTCAATACTAATGTTTAAGACAAAATCCATTTTAGCTCTAGGACTTCTTGAAACCTTGGACAGATATCATTCCATACAAATTAATTAAATCAATTATTTATAAACAGAGTCGCAAAAGCAGTAAAATTAATTGATATCAACACATAAAGCATCCCATTCAACTTTTCCTCTTTGAAAAGAAGACTAAATTCATCACACAAAATGTTCAAAAAATGTACACCCTCAATTCGCGTTGTTTTCATCTAAGGAAATCAATATTTTATTATCAGTGAAAACATTCTCCTAGCGGTGATTAATAAAATCTGTTTTATTTTATGGGAAATAGTCTTTGCCAAGTAGAGTTCTTCCTACTGAGAAGAAGGAAGACCCTACATTGGCATGACATTCAAAACCAACAAACGATACAATAAACAAATAAACGCATATGACATTAAATGATATTCATTATTTTATTATATATTAAAAAAAATTATGAATAATTTTTCAATTCTGACTAAATTATTATTGTTCGGGTTTATACGCTCAATTAAGGAATTAATCTTCGCATTTATTTTGATGAATAATCTCATAGAAGGTCGCCGAGTGTGGCATAAGAGCAATCAGAACCACTTCTCGGATCTTCTTAGTCATTCGTCAATAAAAATAATCCTCCTTTTTTAAAAAAACAAGAAGAATTTGTGTGAAATTAATATCAGAAAATCCCTTGAATGACCTTGAATTGATTGTTTTTCTTATGTAGTAGGTTTGCTTATGTGGATTCGTAACTGATTGCTCCGCCGAACCTTGAAAAACAATAACGAATTAAATTTATTTAAAAGAAGAAATGTTTAATCCTGAAATAATTCATAACAAAGTAAAATAACAAAGTATCTCAGGATGGGCTATATCCTGAGATAGCGATTATTATGGCGATGATGAGGTAGTAAAAGGAAAAAACAATTCCTCCTTTATTTCGAATCTGTCTGATAATATAATAATACTCTAAAATTCTGACGATTTTGGTGATTAAAAATGAGAAATTGAAATTCATGAAATGTTTAAATAATTGTTGAAAACTTTATCTTTCAATAATTTTTGCTCTTTCTGAGAACTCTATTAAATAATTAATATATGAATAATTATTTAATAAAGTTCTGAGAAAGAGCAAAAATTATTGAAAGATTGTTGAAAGTTTTCAACAATTATTTAAACATTTCATGAAATTCAATTTCTCATTTTTAATCGCCTAAATCGTCAAAATTTTAGATTATTATTAACCATTAAATTAAATTAAATTATTAAATTATTTACTACGTAAAAAATAAAGAATTAATAGATGAAAATAAAGAATTAATATGTAAGAAATTGAATATAAATAAAGAAACTTAAGTCTGCAAGGATATAAAATCTAATTTGATGCAAGAATTTGGCTTTGTCGGAGATACTTTGCAGTGTTTTTAAAGAGTTTCCCCGAGTATGTGATAGTCTTTTAAATTTGAATTCTCGCACACTTACTCTAGTTGTAAGAAAGTATTACTTACTCAAAACTATCACAAATAACTACGCACTTGTTACTTCTTATTGATTCAGAGTTTGTTGAAAATTTGCGAAGTCTTTTGATAACAAACACTAAGGGCTTATTTTCTTTACGGATGGAACGTATAAAATTTTTGTTGTATTTTTTTGTGACAGGATGAGATAAAATTGTAATTGGATGAAATTGAAGGTAACGAAAAGAATGTCTTCGAGTAATCATCGGGTAAAATATCGGGTGAAGGAGTGAATTAACGTACAGATGCTTTAGAGGAAAAAATGATAGATGAGCTTTGATAAATCGAAGGAAATAATGGATTAATATCCAGATTGGTGTAAGATGGCAAAACCCAATAATTTTACTAAAATAATGTGCAAGAGAAAAAGAGTGAGTGAATGAGAGGATAAAATTGTAACAGAAACGACGAGAAATGTATGAAAAGACTTAATAGGGATAATTACAGGCGATTAAGGGTGTGGGAATCTGAGAGAACGGTATGATAATGAAAGAGATAAATTATCAAAACAAAAAGCTGTGCTTTTACAAAAAAAGAAACAAAATTTCGAAGGCGCTTTAATGGTAAAATGAACTCAGTAATTAATTAAGTTGAAGAATTTGGTATCAAAAGGCATCCTCACAAATTATTGACTTATGTATATACGCTTTCGTAATAGAAGCGAAATAAGTTGAGTCTTAGAAGGATGTTAGTAATGAGGTAAGCAAGACGAAGTGGAATCACTTTACCAATGAATATATCTCGAGATGATGTGACATGATCCGATGTGATTAAAAATTGAGATGAAAGGTAAAAATTACGAACACGGATCAGTAAATGTTAATTCGTATAAAGAAATAAAAAATTAATCTTTCGAATTTACTTTAATTTAATTTAATTTGTTAGCATTACTTCATAACGTTTTACCTGATTTTTCTCTAGATATTTTATGAAAAGATAATCAAGTATATTTTTCTTTTACTAAACGCATAATTTGAGTTCGGGTTTTAGGATTTACCATAAAGGATCATACGCAACACATTTTTGCTCCTACTTCGATTTCTTTCAAAATTCCCGAATATTTATCGAATATTTATCAATTGTTTTGGCTTTAATTCATTTTGTGAAAAGCTTATGTAATTCAATACTAATACGCTAGAGTCATTTTTGTAAACGTGAAAAAAGTATTACAAAATAAAAATAACAATCGAATGACCCAAAGCCGTTCATAAGGGAAATAAAATGTTAATAACCTTTCATACGAGTTATTAACCTTTATTGGTAAGCCTCTCTTTCCCCTCCACACATTCCCAGCTTTCGCTAGTTTTTTTTTATTTTGCCTTCACACCTGCGTTTTTAGAAGAGAAGCTAAAAAGGAATAATGAAAAAACGGGAGTCATTGAATACAAAAAGATCGCCTCAAAGAAGGAACAAAAAAATACATATTTGATAATTCGACCTTGTTTTTTACTCATTTTTTTCCCTTAATATGCCGAGTGATTTTTTGTCTCCTTTCTTTAGAATTTCCGGATCCTAAAAGTCTTCCAGATGTTTCACAGACTCGCATTATGATCATCGCACCTTCGTCTGTAGATTAATAAAAGCATTCTCATCCCTGTGACGTCATGTCATGTCTGCATCATATAAAAAATTCAATATCGCTGACCTCATTTTTTTTTTAGATCTTCCAAGTCGATTTATTACAAATCAATATCTTATGGAAATAAGAGATAAAGGGAGGGAGGGGGAAGAATTATGTTCAGGAATATGAATGAATATTGATTGTGGGTACACGTAGTTACTCTCATCTTCGCTTCGAAACTCACTAAAGAATACTTGATTAGTCGAGTGTTTTGAGAGGATGATAATTATACCGATCACTGAGTTTATAAACATAAAAAGACTGCCGGTATCTGAAATCAGGTGTTGTCTTGTAAAGACTCTTAAAGGAGAAGAAGTAGACTTTAAGAAGACTCTGAGAAGACTCTGTTAAGACGTCGATCTGATCCGGAAGGAAGCTAATTTAGCAAGTCCAGAGTCGTCTTAATAAACTTCTCAAGCTATTGCGGCAGATGGCTGCTAAGCTAGAGTTTCAGTTTCGATGAACATCATGTGATCTTATATTACTGAACATGAAAGTTTTAAAGTTTTTTTCAAAATTCAAAATTATTCTAATACAGGATCGTGGATTGGATTGGAGATGATGATGGCGAGAAGGCAGATGCAGAGAAGTATTCATAGAAGTGTCATTTTGTGCGACAACTTAATTAATTTCCGATCGGCTGATGATCCAGTTATTGACTCCTAAATTTTATAGTATAGTGTAGTAGTATATTCGATATGGTAGAGTCAATATTGAGTTACTTAATAGAAAGCACATATTTGAGGCTTTAAACATATTTTAAAAAAAAAAATCATTCTTTGAAAAAACCTCGAATCAGGACCAAAAATGTCTTTTGAAGTAAATCATTGACTCTCAAAAATGAAACATGTTAATGAAATTTTTACATGATTAATAAAATGCTATGACTAACCATCCTTTAAAATCACATTTTAGTATAAAATTAATCGAATATTTTAAACAGAAATAAAACAAAATTTTGGAGTAATAAAAGAAGAATTTTTAGAAAAGAGTAACGTTTTGCTACAAATTTATTTTCACAGAGGATTTTCACACAAATTAGCCCCATCAAAATTCGTTACTGGTGGTTATCTATTAAATAATTCGATGTTAAACCTAATTTTGATTAAACACTTTTCACTTTGTAAGCATCCGTTTATACCATACAGGATCTTTTCAATAAATAATAGCATTATTATTGTTTCGAAATAAAATTATTACGAGGGGTGTTCAACGTATTGTCGATATCAGGGAGATTTACTAATATAGTAAATTCTTGAATAGTTTATTCAATCACAGAATAGTGTTTTATTTTCCACAAAATTGCCGCGCCACAAATTCTCACTGATGTTTATATTACCATATAGTGTTTATGAAGAACTTTGTCAATTTATTTATTATTAGTAAGTCATTAGTAAACCACACGAATACCAAGAGCAAACTGAAAGCAACACAGCAATGCATTTGATCATAATCGTGTGATTATTGTTCATTTGCATTTTTGTGGGATTTATTAAATAAAAAATAATATAGGAAGTGAAGAAAATAAGTAATCAAATAAATGCAGATTTTATTCGGCTCCAGAAAAGTAAAAGAAATAAATAAATGAAATATTGAAATGCAAATGAAGATGAAAGTGGAAAATAATAAACATAAATTACTCATAGTTAAAGAATTTACTAAAACACCTTCCTCCTCGGCACTTCCTACTACGGCAGGCGGTAAGGGGAAATTGTGGTGGGTGCTGGGTTGGCTAAAGAGAAACGCATTGCAGTATAGGGTGTTTTGCTAAAAGCTGAAGAAAATGCATTAATTGACGGCGCACGTGCGTTACGAGAGAGAAAGAACAGTAATAAAAACAACAACAACAAAAAACAATAATAATAAAGTATGCGGTGGATATTAATAGAAAAAGAGAAGCGACGAAAAAGGTAGTAATCAGCAAGGACAAAAACAAGAATCGTCAAAACGCACTCACAAATGAATCCTTTACTTTGGATTGAGAATAGAATGAAATCATAAAACGAAGTAAAATCAGTGAATTTATTGACAAACCAAGGCACTTTCATTATTCAATGTCATTTCATTTTCAAGCGCAATTTATGGTATCTCCGGGTCTGTGCTCGTCAAACGGAACTGATGGAAATTCATAAAAATTTCATTATCGTGCACTTAAAAACAAACAATTAATGAACTCAGAACTCAATACAGAATTTTCGTATTTCTTTGAAATCACACGTGCATGAAAAGAAAATGAATTAGTTTCTTTCTTTTATGAAAACGAAATAAAAATTCTTCCAAAATTAAAACGTTCATATCGGAAAATTGCATCGTGTTTCATTACTCCATAAATATTTAAGATTTTTTTCCATTGCCAAACGAACTGACAGGGAGTACTAAATCGCATTGAAGGATAAATTTGAGCAAGAAAGGATACATATCCTGCGGAATCCTCGTTTAATATACAAAATAGGTAAAACCTAGCAGTGTCCAGTCTCCACAACCCTTTGAGGCTCGCTTCACGATGGATGGATGGATTGATTACCGGTGGTTGTTGCGAAGATTAATTTCAATTGCAAAGGCTTGTAAAAAGAGGTTACGTTTTTAACAATCCAAACGAATTAAAAAAAATACTTTTCATATTTTTGAGCATTATTAAAATCTGAAAACTAATTCAAGTGCTTACTTCCTTCTTTTGCTTGGCCGGTTTTTTAAATCAAGGAGCACGCAAAAGAAATAAAAAGGTACGCGCCATGCATAAAAGACCGCGCGGTGCGGCGCTGTGTCTCTCTTACTCTTTCCATTTTTTCGATCTTCCGAACTTAGCCCAAACGTGGAAATTTGTTATCAATATTATTATTATTATTATTGAAACTATTTCCGGAATCTTGCCGAAGTGGCCACATAAAAAAACTGGTCAGTTGTTTGTTTTCGGTTAAACATTCTGTTCAAATTACGTGAATGATTGCATGACAGTGTGGACTACCTGACAATCAGCACATCACCATAATCATCATAATCATCCCCCCCCAATTCTCCTTCTACCATCGGAAGAAGATCCACATTAAAATTCTAACCATGACTTGACTGTCCGCACGATTTTGCGCGATACAATTTTGAAACGACTTGACGACGACTCGATAGAATGTTTTATTAATGCTGTTTGGCTATCTCGACGATGACGCGCGATATTGAAATTACATCATAAGAATCATAATCAATTGTTTAATTGAATGCCTACAAAGCGTTTAAAAAATTGTTAATACATTTCGAGATTTCTTTTAATATCGTTTACTGTCATTTCGCATGGTTTTGCATTTTAGACACGTGCGCCGCTTTTGACGCGCATACGTATTGCGCATGCGGACGCGTGGTCTCTCATGCAAAATTTAATAAACAAATGTCTGCGCCTGATAAAAATAAAAAAAGATTTTTTAAATGTTATTCCTTTTCGTTTTTTAAATGTTATTCTTCTCTTTTTAATGTTAAAAACGAACAAATGTCATTGGGGAAGTCTACGCGCGTCTGTTGTTATTAATTCGAGAACGACGGGTAAGAAGAAGAAAAGTGAGATCCTGGTTTTGTGTGTGAAACGACTTAATTAACAGAATGATACAGATGCAAAATCAATAAAAGTCCTATAAATTTTAACATTTCTGGAACGTTTAGAAAAATGAATTGATTCAAGAAATATTTATAAAAACTGACTCAATTGCGTTCGCGTTTATCACGTCTCTTAAGGTCTCCCAGAACAATTAACAACAATTACAATTATCAAGGTGTTTCCTTGGGTGAAATTGCCTTCTAAATTCGATTGTTCTTAAATGTTCGACCCGATTCATTGTCATGATGCCTTAAGATATTTGGGGCATTATAAATTTTACCTCAATTAACACGCAGTTAACAAAACAAATTATGAACAACATTTTTGGAATATTTAAAGTTTATTTAAAGTCAGAATTTCGCGGAACCAACCTAATTTTCTCTGACATTATGCATTCTCCAAATTCCTTCGATATAAAAAACATTTACCTCAACACATTTATTGCGTCAAATCTGTGTAATTGCATATTTCAATATCTTGCCATTCGGTCACTCTTTCAATACCGCAAATGCCGCTTAACAGTCTTCGTTGTCAGAAAATCATTTGCAACGGTCGTTTTTGAAGCTTGAAGGAAACAATTAGTGCTAAAACGCAGCTAAATCTTGACTATTGAGTAAGCGATTAATTTCGTACTCTTCAGCACTAGTGAACTCCTTCACTTGTTCTTTCTCAGCATCATGTCTTTGAAGAGACAGAAAACCGACGGTCAATTAATCACGTTTTTCTATGCTTTCCTCTCGCAAATAACGCTTTGTAGTTGCTTTGGATGCTACGTCGACGGCCTTACCCCTTTCTAATAATTCCGTCAGTGGAATCCCTTTTGAATTGGAAAACTCAATAGTCATGAGTCGGCGAATGTTTTGAATTTCTTATGGGAGTAAGACTCCTTTTTATTGTACGGATAGATGGGTTGTGTAGAATGTCATTGTATAGATTGTTGTTAATCGTAGCAACAACAATTCGATTGAAAA
This sequence comes from Physocephala rufipes, assembly GCA_963966595.1. Classification (NCBI taxonomy): domain Eukaryota; kingdom Metazoa; phylum Arthropoda; class Insecta; order Diptera; family Conopidae; genus Physocephala; species Physocephala rufipes. The sequence goes on from OZ016501.1 coordinate 24,640,182, forward strand.
TAACAACAACAACAACAACAACAACAATTCGATTGAAAATATCTTGAGGATCTTCATCATAAAACTCTCAAAAACCTCGGCCAGAGCAGACTCACACGTTTTTCGGAGGAATTGCCTATTCCAACTGTCATTACCGACAGACAACTCGCAAATTAATGATTATTTTTTGATCAAACTTTTCATCAGCATCCTTAGGTAGTGGCACTAATGCAGTAATTACTTGCAAACAACATGCATTATTAACGAATCACCGCGATAACTAAAACACATTAATTGCAAAAGCAAGCGTCATCCGTGTTGGTTTTGAGGTATTTTCTGAGTATCTTAAAATTTTTAGTAGAAAATTAGACACAGAAGATGACATATCGCTGTATCTGGTTTCTATCTAAACCAAGATTGACACGTGATAACCGTAAATCACTCCAATATTCTTCAACACCAAACTCTGTCCCAAAAACAAAAAACAAAAAATAGAGAAAAATTTTCTAATCCTCACAAGCTCAAATTTTCGTTAATTTTAAAAATTAATACAATTTCTATGACTATTAAAAATCTAGAATAAAATCCTTTAGATACAATTTTTTGTAAACTAAATAAAAAAGATTGTTCTAAGTAAAATACTACTTCTTTCCAAAGCGTTTCTCTCTTACCAAAAAACGGCCACACCTGCCTCAAATCTTCAGTAAAATACTAAACGGCCTCAGACAATATTGGACCCTATCAACAATTTCGCAATCATGAGGTAAATTTCCTAAATTGTTAGCCAATGCAGTCATTTAACGTTCCCGTCGAAATCATTAACAATGACCTTGTCAAGATAAAATGTTTGAGAACTTGACATTGACAATCATTTCAATTCTTGACACCGAAATACAAAAATCAATGAGTAGTCACAAATCTGTGAATAAGACAGGACGACTAAGGAGGGTAATGGATTTGGCAACCAAATTAATTTATTGAATATTTTAAACATATCGGTCTACAGAAAAGTTGTCTTGGCCTTTTACGATACGTCGATTTTATGCAATTTTTGATTGATATTTCCGACTGCAGATCAAATATGAACCAAAAAATATCTAAAATTTAAATTCTAGATTTGTGAAATTTTGCGTTATTTGCCTATTCCTTATGAAATCATCCTCTGAAGGTCATAAAAAATTTAGATAATTAAAAAGAAAATAATAACAAAATTCACATTTTATATAATTTAAAGGAATTTTGTAATAATCATTATTTGAAATTATTTTTTAAAGTAAATTATTAAATTATTATTTAAAAGTATTTTCTTAAAAAGCAAAACCTGACCAGATTCTTTTTAAAATTTTATAAAACTATATACTTTATAGATATAAATATATTTAGGGTGTTTGGCATAGTAAAGAGAAAATCAAGAACGTGTGTCGAAACAAGAAAACTTTTCTGAGAGAAGCCAGTTTTGCCTTAAATAGGTTTGTGGAGGAACCTAAGAAGAAACCTCGTAGAATTATAGAACGCTGTAAACCAACTATTTCTGCTTTTGAGCAATTCGAAAATACTATTGCAAGAGTTAGTTAGATAAGTTCTTAAAAATAATAATAAAATATTATTTCATCGTTTTATTTTTGGCAATTCTTCTTCTTCTTCTTCAACTTAATCTTTTCAACCATCTATTTCTTTAGCGATTAAAACCAGTGGGGCAGAAAATTTATTGCTTTATTTCAGCACCTGCAGCTCAGTCTATGCACGCACTTGATTTATAGCTGATTGCATTCTCAACTGTCACGTATTCCGGTGGTGCACTGTGGCACAAACGACCTTAAACCGTGAACAAAAAATAAATAAGTGTTTAAATTGAAGACAGTTCCAAACACGTTTCGTTGAAAATTTTGAAGAAATAATTGTAAAAAATGGAAAATTTTTAATTTTACTAAACGTTTATTGAATCTATTTAATTTTGAACATTTTGTTTCTCTTTCCAATTTTAAACTTAACATACATTTATTTTGCATTTGCATAAGCATTGCTTTTACATTAATAGTATTCATAACAATAATAATGATAATAATAATAATAATAAAAATGAATCTATTTTAGTGTTTTCTTTGAATTCCTTGAATTTCTTCAGCTTCTTCAAAACATTACCTGTCTTGGTTTTTTTATATTGCGTTTTTTGTAAATTTTATAAAATATATTTGCTATTTTTTTAGAAAAGTTGTTCTTTTTTTGCGGTGAAACTTTATGTTGTTTTAATTTATTTTATTACACACAACTCGTTTTTTGTTCTGAATTTTCAGTAAATAATTTTTTATATTATTTTTTTCTATACTTTTCTGCTTCTTGTGATTGTTGTTTAAGTTTTTAAATATTGTGTTTATAATTATTATTATGTTCAAATTTATAACCCCTGAAAATTGTTAGTTCTTTTGTTTTATTTTCTTTTGTATTATTTTGTGTGGTGGGAGAAGGTGGAGGAGTGATGAATTGCTAATTGGATACAATTGCGTTTTTCTCAGGGAAAACATAAAAAATTCCTTGCTTTTTTTGGGCTGCTGCCACTCAAGGATTTCACCCGTATCCTCGGAAAATTTGGTAAAGATTATTCTCATACTTTTAAAAAATAATCGTAGAAATAATAATCACTTCTGATCCTGTTGAGGTCGCGCCATTGTTATTGTTGTTATAGTTATTGTTGTTACTGCTGTGACATCTGCTGCTTCTGGTTTCATGCTTTTGTGCTTTGGTACGATAATATTAATTACTATATTTGCTTGTTCTTGTTGTCGTTGTTGTTGTTGCTGCTGCTGCTGTTCTCGTTTTTTCGTGAGCTTTCTTTCTAAATTTCTCCGCACAATTTTTCATTTTTCTTTTGGTGGCTTTTAAAAAACATCGTCCAGATAAAGCATAATATTAAAAACAATGACTCTTCTAATTTTTAAATGTACTTTTTGTTGTTGTGGATGTTGTTGTTGCTAATGTGGGATTTTTCCACCCAGTTAGTGAAATTATTTAGATGTTGTCAATTTTGTTATTCTCTTTGTGTGTGTGTGTAATCGATTTTGCGTGTTTACGATTTTTAATAATATTTTTTGAGCAGTTTTGTTGCCGTTGTTTGTTAATTGTTGTTGTTGTTCGGTAGTTGTTGTTGTTCGATAGTTGTTGCTGTTTGGTTGTTGTTGTTGTTGTTGTTGTTGCGCTTGATAATATTCCCTTATCAGTGCTGCAAATTGCCATTATGCTCAATATACACACGTTTATACGCACACACACCATCGTAAACACACTCACGTCCCCACACACCCGCACACAAATGTTTTCTTTTCATTCCATTCCTTCCCATCAATCACCAACTCAAAGCTCGCTCATTCTCTCTCACTCTCCCTCTTTCTTAACTTTTCTCTATCTCTCTTTCCTTCTATCTCTCCTTATCTCCACCAGTCTCCCTTCAAGCACTCTGGCTACTAAAATTTAATAAGCATGATTTGCAACAAACAATGTTGCATCGGCACCAGCTCCAACAACACTTCCAGCAACATATTTGCCAACAGCAGCTTCTCCATTACCCTGAAAAGGAAAAGAAAGAAGAAGAAGAAAAGGAAACACAAAAGATGAAATTCGAATCAATAATCATGAAATATTCATCTAAATAGAATTTTAGAGAAGTTCACGAATTCCATGAATTCACACAAAATGACGCGCATACTGTTTTCTGGCAATAAAACATATTGAATTATTCATTACTGATTGATAAATCATTCAATGAAACCTTCTGAAATATGTTGAAATGTTTTTCCGAAAAGTATTTTTTGTTTCTTTTCATTAATTTCCCTTTTGTGAGAAAATACCATACGCGTCATACGAATCAATCCAATTTCAATTCTCTTCGACGAATGTTCTTTTGGTTCTCCGACAGGGTGGACCGCATGAAATATTTAGAACCATCGTTTCTTTTAGATGGTAATCTTGACCAACGCCTACGCCTTTCGTCAAAAGAACAAATTGGATTAAAACCCAATAAATCGAACCTAAAGTGGTTGCAAAAAACCCGACAAAAAATATTTGCTGAAAGTGTTTCGAAAAAGCTTTTACAAAAACGGATCTAAAGAAGATTTCTAAAAAAGACAAACGAAGGCAATGAAAGAAGAACTAATGAACGCAAGGGGCAAAGAAGGAAAGGTAGGAAGATTGAGGGATAAACTACACTACATTATTTATTCTTCTACTTTAAAACTATGTCAATATAAAACTTGTTTTTCGCAATTAATTTGCTGCCTTACAAGCTTTTGCTGCTGAACAGAAAAAAAAACAAAATAAAAAAAATCTACAACAACGAAGAAGCAGCAATTACTCCATGCTCTTGATGGACAACTTTTTACGTAAACACAATTTGCGGGCAAATTAGTGCCAGATAGGGATTATTATTTAAAACTTTACGCCAGTAAAAACCAGAAATGAGTATCAGAATACTTTTTTCTTTTCTTTAGAAAATTCATAACTTTATAAAATGAACCCGAAAAAATGGAATTACTTTTACTCAAAAATACATACATAACAAAATATATACATATCACCGTCTATTACACGCCCTTTTTATTCTTATCGAATGAACTTTAAATATCAAAATCAATTTCAATTTCATTTAATGAGAATCAATTTCAATTAAATCGTTACGAAAGTCCTTCGAAGGAAACGTAATAAACAATATAAAAACGGCGAGATTGCTTGAATTTTTGAAATTCACTTAACGACTTAACAATTTTCTCTTGAAGTCGAATCAAAAAATATTGCAATCCACTCGATTTCTATTGGAAATAGCAATTTTCATTGGTGCTCGTAAAAAGAGTTTGATTTAAATGCTCGTTAAATGTATCGTATTAAATTCTTTTCTCTTTAAATTGACTTTATGTTCATAATTCGCATCATTACGATACTTCGCTTTGCGCTGCTCGTAAAACCTTATCTTACGTTTCAGTGAGTTTTCCCCACATCCTGACATTCGAAAACCATTCTTCGATGGATTTTACCGTCTTCAATAATTTGATGTTTCCAATCTAGTTAAAAACACTCCGTTAATCGGGAATAAAAACACTTCAAAACAAAAAGGATTTATCTATTTAATATTTTCTTGAGAAAATTGAAAATTATGGATAATTTGAGAAAAAGAACAGGAAAACAATAAAAATGAACGCAAGAAATTCAGGAGTATTAAAGGACATCTTGTCTTGTGTTGCTACGAGTAACACTTTACGGTTTTTTGAACTAAGCTCAAGAGACGCTGACTGATGTTGTGTCTGGTGAAGATTTTTTCTGTTTGCTGGAGGAGGGTGTGGAAACATATCGCTGGGGAGGGGGGGTATGCAATTACTTGTGCGTTTGACTTTTTTAACAACTAAACAGTATGTTAGCATTCCCCGAGGAGTTATCAGATCAAATAAAAAGCTTGACGTTATCGTCTGAGCTGTTGACATTTTATTTCACGTCGATTTTCTTTCTTCGAAGAAACGAATTTCTTTAAAAGTTCAAGGTTGTAATTTTTTTCTTAAATTTTCTTTGAACACCTTTAAAATGGCAAAAAGAGGGGCTACCATTTACAGACATATTTCAGCGAAGTCAGAAATTTGCCTGAAGGCGAATTGTTTTATTTCATAAAATTTTACTTTAATTTTCATAAAATTTTTTTAAAAGTAAAAGAAATTTCGAATTTATTACATGCGTTGAAGTACTTCATATTTATAAAATATTTATAGAATGTGACGAATTAAAATTTTCTGCGGAAACTGTCTAGAAAAGAAAGATATTTAGAATTGGAATAATATTTTGAGTTAAAAAGTTTTAGAATTTTGGAATTAGAAAAATATTTTAAAACTCTTAAAAAAGTTCCTAGGTTGGACAAAATCCATTTCCGTAATGTATTTCCAAACTTAGGTTATAATTGTTTACAATTTGGGTTTTCGAAAATTCGATAAAAGACTCGACAGGAAAATTGAACACAAATTTTTGGCTATGACAATGGTAAAAATGACATGTATTTCAGAAAAAATACCGTCTCTCTGTTAAACCAAAATAATTTCAAATATAAAAGAGATAACATATTTTCAGTGAATTTTTGCTGCGATCTTTGGAATGTATTTGCGCGCACCGAATGCAAGGAATTGTGTATAATCTGCTTTTAGGATTGTTAATGAACAATTCTCGACATAGATTCTAGAATGCAGTGTTCTCTAAGAGCATTAAAAACTAAGTTTAAATCGGTTTTAAATGATTCAATATTGAAGTCAATAATTTCAACAATTATTTGAAGACATGGATAAGAATTATTGAGGGCAAGTTTTATTGCAAATAATTTGGTTTGAAATTCGGATGAAAATTTAAAAAATCCTGGCAGAATTTGCCTTAACTGGATGACTAATAGACCACTTAATGTCAAATCGGCATAATTTACATACCCAATAATACAAATATTGATCACTCGCATGTTCAATGAAATTAAGGAGTAAGAAATAGCTAAAATTTACAAAATTTTATAGAATTAGAAAATATAAACCGATACTTGTCAGGTATGTGACTTCCTAGTCTTAGCTAAATCCAAGATTACACTAATAATAGCATCATCATAAATGATCCCCTAGATGCATTAGTCTTCTGTAAGATAATATTATGGTAAATACTTTTCTCTTCCAGTTCAACAGTTTCTCGATTTTATCAAATTTTTATAATTAATAAAATCAATAAGTAATCAAAATAGTTTTCAATAAATAGTCATAACATCAGAACTAATTTAATAATTTCTAAACTAAGCAAATGTAAACGAAAAGTGCTGGAAAAATAGTATAAAGCAGTGCAAGATATAAAAGTAAACAGAAATTATTTAATGATTTTATTATAGAGTGTTTAACGAAAAATAAGTAATACAACAGATATATATTCGAAAGAAAAGGTTAATAAAAGATGAAAACAAAATGTGTTCAAGATATAAACAGTATTGAAATAATAGTCATAAAAACGTAGATTAGAAAGATATTAATAAAAATTAAACACAAAAACGTTACGTGTGCGTTTAATGAATATAAAAATTGAAAGTAAAACGTTTACTATAAAATATACCACAAAATCGTGTTTGTGTGTGTGTGTGTGTTATGTATGTATGTGTGTGTATGTTTATGGGTGATTGCAACATTTGTGAGGACACTTCAATCCCGGGTCGCATCGTTCTAAAGTTGTTGCTGCTCTTTAATGGTTCTTGTCTTCTCTTCTGGCCGTGATACTTTCAATTAAACTTTTTTTATTCACTTATAATTAATATATATTTTTTTCATATATTATTGCTCTTCCATTGCTCTTCATTGCTTTCGTCGCTAATAACTCTAATCGTTTTAATATTTGTGCGACGCGACAAATAGACTTTGTGTAGCTGCAAATGATGGAATCGAGCCGGCAACATATTTTCCTTGACAGGCCTGAGCATTGGCCTGCATGGATGCCATAATAAAAATATATCAATAATTTTGTAGATGGCCATTGTATTGTGTCCATTATGTGTTGTTGTTGTTGTTATTAGTATTATTATTGTTATTGTACGATAGAAGAATAATTTAAATGAAAAAATTGAATAGAAAAATTAATAACTAATGAAGTGAAAGAAAGTAAGCAAAGAAAATTAGGAAAAGGTTGTGCAAATTATCCGAACAATGTCAAATTTCAAAAGGTTTATCCTAGCATTTTGATGAAGGAGGGAAATATTTAGACACTCAATTACAAGTATTAAGTACTTCACGTAAAAGATAACTTACGTAAAAGTTAACTTTTCATTTATACCAGAACAATATTCAGAGATTTAAGCAAAAAAATATAAAAGAGCAAAAATTCGGAAATTTAAAAAATTGCCGTGGAAAAAACCAGAATAAAGCTGGCATAAAAATTATTATAAATTACATACTTTTAGGCTGTAACACTTTAAGTTATCGCATGCAAAGAATCCTCCCTCTCTCGGGGAAAATTGCATGGGCATGAGAGCCAAATATTGCAAGTGACAAATATTTCAAATGTTACTTGAAGAGAATTTCATTTAATAATCGAACTTTTACTTGATGCCGACGATTTCAAACGACTCGTCCAATGAGAAATAATTACCTTAGCACGTTTTAGCAATTCAGTTTGACCAGCACCGACATTCTCTTTTTTACCGGCCCAGGCGCGTAGCACAGATGCTTGTAGAGCACGACCATATGAGAAAGTTAGAGCCCATGGCTTCAGCAAGGGGACATTGTTGATGGCATTCAAGTGTACGGAGGCTTCTTCTTCAGACTGACCACCCGACAAGAAAGTGACTCCTATAAATTGAATTTACGCTTAGACACATTACAAAGGTACGAATTTTCTTTTAATTTACCAGGTACCGCAGCTGGTACAGTTCTACGTAAGGCTTGTACAGTGGCAAGAGCAACTTGATCGGGAGAATATTTCTTGGGGCACGATTGACCAGCCGTAACCATATTCGGTTTTAGTAGAGTGCCCTCCAGAAAGACGTGATGGTCATTCAGAGCTTTATACACAGCAGCCAAAACGGTCTCTGTCACTTTCTGAGCCCGCTCCAAATCGTGCTCACCATCAGGCAATACCTCTGGCTCAACAATTGGTACGATGCGCTGCGATTGACAGATAGAAGCGTAACGAGCCAAAACATTAGCGTTCTCAAGAATTGCTTGATAGGATGGTGTGTTCTTGCCGATTTTAAGCACACAACGCCATTTGGCAAAATCGCAGCCGTCCTTCTTGTATTGGGCGCAGCGGGCAGCCAAATCATCCAAACCTTTTTAACAAAAATATTCAATCAAAATCAATATTAAGTAATTAATTCAAAAAAGGATTCTTTGTAATCTCACCTTGTGTCGTGCACTCGTCTTCGGATCCCATCAATGGTACAACACCTTTATCAACTTTAATACCAGGAATAATACCGCGCTTCTTCAGCAACTGAACGAAGGGAGTACCATCGTCAGCCTTCTGATATAAAGTTTCGTGGAACAAAATAACACCGGAAATATTTTCAGCTACTTTAGGATCGGTAGAGAACAAGAGTTGACGATACTGACGACGGTTCTCTTCACTGTTCTCAACACCAATGTCCTGTAGACGCTTTCCCATCGTTGAGACGGATTCATCCGCGGCCAAAATACCTTTTCCAGGAGCCACAATAGCCTGAGCAATTTTGCTCAGTTCATCTTGTAATTCCTTCGAAGGATAATTGAAGTAGGTGGTCATTTTGATAGTGCTTTATAATTCTGAAAATATAAGAATATTCGTTGGAGTTTTAGTATCGAATGAAGTTGTTTGCGGTTGAAAGTGAGTATAGTAACATTTCTTTATAACACTATAAACCCGACGATAAAGCTTCAGAGGTTGAAGCTTTAATTTGAGCTTTGAGTGGTAATGCCTTTTTGTATTTAGAGATACACTGCAAACAATTTTCTGTGCCAAAGAAACAAGAAAAAATCTATAAAAAATTCGGGAAAACAAAATTTTATCGAAATATTCCTGAGCAATAAATATCTTCAGTTTCGAAATTAATTAATTTTTCTAATAATTACAAATAAATTATTGAAAGCTTCCCGCAGTTTTCTGTAAAATTATCTGTAAAATTATTATTATTAGAAAATAGATAATTTTTTGAATTGATTACTTTCTTAAGGGAAAATTACAAATTTAATAAAAAGCGATGATAATAAACTAAAAATAAATATTTTCATCACTTTATTCGAGCACTTATCAGGAATTTATTGGGCATGCAATAAAACGAGAAGTATTAACAATTTTTTCGTTATTAATCAATCGCTTTGTAAAAAAACCAATTAAATGATTTCAACATTTACGAAAATGGTTGTTTAGTTTCACAATTTAATCACTTTATTTTCATCGTCAAAATCCAAATCAATTAAGGAAAAAACCCGACACGTAAATATTTAACTTTGATGTTTGACCTTAAGAAGTCATTGGGAAATTCAAAGTCAACTGGCTTCGTAGCTTCACCCTTACTTTTTTTAACTGTCAAGTCTATATCTAAAGACTTTTGGTTGGTAAATTTTTTTTCGCTCCTCACTAAAAAACAGAACCGACCCTGGCAAAGAATTTACTGAAACTGATTGAATGAATGGATACACAACGGAATTCACCCAAAAACAATAACCAACTTTTATGAATATCTTGTGTAGAGAGAGACGGAAGAGAAGAAAAGAAGACAAAACCGCAGAAGCAGACAAAAACCGAATAATTGAAATAAACATCTCTAGTAGGAATGTATTAAAATCGCGCCCTATTTTGTAAGACACAAAAAAATTATAGACACTGCGCACAAACCGTGACGTCTTCTTTGCTTAACAGATGAATAACAATAACATATAGTCGATTTCGTATAAAGACATCTTTATACCCTTGAAATATAAACGTTCGTTGGATCGTATTCGTTTGATATCTTGTACGAAGAAATCTTCTAGGCTAGAGCTACTTCGTCTAAAAACCTGTTCACACACATTCCGCGTACTCAGTCGTTTACGTATTACGTACGTAACGAGCTCTGACGCATGCCCTTGATCATCATCGTACAAATTCACTCACCTTTTCAGCCACTCCCACCCTTATCATCCTGCTTTTCAATCACTTTTTCTTACGAATCTACCAATGGGCATAAAACTCTCTTACGTCATTAATCCATTCTGTAGCCATCTCTTTCATTCTTATACTCAAACCGAAATACGTATCTATCAATTAGCCAGCAGTCGGCCAAGTTGACATTGCCGAAGGTCGTTTAGAGGGAACGTTGAGAAATATCTAGCAGCTTAGAATAGAATTGTCACAAAACATTTCCATCTAACGCACTAAATTAGAGATACTTTTATATTCACATATAGGTCCTAATGAACAGAATATCTTGTTATTATATAATATTGGGGGATAATGAGCGATATTTGTCGATAATACAAAACCCAGGCCCCTCGATTTATACCCCTTCAAAGCACCTTGAACTTGACGTGACCTCTATTTGTCAATTGACACATTTAATCATTATATATTGCTCGTACTATCTCATTCCGTTGTTGCCAAGGGTGATAATTTTTATAAATAGTCTTGCTTTTGGTTTTGAAACAGAATTCGAATGTTTAAAAACAAAAAAGAAATTATAAAATAAATGCCAAGAATGTTATAAAACTCGAATACATTTTAAAAAATAAGAGCAAAAAAATATGCTAACCAGTAATCAAACGAGATTGACGGTTAAACAGACGACTAAATTGAGAAAAATATTAAGAAATAAAAAATATTCTCATGCGACAATTTTTATAAATCGCATAATTTCTACGATATTTTTTAAGACCGTATAATACGATCCTTTTCTCACAACGTATAATTTCTGTGAAATTTTTTATATTTATCGCATAATTTTTATACAGACACAAATACTTGGAATACTAGCGATAAATTTAGACTGCTCGCATTTTTTGAGAAATTACAAAATCAACAATCTTCAATTTATCGGATTTTGATAATTCTGAAGTTTTATGGATTATCCTCATAAATTATTATTTAAAGAAATCGTATTAAAAATCAATACTACAAAGATTCATTATTACGCTTAAAAATTATTGTAATATTATTAAAAACACCCTTTGTATTTTTTAAGGCAGAATTTGTGAGGATATTTTTCAAAAATATTTAGAATTTTTTAAAAATATAATATTTTGTAAAATCGTATTTTTTATCTCGATTACCGTTAAACTCAAAACACATAAAAACTTAAATTAAAAAATGAAAAGAAAAAAAGAAAAATTAAAAACAAAAATGTAATTTTGATTCCAAGAATACCCTCAGTGTTCCAACTCCCTGCGACACGAAATTTAACTCTGTTTTCCTTACTTTGTCCTTTCCGAAACTAACACTTACACAGTTATGATTACACTTTCACTTTTTAATCATAATCTTCTTTTAGCAATATTAATTTATGATTTTTTAATTGTCTAACACAAATGAATGTTTCGTTTTGCAAGAACTGCGGCCTGCACTGCCGGAAGATTCTAAACTGTGTGGATTTATTTCGCTGGACGTTGTCAAAGATAAAACAAGTAGTAATACATTTACTTTTTTAGCTCTCAAATGATAAACACACATAAACACCTACGCTTACTATAAATATAATAAATATATATACATATTTAATTTTCAATAAAGAGACCCTTAAATAACTTTCGAGCATACACACCTTCTTCGACCGGCAACTGCACGAAGACTGTGCAGCGAAAGCTGAAGCGAAATTATTTATTAACCAAAAATAAGAGGTATCAAGAGAGGGAGGAGGGTCCAATTACCATCACACATCGCATGCAAAAGCCTCAACGTCATGATTAAAAACAACGCAAGCAAATACAAGTTGTAGGGGAGTCAGGGTCGAGGACAGAGGGTACAAACAAACAAAAAAAGAAACAAGTATTGATAACTCATGGCGATATAAATTTTAATTTGAGCGAATGCATATTTAACATTATTATTAAATATGATACAAAATATTGATACAAAACGAAAGCAGAAATTAAGACGAGTAATAAAAAAAATTCAACAGCAAACGAAACGAGCCCCCAAAAATGAAAAGATATTGCAATTTTTATGAGATAGATGTACACTTAATTGCTTACTCGGCCATTAAATAAATTGAATTCAATATTTCATGAAAGCAAAAATTGATAGCATTAGAAGTTTAAGAATTATCAAAAAATACTAACTAAATAAGTCTTATAATTCTTGAATAAATATAATTCTGGTTTTAATATTTCCATATTCAATCAATTTTTAATAGACTTTGGAATGAAATTTTATCAATAGTTGGGAGAAAAACACGAATAAAGGAATAAATAATTAAACTAAGCAATTAAACAGCACACATAATGATAAGAAAACAGATACAACAATTTCAACATTTTTAATAAGAAGGAATAATTTAAATTTACTTCACGCTTTAGAAAGGCTTTACACAGAAAATGTCCTTTCTTCCTTTCTTGTGTCATTCATAAACGAAAGAAAATATATAAAGCAGATATTTTTTGAAGTCTCTCAAAATTATTTTCAAAATATATTCAAAATAATGAAAGAAATATTCTTCTGAATGTTAAAGAATGTTAATGAAATAGGATTTGTTTAATTAAAAAATGAAAAATATTCAGTTTTTCCATACGCGCATAACAATTTGGTAGATCCTTCAAAATATATGCATGCGAAGTCTGGCCTTTAGCGGCCTTTAACTACCATTTCTATTACAATAAAACTTTAACGCAGAAATAAGGTTTGGAACTTGTTGAAAACTATTCTCGATAATCATAATCATTACTCCCATTTACTATCGCGATAACATCCCAGCTGTAACAGTCCTCGCGTATTATAGTTCCATAAATGTTACCTAACATAGTCAACCCTCATGACGCGCGAAGTACTCGAAATATGGCAGCGTAGTGTATTAAAGTCTTAGTAAGCCACTGAAAACAATAAAAACCTGTCCACCATCCTGTCAACGGAATTAACTTTCTCAAAATCCTCTTATCAAAACTAACTTGACCACAAACAACTTTGAATTTAATTACATTTTGTTCGTAACTAAAAGCTTTAAGGGGTTTTATTTTTAATTTTCCTCAACGCTTAGTGTCAAGCTGTGAAAGTTGTTAAAACTCTAAGGATTTACAATACAATGTAAACATTTTTCCGACATTCAAAAATCGCTAATTGGAAAATTAATTTGGGTAGAATTGAAATTAATGCAATTTTCAATAATTTCTGGAGAGCCATGTCAGTGATAAGAATGCAATCAATAACAACAAAAAAGGAAATAAAAATCCCACAAAAATAACAAAAATTAAATGCAATTTAAAGGAAAGGATCAAGAGTGTTCGGAAAATTGTAGTTGCATGACTTTCGCGGTGAATTCCATTTTCTTGAATCCGATTATTTTATTTTTGCTTCCACAACTAAAGCAAGTTCAAGACAACTTTTCTTGATCATTTCGAGTCTTATGCTCAGTGAAAACATATTTTTTTATCAAACAAATGAATGCAGGCCAAAATCTTCATTACAATTTCATTGGAAGAGCTTATTATCAAACCATGTGGGCGGCCTACGTGTTAAGATCAAGGCTGATTTACTGATAAATTGATGAAATGAATAAAGAACACACACCACTGTAAATTTCTAAATTTCTGAAATATTTATTGCATTGTTTAAAATTTATCTATTTTGTGAAAATAGATAATTTGTGAAAATAGCTAATCCTTAAATTCAGTGATTTATATGATAATAATTAATCGGAGGACGAAACGTGTTTAGAGTTTTAAAGAATTTAAAGAGGTTTCTTACTTTTCATAACGTTTAAGTAAAACGCCTTAATTTCAAATATTCTTTATAGGCCTTATAGAATATAAAACATTTAAAATTAAAGAGTTTTATTTAAACCATAAATTGCTTTGATGAAATTCATTCATAATGGAATTTTTTGATTACGAAATAGATTCTCCCTAGCCAAAGTGATGACGCACACACACACACAATCACGTACCTCTTTCCTAAAGTTTGACATTCGCATGACTTTTATATGTTTAATATTTTAACTAATTATTTGTTATTGAACTTACTTTTTTGTTGGATGAATTAAAACTTTAATATTTTTTTAATAAAATTTTTAAATTATTTCAAATCGCTTTAGGGACTGTCAGGGTGTTGCCTACTTTCGACAGCACTAGTGTTAATTCTTATAGAAATCCGCACTTTGACTGAAATTGTATCTTACGAATTGTGTCAGAACCAGTTAAACGTCAAAAGGTTATTTGGAGGTCGTCTGTCGCGTGCTGCCATCTGTTCGGAAACATCTGCAGTAGTTTCTCTCATTGACAACTAGATGGCAATGCGCGGATTTCGCTATTTAGGGCCTATGCAAAATGAGACTAATATTTAGTACCTGGTATTATAATTAATATTGTCAGCAGACAGAAATCGCAGATGTTGCGGTTGACAACAAAGTTTAGTGCTAGAAAACGATTCGCGCAGATTGGTGAAGCTATAAAACAGTTCGACTGCATTCGACAGACGGGTTCATGTCAGTCTAAAAACGATATCTTGCTAACTGTAGATTTATGACTATATATGAAAAATATTGAAATATTATAGAAACCCTCAAAATTAAATATTTAAATATTCCTTAAATAATTATCGAATTTTGCAAAGATTTCCAAAAATTATTCATTTTTTACTGAATGTCAAATTTTTGCAGAATATATTTTAGGCAAAACGTCGTTAATTGGTGAAAGTACAATAAAGATACATTCAAAAAAAGTGGTAATTTAAAAATTGGAAATTATTTCTGTTTTCAATGAAATGCGCCAATGACTTTTATCGTTTTTCTTCTCCATATTATTATGAAAAAAAGGAAAACTTTTTCTACAATTATTTAGGAACAGGTCAAAGACTTGACTCTATCCCCAATATGTTTATTGTTGTTCTTGTTGCTGTTATTGTTATAGATTACGATTTTGTAAAAATTGTAACCGTTCCCATACCGTTTAAGAGTTGCAGACAATTAATATTTAAAATACTCGAGGTAATATATCATTGACTGTAATAGTGAAACATACGATGAAGGTACCAATGGCCACATATGGTCACGTACTTTAATTTATATTATCACATATTTTCTCGAAAAGCTTGTACTTTTTAAGGAAATTTCACATTAACAATTTAAGTACTTTTTGTATTCCTTTCCCTCTGTAATGAAAACAAGTAAGGGTGTTGTCATCGGCCAGGCCAACGATTAAATATCCACAGGATATATCCGTATTCCCAGTAGAGACCCAATAATTAATAGCATATTTCTGCGGTGATGCTTGTTTTATATATTATAGTTAATGTGGCAATACCTCTCTTGTCAGTCCCTTTCGGCGGATCACACCCACTTTTTGAAAAATAATTTAGTATTCGTGGTTCAGTTCCAGGATAAAATGTTGTCTTCAAATTCGCTCTACAAACGTAGATTCAAAATGCTCCACAGAAAAGCTCTACTTCGTATGTGCATGTGCACTCATATAAGCTATAAAAATAGGGGCGGTTCTCATCCCATTTCGCCCATTTCAATGCCAACCTGCTTACAATAACAGAGAATATTTGTGTCAAATTTTGTGATCATATCTCCTTTCGTTCTCTCGTACTCGTGATTTCAACAGGTAGACAGACATGCAGACGGACAAGGATAAGTCGACTTAGGAGATGGTTCTGAACCGGCATGTATATACATTTCCATACCTGCCACACCTCCTTTAACGTTGCAAATGGAGGAACAATTTTAATATACCCTTAACCCTTTGGGTGTAACATAATTGTGTTGGTTAAGATCACTTTTTACAGTGCAAAAAATTAAAAAAATAATAAAAGGTGCTAAAACTACATATGTGAAGATTTTTTTAAAAATTATTTTTTTCAATAAAAGGGTTATCACCTTTAAAAAGGATTTTGTTATTATGTATCCATTGCAGTTTCTGAAATATCGCAACATAAATTTAGATAATTAAAGATACATTACTCCGTTACGGAACGTTAGCGGAGCAAGTGCTGACCAATGTTGAGGTCACCAGCAACAGCAAAAAAAATCACAAGAAATTAAAATTGATGGAGTCAAGTGCTGAACTTAAGCCTTTTTATTTAGTTCGTTTGATATCTTGTTTTTCACGAAACTTTCTAAAAAATATCACGCAATTCCACTGAGCTGCCAATTCAGCAAATTTGTCACAATATCAAATATTTTGGTTGCTTCTATCCTCTTTTATTGCACGCGAAGTCAAACATCAATTTTTTTCTCCTTTCCTTTTTTGACAGTTCGATAATTTAGGAACTTGTGAAATATAAATCCACAAATTTCTATTAGAAAATTGTGGAAATTTAAGGAATATTTTATTTTGGCTCGTGATAAAATAGCAATTTTTTAAGAACCAATTGATGCAATGGACAGTTTCGGCAATGAAATTGGTCAAAAAATGCGTGTAAGTAATTAAGGAAAAAAAGAACCAAGAGGAAAAAATCAATTCTATTAATTGAAGCAGACAGAATTTCGTTTAATAAATTTAATAAACCGTTTTAATTTTGATTTTAGAGTGCCGTTAAGGCGAAATTACTCGAGTTGGGCACCGGTGGCTCCGCAGGTTATATCGATGATGAATTACCAGATTATGTTATGATTATGGTGGCGAATAAACGCTCGAAACAGCAAATGATAACTGACTTGAACTTATTCCTGGGAACCCAGACGGAATTGTTTGTAACGTGGCTGCATGAGGTGCTCCATAAGTTGCAAGAAGTAACTCTTCCAGCACCAACCGGTATGAGGACAAGTTTAAAAGATTTTGTCTCATTTTTTGTTAATGATTTAAAATAGTTCCCACCAGAAAGCGAAAAACAAGCCAACGTGAGGAAGAGGGTACATCCTCCTGTTCGACCCTGAAAAAGGACAAGAAATCTTCCAGGAAAGAGAAGAAAACCAATACTACGCAAAGAAAAGCAACCGAAGATTGCAGTAGCGTCGCAGAAGAACCAGAAGCACCTACAACCACCACAGGACAACCTGTTACTGTGCCCGTAATTAATTCTATAACCGATGTATTAGCCGGGGAGGTATTGGAAAAGGCCAAGAAGACCATGATCGATACTGATGATGCCAAAATGAATATAAAAAAAGGAAAGGGTACAAGAGATGCGGCAGAGGTAGAATTACCGACACCATCTGCTAAAGTTAGCAATATTGTATTTGACATTCCAACCATATCGGAAATATCTTCAACTACGGAGGCGCCACCCAACAGTCGTGAACACGATTTAGCCGAGTTAGCCGAAATCCAAAAGAAGATTTACGCAGCCAAAAAACACTTGAAGCAGTTGGAGCACGTGAATGAGTTGGAGAGTGAAGATGAAGATTTTCTGAATCTTAAAGATGATGGAAGCGTAGAGGAATTTAATGAGGCAGCAGATTTGGTAACATTGTGGTTTTTTTAATCGTATAATTTTTCTCTATGTGTTCGCTTACAGATAAAAAAGCAGTCGAACAAATCGAAAAGCCCAATTGTTTTTAATAAGAATGAATTGGAGAAACCACTTTCGGAACAAAGGCAAGACGTTGTTGCACAGACACCTTCGATTTCAGGCAAAAGGCGTTGCGTAATACCAGCACCACCGCCACATCCAATAACTGTTGCAGATTCACTCCCGCGTGGTGTGGAAACTAAAAGGAGTGATAGCTCTGCATCATCTGTTAGTAGACGTCGCGACGATGCGCCTGTGCGTCGTTCCCGCGAACGCGAAAGACGTGAACCGCCATCCCAATCCGATAAACGACGTTCTGTGCACGAACGGTTAGGTCTAAGAGAAGTGGTCAGAACGGAAGCGTTACGCCCACGACGTGGTCGTCAGGAAAAAGAGCTCTATGTGCATGCTTTCCGTCGCCGGGTGTTAGAGGAAGAACGAGAACGACAAAAGGAAAAAAACAGAAATAGTGATGGTAATCGCGGAAGAGTGCGAGATCACGATCGCAATCATGAACGTACTTTAAATAAAAGGGTCTTATCACCAAAAGAACAGCCATCGTCGACATCATCCAAAATTAGATCTCGTCAGCGCTCCCAACTGATAGATCACTCACCAAGTCCACGCCAATCCAGTGGAGGTGATCGTTCCCTTTCTCCACCATTGCGGCGACAACGAATTGGC
This sequence comes from Physocephala rufipes, assembly GCA_963966595.1. NCBI lineage: Eukaryota > Metazoa > Arthropoda > Insecta > Diptera > Conopidae > Physocephala > Physocephala rufipes. The sequence goes on from OZ016501.1 coordinate 24,658,929, forward strand.
TCACGCGTCATCGTTGCTCCGTCGAAACCACCTGAACCTTCAGATGATGAGGATATGGCAGATAAACCTGTAAGCTCGATAATTAAAATTAGACCTCGCTCTCCCGTGTCTCCCAGCAAGCAGGCCTGCAAGAATTTGCTTCTCCGTGCTGTAGCCGAGGCTCAGCGTTCGACAATACTATGCGCTCCAAAGCAGACAACAGACCCCATTGCTAAAGTTACGTTGCGTCTCGGTAAAACGAGCGACAAAAATAAACGAAGCTCAAAGCTTTTATCGAGATCATATCGCGATTGCTTAAAACGTAGTAGTGAAATGATCACAGCTTCTGGCAATATATTTCGGCGCACCACTCAAAATTTAGTTATTGAAGTGAAGAGACGCGGTATAGGTTTAAAGGCAGCTCAAATACGCAATCAGTTGGTCATCGAAAATACATCTGTTGAAAGAATTAGAGATGAGGAGTATATTCCTGAGTTTGTGGCCGATCGGGAGGAATCGGATGAGGATTTTATGTATGTACCACAAGTTTTACATAACATCACCACCGAGGACCAAAACCTAAAAATCAGGTTCGTTTAAATTTAGTTTGGTCTCCCAGTTTTGTCTTTATTTACCTCATGGAATGTTTTTCAGCTGTCACTTAGACGAGGCCGACTACGAAACATCTTGCCAAAAGAGTGATCTAGACATCGAAAAAACACAATTTGTGGTAACTCTAAATGGTAACGCACGCTATCCTTATTATAAATCTAGTAGACGTCTTTAACTTGCTTTTATTTTGAAAATATTTCAGACGATCCAGGAATGGCTATTAAGCCCACTTTGGATTTAACGCATTCTCGTTCGATGTCACCGCATTCACAAGTTACATCTTCATCTTCCTCAATGGGTGGTACAGGATCCACCGATCCCTCCTCATCTTCTATCTCGACCAACCAAAGTAGTCAACAATATTTGAGCTCTCATGAACATCAACATTCCGTTATCAAAACTCGATTAGAGTCTAGGTCAAATTCTGCTTCACCTTCCACGCCTGTAAGGGCCCAAACTGAACGCGATTCAACTCATTCATCTGTCTCGTCAAACACACCGCCGCCAATACCGCGACGTAATGAACTTGTGGAGGTATATCGAAAGCCCAAAATTGTAAAGAAAATCATCATTAGTAATGATTCAGAGGATGATGAACATACCTCACCGAAGAAAACAATACCTAATGAAAAAAACGAAAATCACGAAAATCACGGAAAACTTTCAAGCAACGTGAGACACAGTTCGTTTGAGAATATAGAGGATTTGGACGAGGAACGATCCACAACACCGCCTCTACCGACTAACAAAGCTAGCATAAAACGGCGAAGAATATCTGAATCTAGTCCAGAGAAGAAACAAATAGTATCATCATCCCCATCATCATCATCCCCACATGTAAAACGCAAGCATACTCCTATAAAATTTGATTTGAAAGGATTGAGTGGCGAACATTGTGACGGAGATGAAGGGAAACAAAGTACTCCTAAAACTATCAAACGCCGTTCAAAGAGTTATGAACGTGAAACATCAACGGAACGACGAAGTGAAGAAGATTATCATCATCACAGCAAAAAGATTTCAATACGCAACACAGAAGCTAAAAAATATGAAAATATACCATCGTGTAAGACAAAATAATAGAATTAACCTGAATTAGCTTGTATTAACATAAAGTTATGCGAAACAATTCCTTAGCTTTATCACTTATTCACAGCCATTTATAAAGGAATTTATGTAAAGGTCGTATAATTTTTTTTCTGTATTTTTAGTGAGTTCCGTAGCCATGGGTCAAACAAAACTAAAAATAACTAAACCAAAGGAACGTTGCAAATATCATCCGAATTGTACAAAACACAATTGCGATTTCTACCACCCTTCAGCGCCATGCAAAGGCTTTCCGAATTGCAAATATGGCGAGAAATGTATTTATTCACATCCCCCATGTAAATTCGATATGTTGTGCACAAATTTAGATTGCAACTTTTCACACAGCGGTCCTCGGAATCCCAGCCTTCTGAAACCAACACCACCGCCTTTGTGTAAGTTTGGCATTGTAAGGCAAATGTTTTCTTCATCATTAATATTAATTCTAAAATTATATCTCCTGTATGCCAACAACAATAACAGCTTCACACGTCGTGCCTGTACAGAATTATAAATCTATTTCTGCTGCGTCTGGTGCGTCGGGTTCTATGTGCAAATATTATCCCAATTGCACAAAGGTTGGCTGTACTTTCTATCACCCCATACCATGTCGTTTTGGAAAGAATTGCATCAAAAAACTAGAATGTCATTTTTATCATCACGAAGTGCAGAGTAGCAGCAAATTCAAATGGGTGGCATCCGTAGTATAAACGAGAGGAGGGAGCATAATCCACAGGAAACTAAAAGCACATTAAACGTATTAATGAAATTAACGAACATATTTCTTATATGATTTTCTTAGATTGTTGGTGATGAAGGCACTAAAGGTTAATTAAGATTATAATTTTAAGTGAGTTAATATCTATTGTTTCACGAAAAGGTTTTTAGATCACATACACATAACCTACGATGCTTGGACATCAATAATAAACCTCGATATTTACAAAAAAAAAAAAAAAATTAAGCGGCTTACAACGTAAAAAATAAAACATAATAAATTTCCTGGAAAAAAATTGACATTTACATCTACCATAATCTTAAACGCATGCTTTCACGATCTTTTCCCGAGCGATAGTCGTGTAAGATCGTGTTTTCGCGATATTAAAAATGATTTTATTATTAATGTAGTCCTTTCTTTACAAGTAATGAATATAATGTAATCCTTTGTGTACTAGTGAGTCCCATACTGGCCTTGGTTCCTTTACGGCATATATTAAAATAACCGATTATAATTAGTTTGTTAATAGATAGTCCTCCATTGAAATCCTTCATTGCATTACAAAACATTAACCAAAGGAAACATTCTGGAAAAAATGAATTTCTGTAAAGAACAATAAAGAGCAACCTTTGATGACAAAGAATATTCTTGCCAACTTTCTTGATGATAGCTCTATTTTTACTCGCGTAGTAGCAATTTTTGTGTCTAGTCGGCGGACCAAGCCCGTTTTTTTAGAAAATATTTTAAACTGAGATGCCAGACTTGGATACTTGGACTCAGAATGCAAGCTGAGAAATTGATGTATAAACACGAATTAATTAATATTTGCTATAAACTGTATGGGTGACAGTTGTCCTATTGCGCACATTCGTTTCTCAATATCAACCAGCCTATGATGACGGAGAATATTCGTGCCCAATTTCATGATGGTAGCCTTATTTGCTCTTTTGTAGTCGTGGTTTTTGCCCGTAGATGTCGTTCCATGCTCATTTTTTGGAAACCAGTTCTAACTGAGGTGCTAAACTCTTTAACATAAATTCACTCAGGTGACCATTTTGAGCCGGAATATATGCACTCTTCTATATCTGTTGTAGCTACTTCACTGCATTCCAATCTTGGTATCAACGTTCGTTGATACCGTTGATTCCCTCCCTTTTTCAAAAGGGAATATAATATAGAAAAAACCTTAATACCATTGCACCTGTATTCTTAAAAGATCCGACTATCTGAAATGCCGGTACCAAATTAAAATGAAGTTATTTCTACGCTTAACTGCTGCTAGATGATTTTGTATTAATTAGGATCTTGAACAAGACTCGAATGGAGCTGCAGTTTTGATAATTATCGCAAATGGCATGCTGACTCTCCAAACGAAAGCAAAAAGGCAACGATTTAATGATTTTA